>LOND01000063.1:71119-118927 GCA_014220965.1 Paragonimus kellicotti
ATTCAACAGTATTGAAAAAATCATCAAAACTTTGTTATAGCATGAACCATGAGAGGTTCAAGGATTCAATTGAACATTTTTGAACACACAAGTGGGTTAGACGTAGACAACTTGCGAAAATCCCTATCATCATCACCATCATCATCATCATTACCATCATCATCATCATTATCATCATCATCATCATCATCATCGTCGTCGCCATCATCATCATCATCATCGTCATCATCATCATCATCATCATCATCATCATCATCGTCGTCGCCATCATCAGTTTACGGCCTTTCACCTGCTTCAGTTGTACTACAGATACTGGATAAATCAGCTGAGACGAAGTGGCGGAAATGACCGGCTTTTTTGACCCAATACCATGCACGGTCACCGCAAACGAACAGGCCTATATTGATCATCCCGATGGTCACTTCGGTTGGTGTGTCCAGGTACGTTCGGTTAAATACCATGTGCTACCTATCCCTCCCTGTTCTACCCACATACGTTTTATATTTCACCTGATAAGGCAGCAACGAAGGCAGGCCCATTTACTGCACGTTTCGTCCCATGGTTGAAGCAGGCGTATTCACATTACGCCACAGTGTTTTACCAGTTGCTTTGCAGAAAACCATGTGAGATATTAGGTCTTTAGAAGAACGAGTGAAATGTAGTTTGTTAGAATGGCATTTTCTGACTCAACATTTTTTTCGACAGAATCGTAGTTTTTGTCACCAAGTTTTCATTATCCGACAAGAAATGTCAAAGGCATTCCAGTGTTATTCGGATCATTACTGTAGGGCCATTTTGTGACGGGAATCTGAACATAATTTAGTTGGCTATTTTAGTCTTTCCAGAACGGCAGCATCCAAACGTTTCGGTCGTTGTTCCGTAGCAAGTGTTTTTGGCCAAAGCCCCTCAAGGTTATTATGTGGCTAAGTTTCATAATATCTCAACAGTCGTTTTATATACAACGGAAGCGGTGTGACCAGACACTCCAGTGATCTGTCCAGTTGGATGGTCAGTCCATCGTGTAGCGACTATGGTAAATAATATTTTTGATAGTCGCATTCACCTGTACACTTCTTGATGATTTTGGTTTTTACCTACTTTTGTTTTAGTCAAGCCATCCATTTTGTAATATCCGTCCCGGGGCTAAAAACACAACTCGCTCCGTGCCTCGCTAGCTTGACGTGTTTCTCTGTACACTCTATTTTCCAGAGGTCGATCGCAATACATGGGGCGGGGCAATGCGCTGAATCTTTGTTTTCATTGTCGATCGGTTTTCGATAGTGAGTACAGACTGGGTATTATTCTGTTGGACTAGTTCCAACAACCCGGTGAAAAACATCGTTTCCTTCTAATGGTAATAATAATCAGACCATAATACTCAAACGGCCTTGGAGGTTTTATGGTTTCAGTATCAAGTACTTCAACAAAACGGTGTAAACCACATCAATATCCTTTGCCATACTAAAGTGTACTTTGAAAAACCAGCTACGAAACACATGTATCATTGACAAGCACGGTGTTATTTAATTAAAGTGGATATCGTTTGCTATAATACTTTACTTTAATCCCGCAAGTCAACAACTTTTAATTCTGTACTCAACTTGAGCAAGTCCAATGGTAATTCCACGAAGCGTAATATATCCATGTCGTTTCGCTTCAATACAACAGTAAGTTCTGTTAACAACAAAGAAAAGGGAACACCGATCTAGAACACCGATTAAAGCTACCCATCACCGTAAATCTTTATATTATGTCTCACTATCTTACTGAAGACCCGAACTCCCCCAAAGCATGGAAAAGTTCAGTCTGCCTATCCACGGGTAAGGTATTCTTCGAAGGGGAGAATGTTGGGTACAGGGACCCTGTTCTAACAGGAATAAGCTTTGTCATTCACCAATTGTTAAATACTATATACCCTTTTCCCTATGGTTTTCGTACATATATGACCTGGAACGTGTGATTAAGTGTAGCTAAATGGTTCGTATTTAGTCGACTTCCATAACAGAAACTGTACTTCAGGTATCGGCAGAACGTTGATAGATTACGAATTTTCTCATCGTATTTGGCCTAGGAAATCAAGCGGACTACCAACAGCCTGCAATAACCGTCCTCCTCATACACTAATGGGCCGAATAATAGGGTCTAAGTGTCTCAAAGTTCCAAAATTAGGAATTTCCTACATTCAGTGATTGTTCCCACTACACATCACTCTGGGTACACTTAAAGTGTTATCATAAGAGTGCGCTGAGTTTTTATCCTGCGGCCAATTAAATGTATGATAAAAATGTTTATTTCCATCGATATACATTATTTTTGGGCAAAATTGATTTGGAAGGCAAGCAATTCACTCCGGTGCATTATAATTTCCGGTGTTATAATCTAGGACGTGACGGCAGGTGTGATTGGCTTAAGTAACATAGAAAGGCAATCAATCTTAATTAGATTATTGATTAATAGTAAGGGGTTTTGGTTTTCATATAGATTGAACATCACCCACAATTGATCGCAGCTGTCGCATTCCCATAGACTTTCCAGTCGGCCCCTTTCGAAAAGAAGCACTAGACTCGAGTTTCGCTCTCATTAGAGCTCGTCAGTAGTGCATATCTTGCCACAACCGGACTAGAACTCCGGCCACGCTGACGAGCTCTAATGAGAGCGAAACTCGAGTCTAGTGCTTCTTTTCGAAAGGGGCCGACTGGAAAGTCTATGGGAATGCGACAGCTGCGATCAATTGTGGGTGATGTTCAATTATATGAAAACCAAAATCCCCTACTACTCATCAGTAATCAAAATACCGCTCAACAAGTAATGATTTCTGTGATTTCAACTTGGAGAGAAGTCCTAGTCGAGGGGTCATCGATTGGAGTTAACAGACAGTAACTGTGTCTCCTCGAGACGATCGGGCAACCTGATCATTACTCACAAGCGAAAGTGGTTGAGCGTTCACATATGATAATTCGGTCGTGCCTAATGTGAGGTCAAAGGTAATGGCACGGGGTTGTAGGATTAAGCCCTAGTTGCAAATCCGACGTGTACAACTACACACGACAATTTCATAGGGTTTATGGTCTGTAATCCGTACGCCACAAAAGGTAGATATCTCGTAAAATGAGGATGCTGTATGGGATAATGTCAACTGTGATTGTCTCTTTCAAATCAAAATCAAATTTATACTTATCTTTCTGTCATCCCTCCACGTGAGGAATTATGAGTCGTAACCTTTCGGTTATTGTCAGGATTACCATTAATTAAGTTGGCACTAAAAACCAACATAATGATAATCATTTTATTGGCGCACGCTAATCTACGGTTACACTCAACAAGGTACTTATAGACTATAAAAATTTTTACTGTATCATTGTTTCTTTTCGGTAAGCATGATAGGAGCATGAGTCATCAACATATGTGTTGGTTATGCAAACACAGGTGACAATTCATTTGTGGTTTGTTTGATTTTTTCATCACCAGTTGCGAAGAAGAAAAGTTACCAATTAAAACATTTGAGCAATTCTGCCAATTATGATCCTCCGTGTCTACTCATTAGCCGGGTTTTGATCTGGAGTGCACTCGTAAGACGAAACGCAGGGGACTGGTGATTACACTAACTCAAATCTACTGGTCAGCACCAACTGGGAACACTGAGTCGAAGTGTTTCTGATAAAATAAACACATCAACTTTCAAAGTTTCACATACGCAAGCGCATGCACTAGTTATGTGGCTTGTTTTTACTTCAGAGGATTACAGCCAACTTGTGCATACTTTGAAAAGACTGATGTTGAGCACGCTCTCCGACTGCGTCTACTATGGGTTACTCTTCGTGCTTCAATTGTTTTGACAGGTTAGTGGCGTTGTAACAAGTCAGCTACACTAAAAGTGATAGCTCACTCACGATACTCCCTGACCAAGACAAATACACACGCCTGCAGTCGTTGTCTGAGGTCCATGGACTTGGTAAATGCAGGCGCAAGAAAATTAGTATGTACAGCGTGCCAGTTTCAGAAAGCTCTGTTGTCATTATTCTACGGACTCTTAATCTAGACAACTGGCGATTCCTAGCACCACTCACTGGTCTCTCTCACCTATCAATCGCTGGTGTACACCGTCTGCCCTGGCGGGATTACTTATCTTCGATAAGGGAGCCCGACTACTTATAATAACCTCTCTAACAAAGAATGACGAAACAAGCGCACGCAGTTTGACCTGAAGCCAACTGATAGTTGCCTACAGGGATAAGGTACCACCATAACAGACTAAGAAATATTAGATCTGATTGAAGGCAACTGTACACTGTTATAAAACCCCATACGTTTGCTCCTAAGATTGCTTCCAGTAACCTGTAGCTAGATGCCGAACCCAGCCCACGAGTTCAGTGAAACCACTACTCGCCATCATTTTAATAGGGGACGGACCTCTCAAAGCACACAAATGCACAATGATTCAGTTCTTTTCACTCGAAGTATCTTCCCCATTAGATTAATCTGCTACCTTCTCATTAGGCAGTGAAACTGGCTGCTGGTATTGTTTTTACACCAACACGCCTTTACTCTCGAATAAACTGGAAAGACTTCAATACCTCTGTTCCCAACGAAACCCATTTATTTTAGACATCACGGATACCTGGTAGAAAAAGGATGTGTGTGAAAGCGAATTGCCCAAACCTGGTGCGACAGTGTTCCTTAGTGACAGGAGAAGTTGCAAAGGAGGCGATGCAACCTTTTATTTAAGTCGCACCTAAAAGCCTAAATTAGTCTTAGCAGAGTGTCACTGGATCTCCCGGAATTAGTCTCGCAAACGGTGAACGTCACTCAAAATTTCGCGTTTTTGATTGGCGCATTCTGCAGACCGCCTTTTACGCCCAGGGACGCCAACACGGACTTACACAACGCTCTGAGTTAAACTCCATTTTTAGACTGCATGTAATTCTTAATAATGGGGGACTTTAAACAGCCAGAGTTACACTTCACAAACGATTTACTTAACATCGCAACGTCTCCATCCATCGGGGAATTCTCTGGCGTACTGAGGGAAGACAAACTATTTAAACATATCCAGAGCCATATGAGGTGGTGGGTGAGCCAGTCGCCGACTTATCTTGATTAAATTCATATGAACGAGGTTGGCATCATAGATAATCTGACAATCACAACCACACCTGATGATGATCGAGAATTAGCTGAATTCAGTTGTCTAAGAGAAACTAGGCAGCAAGTTCTCTAATATATGGGTTTAAAGGTCTATCATGAAAAAATGTTCACAGGGATGAAGACACAGCTCAGTAAGGTGAAATGGCCTGACTCCATCGCGACGCTTATCCAAAATCATCACCGGTAGCTCATCGTTGTGGATACCTCTGATGCCGTTAACATGAATGTTCCACTACAGTCTCGCCGACCTAGCAGTCAAAACGCCTAAGAAATTCAACCAAAGATCTGATTACACTGAAACTTTCAGAATAGAACAGATATCAGAGAGAACAAACTGAGTTTGCGTCTGTTAAAGTTTCTCTGTGGCACAGTCGTAGCATGGCTGCTATCAGACGGGGACGGTTTTGCTATCAACGTGGTTTTGATTAAAGCAGAAGGCAAGTCTTAAGCTTTTTCACAGAGAATTCTCAGCGCACATAAGGAGTACATTTCGCAAATTCAAACCTCTGACGAATGAAGAGGCGGCCAACAAAATGGGACGAACAGTAAATAATTGTGCACAACTGCAAAGCACGAGCGACTTTTGAACTCACGGAGAACAGCTTGATTGAGTCACATCCAAATGTCAATGTCACAGCTTAGAACCAATTTAAACAACGTACTCATCCACAGTGCATCCGGTCGAGACCCGACTTTCTCCTGTCGTCTTGGAAAACTGTGTCATCAACTAATCCGAACTGCTTGCAGAATTTTGTAACCACCACTGTCAACTGATCATCCACTGGATGTCTGGAAGCATTTTACGTTCATAACTATCTTTGAGGGTGGATTTAGAGATGACTCAGCAAATTATCGATCCATAGAGTTGATTTCAATAGTCTCCAAAATAAAAGACTGTTTGCTAGCTGATTCCCTCAGGGTGAAGGTTGAAGACCACCAACTCATCAGCAAGGCACAGCGTGGATTCTGTAAAATATAATCATATAGCACTAATCTGCTGATTGATCGTAACTTTCAGACGGAGGCTGACGACGCAGGACTAGTCACTGATGTGGTTCATCTTGAATTTTCGGTTCCTTCGACAGGATTGTTCACTTCCTCTGGCAAAGAAAACTTCGCGGTTGTGGCATGGATAAACGCTCACTCACGCGGCTTTAGGATCATCCAACTGAACCTAGGTTCAAAGTAAAAATTGTTCCTTGCTGGCAATGACGTTCCTCAAGGATCCATTTCATGAACCCTTCGGCTTTGAACAACCCAGCATAGTCAAATCACCGATGTTGCTCGACGCCAATGACTCACAACTCTGGAGAGTTCCCAAGTAACGGTAAGACGCACTAACCTTGCAGAACGGTGTGAACTGTCTAAACCAATTGTCCATGGAAAATAACTCGCCGTTTAATGTCAACAAATAAAGGCTGATGCATATTCGTCATGGACGCAAGGCTACTCGCATCAGTGTGTGGAGGAATCCTGGTGAAAAACAGTGTAGATCTGTCCAGAAAATTATGTAGCCGAAGCTAAAGGGACGCAATTAGCCTTGAACCTCTCAGGAAGACTTATGGAGCATTCCACCCTGAAGTGTTTCTTACTAAGTTCGTCTCAACAATCCACCCATCTCTAGAAACGAACATACAGGCCTGTTGTTCTCACCTCGCAAAAGGTTTAGCACCTACTGAAAGTGTATGCAGACGGACCACCAGAAGAATTATGGAGTCCAGAAAAATTTCATACCAAGAGCGACGAGCAGAAGTAATCAAATTTTGGGTGAAGTACAAACAGCTCAGGGTACACACAATACTTGCCCACAAAATACTCCGTACCCCGGGGTTATCTACCGCAGCAGCTTCACCCAATAAACAAGGATGAACAGCCAAAGGGTTACTCATCGGAATTGGTTTGTGGAGTAGGAAGGTTATATCGCAGACAGAACTGTTCCGCCATTAAGGTCTGTTCACACTAGAAAGCACTGCCCAAATATGTAATTGTGGCCGAGTTAAAATTTTGCTCGATTGAGACATACGTGTGAGACAACCTGGCCTACAAGTTTCCTAACAGTCATTTTAGCCCATTCACATGAGCACATCTGACGGATTGTTGTTTCAGTGTTCGTCGCCGGTATGACTACAATATAACTTCAGTTCAATGAAACAAAATTCGTTAACAGTCGCTTCTTGTTTTTTGCGCTTCATCTTATGACGTCTTGATGAAACCTATGTAATTGTATTGACTTGAGAAAGAATGATCGAAAACAATTGTTCGTCACATCGTTACTTTTGATGTTATGGGAATTTTCCGAAAAACGTACCCTTCATTTACTTCTATTCACTTTCTCTCCACATACAAACCGTCCAACACAATTTACACCGTTCAATACAGGGTCAGTAACACACAAGAAAAGACCTCTGGCAACCATCTACGCACAGCTTCACATTGACTGATGAATGAACCCTTTTGGTGTGCATTATTCTGTCTGTTTGAGTACACACCTACCGGTCAACAGGCAACCACATCCAAAACCTCGTCTGGGTGATAAACACTAGCCTCAGTTGTCACTGCCAGTGACGATGCCGCATTCATACTCATTAGGCCAATTAGGACAACCAAGATAAATAGTAGGTAACCTGACCATATCGCGGTCATTAATCGGTCAGAGATAATCACGCTTCTGTAAACTGAACCCAGATGTCAGTGTTCTTTTACTCCGCTTATGTGCAATGCTAGAGAAACTTGTGCAAACGACTGCGCCTCGTACATGTTCATACTTCTCTGTGGATTCCAACGCTAGAGGCTCAAACGCGCAGTTTGAAACCGTTACTGTATCTCTTTCACCGCAAGGCAGAGTATTCAGAGGAAACACCTCTATTTAATCTACCAAGTAACTTTGCTTATGCTTGAGAGGCCACTAGAACGACATGCCAGCTAACACCACCATGGAACAAGGGCTAATCCTTAGTGTGTATACAAGTGAGAATGTAGGTATGTGTGTGCGTTCATCAGAAGAAGGAACGAGACACTGAACGATACATTTACGTGCACGCATCATGCTTGCACGGACCGTATTCGTAGACAGACAGGTCTACTTAAAAATAGCCTGTATGGTTAAAACACTAAAAAGTAAGACCGGTAACTCGGACGCGAATATCCACTGGTTGAGACTGACTAGCAGTATTAAGGAAGGGAACATTTTGGCGTTAAATGTTAGAACGTTGATATTTGTACGTTCTTCCGTCAAACGTCGAGCGACGCACGTATAACCAACGACGCCAAATATCAGAACCAAATCGAGGTGCTGGAAACGTGGTACTATCTTACCTTTCGAAAAGGAGCACTAGACTCGAGTTTCGCTCTTGTTAGAGCTCGTCAGTAGTGCATATCCTTGCCACTGCCGGGATAACAGTGGGTGTGTGGGCAGGTGAATGAGATTCAGTGATTGCGAGGGGCAAGCAGGAGCAATCGGTTATTTTGGACGCGGGTTGTGAGAATAACAATAACAGGCGTCTAGTTAGACGGGGTCACGGGGACGAGTGCGACAGGGTCAATCGAAGGGAGTTTTGACTTCCAAAATTGCCCTACAACATCGAAAATTTCGCTACTACGTTGTCCACGTAGTCTTTTCTGCACGACATATAGACGCAATTAATGTGCCAGAAAATACAACCGAAAACGAAACAAGTCAGTAATATTTATGGTTTTGTATGCCACATGCTCCTGTTGTTTAACCCGGATACACAAACCCGATATATGTTCACTGCGGTAACACCGGTCGTGTGCTACATGTGAATTCCAGTCAATAACCACTTGTAATAAGTCATTAAGCCATCTACTAACTTGAAACAACTTATTTCTACGCACTTTCTTTTCGAATACTAATAAGTTACACCGTGAAATGAAATTAAATGAAATCAATTAGTCCTAAAAGGGGACCAGAGACTGTTCGCAAAATTAGTTAATACGCCCCGGTACCACATAAGTTTTGGCAGCACCACATACTGCACCGAAACGGAGCACTAAATGAGGTCAGCACAACATTCATTTGTTTTGACAATCATTTGGCTATAACCTTAAAGAAATCAGAACTTACAGAACCCATCAGAACTTCCGTACTTGGCTTACAAACGCCATTTAACAGGATCACTTTCTCACACAGCAAGTAAGTTATGTGCAGCCGACTACATAACGTTCGAAGAGGATCTCAAGCGAAATGTTCCCTTTCTGGATGTGTATCCCTCCAAATCTGGAATTTATTGTACGTGGAGCATGGCCATAGTTTATCCACAATCAGTACTGAAGAAGTCAGTCTTCGCCAAATATCTTAATTAACATTACGCAAGTCGAAAGCTGTAGATGGCAATTTACCTTACCAAGTCCGCGGCGGAACTATGTTTATTACCTCCGCCCGCAAGACCGCTTCCCACTAATCTCAGTGTTCTATTCCACAAATATCTGCCTTTCACTTGATCTGCCGGTCAGCGTGGAACTGCAACAAAGCATAGAATGGTAGAACAGACTAAAACTTCCGAGGGAGAATTGCGGAGCACATCTTTAAGTAGTTAGCGTAGAAATTGACGCAACACGGTTCTATATTTCACCATCCTAACAAATCTCGAAACCATTAATTGCAACAGTTTAGGTGGATGCTTTCACCACCTCGTGTACAGTAATTTTATGCAAGGAAACCCTTAAGATGTTGGCGTCCTCCCAAGCCGTGTCCACCAAACATCACACACCGGCTGTCTGTTAACAGAAGTTGCCGACGCAATCGCGTTCGACGCTACTATTTACCCCGCCCTGCCATGTACCAGTGTAACGTTCGTTCACTGCGCTGTTATGCCCAAAAATCCACATAACAACGTTTCATGTTAGGGACTGATGATAAATTTATAATTGCAACCCACTTCTCTCCATCATGATCAATCATATGTGCAAACGTTTGATTTGAACTGGTGTATCCGTCTGTAGCCGTTGTCTCACCTTCATTCAAGGAGTTGTGTCAGACTTCCCACCGTCCGGTCTAAGTCGGGTTCCCTGCACCCATCTGCACGTGTGTGCAAACAGTCACTGGCCCTGTAAACTGCTGTACACCCAAACAAACACGTGCGAGCGCCTTCTACCATTATGTGCGCACCCATCGCAACTCTGCCGATTTCATGTTTCGTGCATTGCTGACCACATTTAGTGTGTGTGCAAGTAGTACGTGGATCGGGGACACTGATTGGTTGGCCAGTAAACACAGAACATTCGCGCTTTCACTCTTTCATTGGTAGACTCACCATTGAAGAAAACCGTGATGAATAATTGTTTTCGATAATTCATCATCAGATCAATACAATTATGTAGATTCAGCAAAATCAAAACAGTGTGTACACAAGACAAAGAGGTTTAGCAGAATGTCACTGGATCACCTAGAACGTTGCTAAATTTTCAGGCAATTGTAGACTAGTTACTCAGAGAGCAAATCACCAGTGTTAATGATGAGTGGTTTGAAGTTCCACCCACCATTACGTCACAAAGTTATCGGTTGGAGTTTGGATGGGCATGCAACTGATGGTGTGACCTTTGACCACGGTAGTTGCAGGGCTTGCACGATTTTTCGTGTGAACAGAATTGGAATGTGTAATTGAATATACTTTATGTACGCCCTTGAAAAAAGCATTGGGATGGCTGTTCCGTACACGCACCCCGTGGATCCAACGAACAGACATTATATCAAACTCATGCTGTCGTTCAGACCCGCTGTTCGTTTACAGCCTGCAGTGATTGTGTAACCACTGCCCGGTGAAGACAGAACAAATGAGTGCTGGTATGACTGTGCCAGTAAGAATCATCCGCATGAACCTTCGTGAATACCAGTCGTTCATTTGATCGCCCCTTCCAACTCGTACTAACCTGTGAGCTTCTTTTGTTCACACGACTTTGAAAGTAATGACGTTTCTGCATGTCAGGTGAGTGTTCTTATAATAAATCCTTTTATTTCTAACATTTGGTAGTTCAAAAAAGGAAGATCAACACATTGATTCTGGCTTACCAGATAGCAACTAGTGCATAGACTGGATCCCGTCACGTTGTATAGTGGGAACTATGGCGTTATCTAACTAATTTCAGGAAGTAGTCTGTTAACTCACCCGTCTGCATTCTATGGTTCAATCGATTATCAGTTGTTTAGGTGCACGTCCATCGGATTACCTGGGTTGGGAGAAGTGAGTTGAGTCTGAAGAACAAATGAACGTCACATGTAGGGCCAAGTGATTATTCCTCGGACAAACGATCAGTATTCCTCGATGATTATTCAGCAATGCATACGAAGACACCTACATCAAAGGGAATGGGAGATTTTTTATCCCGGATAAACAGTTAATTAGCCGGTACACATCCATTAAAAGAAAATGTTTGAGTTAGGACAATGCAATATAACTAAAACGTGATTGATGGTTCCGTCCACACTGACTGCCGGAACAAACCTGCTCATTTCTGTCACACAGTCCCACTGATTTGCCCATCAGATTCGCGTCTTCGCCTACTTTGGTCGGCGCTCAGTTTGTTTTTGAGTAAAGAGAAAGAAAATTTCATTTTTCCTTGGACTGACCAGAGATATCACTGAAAAATACTGAACTGTTCTGATTTATGTCAGAGTGAAGCTTGTCTTCGTTAAAATGTTTGTTTCTGAAGACGAACTTCTGAGGAAACGAAAGATGAACATAATACTCTTAACTGAGTGGACATTCCGAATCTCATGCCTGAACCTGAGTGACTTCAACCGAGCAAAAGGATATTCCCATGAAAATGTTGCACTGAAACACGTTTCTGAACAGCGTCACATAACTTTGTTTTACGTGTACTTTCTACATATCGTTCCGAAAGCTGGAATCAAGAAACCTTATGAAGCGTATTTGAATGTGTCCGCGATTTGTGATAGTGATATCTTCAGTTGGATTTAACACCATATGTAGTGTTACTCGACCTCATTTTTAAACACTCTTTTAACCCAGGTAAAAGCCTCCTCAGAAAATCTGACAGGGACTATAGGTGACAATACATACGACCACATGCTCACTACAGATAATAAATTTTGACGCTCGTACAGGAACTGGAGCGTCAAAAAGTGGTTGACATGGATGTTTAACATCTCTTAGGAACGAACCCCATGTTGTCACCTATCTCAACTTGTTAAGCTTTTATGTGCATCTACGGTCTTCTTTATATATATCGCCAAATGTTTCGGATTTACTGGCGAGCATGCTGAACACCATGGATTTATGTTGAGTAGGGTTGGTTAATGAAGGGCGTGCACACGGCCAAGCGAGTAACGGTGACTAGATGAAGGACTTGAATTCCTCATGAGCCACATGAACGATTACGATCGGGACGTAAATAACAGCAATAAGTTGCAGTTTTCGAACAAAACTGATGGATAATCTGACAGTGCGCCGAGTCTCACATGTGGTTTGAAGTGACTCAGAGATTACCTTGTTGGTCAATAGAGTACGAACTTTTATGTAAACACTGGATGTTGAGAGACATCTCCAGAATTACTAACTTCCAATTACAAAGTGTAAACTTAGCGGAAGCAGATGAACAAAGCTGGTGCCAATTTTAAACGTGAGCAAAAATGGTGGGAGACTTTTTTAACCAGTTAGGTAGGATGATAACTAGTGATGACATCTATTCTTGTCTCTTTAAAGGCAATTCACAGTGGTTGTAGACAGTGTTTGACGGACTATAATACCTCATTTCACTAATTAGTTAGCTTACCTTAGGGAGATGTGGACTTCGATAGGATATGGTGCATAACAGAACAAAATAGAACCAGTGGATTTTAATTTGTTGTGGTGTTTCTCACCAATCAATCTACGCATCAGGTGTATTTGTCTCCAGCTGTCCCAGATAATTATGTGCACACCCTGATTTGCTTCTCTAGACATAACGTAATATAGGAATTACTCTTTACAACTGAGTTTTGCTACCCAACGAACCGATGTGAACACCGTTACGTATTACGTCAATTCATCCCAAATGAACAGATGGTGGCATGGTTGTTTGTCCTTGTCCAGTGTATGCTCACTGTTTTCTCATTGCCACCCCATCGAACTAGTCTCAACCACAAACGCGCCTAACCTACTGCGATGACTTTATTAATACAGAAATAGAGCAATTTACCTAGGCTATGCCCAGAGCTAGATTCGACCCAGTAACAATAGCACCTTGAATTTGAGCAGTTCAGGTGTTTGTCTCCGGAACGCAAATGTACGTTGCATTACCAATGATGCAATAAAACAACTGTCATGAGAAACGAGCTTAGTGGCAACCACTAAACCAACCACAGTTTAAATGAAAGTCAAAAATGTTATAAGTTCTGTTTTGTTTGCTTCTGAAGCGTTCAGACAGACGCAGCTTCGATGGCTCGTTCTCAATAACATCTTAAACTAAGAGACTGGACAACAAAAAGGTGACAAATAAGACAAGCTTTCTGTGTTTGATCATCAGGCTAATTACAACACAATAAATATGAAAACAGTAACTGAGGGTGAGTCAGAAAAACAGTTAATAGAGGTTATGGACGGCGTGTTTGCCATCAGTTTCGTAATCATTGTTTCAATTTGTGGGCTTGATCGATTAGTGGGCCAGGGAGATTAAGTGTCCGCACGAACTTCTTCTGTGCGCAGAGGTCAGGGTTGCGCAATCGGATACTAATGGCCTCGGCAACGGTCAACATTCGAAATCTCACCATTTTTGATCGATTCCTTGGCACTCGGTAGACATATTGAAAATATCTTTCTTACTGACAGAATGATTAGAGTCGGTCAAATGAGCAACAATCGCGCTTGAAACCGTTTTAGTCACACCACTATTCAACCATGCAGGATGATGTTCACGCACTCTATCAGACAATCGCCTTGTAGTACGACCAATGTATGATGCTCGACACGAGCAAACAAATGAGTACACACAACAGCTGGTTGTAGAACATGGAAGAATGTCTTTGAATTATGGCATGGTAACGCGTGCTGAACGGAAACTCACAAAATTAAGCGACAGAATAGGTTGATTTCGACTGACTTTTTGAGCTTTCTTGAGATAACTTCGGTCCATGGGGTCTCCCTTGAAAGGAAGACTAATAAACGCAAGTTTCCTATTCACAGAGGGTAACTTAAGTTTCACCTCTACCGCCTCCAAGGCATTCGGTAACCATCCTGTATGAACACTTCTAGGAAATCTAGCCCAGTTTGTTAAATGTCAGGAGTACAGATCTTTAACACTCCTACTCTGTCAGACATTGCATGAGGTTTCACTTTTGATTTTACGGAACGAAACTGTCAGTGAATGTTCTGATCACTCCAGGTCTGCTTCCTGTACACTCTTCGTCGGATTGGAACCATTTTCTTTTCTTAACATGTCAACATCCAAAAAAATTACCTGGCCATTGTTTTCTGGCTTCTTGGTGAATTTACTGCTATCATAGGTTGAGCAAAAGACCTCCACAATTCCGTTACTGTTAGCATCCTCACTGACAAAGTAAAAGATATCACCAACATAGCGTTGATAAAATGCAGACTGTCCAATGAATACACTCAACTTGACTTAGTCTCCAGTTTGCTCATGAAAACGTCAGCTAACAGGAGATCCAGAGGCGAGCCCACTGCCGCTTCATCTCTTTGCCGGTAGACTGCATTGCTAGAACAGAAACTGTCCAGTACTAGTACAGAGCACCGGCAATTCTTTTAATTCATCTTTTAGGATACCCACGTGTTTGTTGTTACGTTTGATATAACTACATAAGTAGTTAATTATCTTGTACAAGCAAGTTTTTATACAGTAAAGCGACATCGAATGAGAACAGTCTCTGAATTTTTAGGTTCAGGTCTTCGATTAGGTTGATGAAATTAAGCCTGTCCCAGAGACTGTGGTCCTAGAAAACACGCAGTCCATAACCTCTATCGACCGATTTTATGACACCCTGGTTACTGTTTTCATCATTACTGTGTTGCAATCAGCCTGATAACCAAGCCCAGAAAAATAAGTCTTGTTTGCCACTTTGTCGTTTTCTTGACTTTAGTGGGTAGGTCTGAACAAACTAAATAATTCGACGGACTTGAACCTGGAAGTGACTCAACAACAACAGTATCAGTAATAGACATGGAACTGGTAGAAACAGGTAAGTTGTAAACAATTCGATGAACGTTCCCACGGTGAACACATCCAACTAAATCAACTATACGACACATCCGAGTACTCAGGTTACTGAACACAATTCCTCGAGATGGTCGAAGGTCGTTGCCACAATGTCACAGCTGATTCACCTGATTCAACTCTAAGCATGTTGGTTTGGAGAACACGATACTTAAGTAGCCTTAATGGATTGTTCTCAGTTGTTGAACGGTGGGACTTTCTACAGTGCATCAGGAAATGATCCGCACCACTCACCAGTTCTTCAGAATTAGACGGGTTGATCGCACTTTTCAGAAGACCTAAAAAAATTTAGCGGCACCGTTGGATTGAGGACGTCTCGGTGCTATGAACAAACGTTGGCAACGCACATTTTACAACCAGTCTTCAAACTTTCGCGCAGTGAAATAAGTACGGTTTTCCGACTTAACACTATTTGAAAAACAGTAACAGTGAAATCCGCAATTACCGACAACGTGGAATATACTACAGATCAACGCGAATACGAATCAGGAATAATCAAAGCATAGTATTTATCCAAGAATGGACCACAATAGTCAGCATGTATTCGTTGCCAGGCTTCACGAAGTCATTGGCCAAGGTGTCCATTTTGATGGTCACGATTGCGCTTTGTGTACACATTAGATAAGACTTCTAGAAATAATACAAAGATCAGCATTCAGTTCTGGATACCAACAAGTCAGACGGGCCAGCGATATTATCTTTTCAAGTCCCAAGTGGCCGGAGTGTAAATCATCTAGTACAGCGGATCGTAATGTGGGAGGAATAACAATTTAATCAGCAAGGCACAATAATCCGTTGGAAGTAATGGAAAGTTCGTCTCGACGTTTGTAGAATTCAAGAAATCTTCCTCGGACACCGCGGTTCCAACCAACGCGTAATGAAGTCGAGGGCATTTGCTAGTATTTTCAGGTATCACGAACCAAATGAGAACAAGGAACTAGAAGAGGCTGAGTCAAGAAGTAAACTGAGTCACCATCCTCTTCGAAGTTAGGTTACCGAGATAAACAGCCAATATAGGAGATGAGTTTTGTAATACGTTGTTGGATACTCTACAAGAACGCAGCCAAAGCAAAACTGCACCGCTGAACCATTTCCGCAGAAGATTTAGCAGATGATTTGCTAGAACTATGGATAAAGTTTAAGGCTTCATGATCAGTAAATATAGTGAAGTGAACGCCAAACAAGTGTATGTGAAGTCTAGTGATCGCCTAGTAAGCTGCCAACGATTCCTTCTGCGTTCGTGCATATCCACGTTCTGCAGAGTTAAGGCTTTCGAAGATGAAAATAGCAGGATGAACCCTTGTTTTAGCACAGTTCCAATACCCATTGGCGACGCATCAGTAGTCAGCGTTTGTGGTAACTTTACGGAAAACGTCCATAATACTGCATCAGAAGACAGAAAGTTCAACAGAAATCGCAGACGTTTTTTCATGTGGGTCAATCCGAACAAAATCATTTTTAGAAAAATCAACCAAACTAGAAATAGATCGGAAATAGTATTAAAGAGAACCCACTGAAGAACGAGGCTCATGAAAAGTCTCTGGAGTAAATACCGTAGATCAAAGTGAAATACGATCGAGACCAGGAAGATAACCGTTCCCATCAGGCAGAAATCCTGGACAAAAAAACTTAGACATACCAAAAACGCACTTGGATGAATAAACAGTAACGTTGAAAGGGCAAAAAGGTTTATGTGAAATATAAAATCGTTCATCATTAATGGACATCGTTGGCACATGTACAAGGTCAGTCTGATAAACTGGAACACCCTCCAGATTAGCAGTAATAGTATTCATTACATCTTGAAATATAGCGGGTGATAAATTCGAATCAAGCGGCGGAAAACTATACCGAAACAATTCGAAAGGAGCATTGATAGTTGACAAGTTAATAAACGCCTCATCAAGTGGAATATGTAGAAAGGTGCCCTTTAAATCCAACATGGAAATATGTTTTGAACAACAGAGTTGATACCGAATGTGTCCTGGTTCAACAGTGGCACAACTTCTATGCGAAAAGTCTGTTGAGTGTGATTTGATAATCACCGCAAAATTGAGGCGTTTTGCCATCAGGTTTAAGCAAAGTCACAATAGGTGGAGTCCTGGTCGAGGATTGTAGAACACTTAGTGTCTTTTTACACAGGTCGATTAATTATCTTCTTGACGGATCCATGTAAACCAACAGGAATGATCCATCGCTCTATAAAAATGGGGTTGCTTTCGAGTTCAGGTTCGAAAAGCATTCCACTAGAAGCCTTGAGACAAAGTAGAAGATTGCATTTTTGTTTTAGTGCATCAGAAAACAATGAAGCAGAAGTATTTAAGATTTTCAAACACATTAAACCAACCGTTACTGGGACACGATCAATAAACAGAAAATTTCACATTGGACCGAGACTCAGGAAGCATGAGTTGATAAGAACCAGGAATTTTCAAAAAATGTCCGGCAGTAGCTTTAAGAGAAGCTCCAGGAAGTTCTGTATAACCCTACATAGTTCTATATAGTTCTATATAGGAGGTCAGTTTTGTCACCTAATTCATAATCGCGTGACGTAATTATGTGACTAATTGCTTTTGATTTTGCTCGCTTGACAACCATGATGATATAAAATGTTATGTAATTGGCCCGATGATGAATAACCGAAAACAGACTGTTCGCCAAAAACACCTTCCACTTCTAATTCTATAATTACTCTCCCTCTTACGAAGTCAACAAGTACAAAGGATTCGGCGCTACATGTGTCCACAACGTATGATTATTCATCGGAATTATTGACCGGAAAAGTTCGCTTATTATGAATAACGAAGTCAAAAGAATCAACGGCAGTAGCATCAAAATAAAAGTCGGAACTCCATTTTCCACTACTAAAAATGAATTATGTAAAGTAAGATTTTAAACTGTGAAGAACTGATTAAATATAGCTAATTTCACCATATTTGTGACATTTAGCGTTTCAGAATTAAAACGTTAATCAAGAATGCTTGCTTTCACATGATTTACAGTCGTTCAGTCGTTGGATAGAATTTGCATCAGGTGCAGGCTGAATATTACAAGTTGCATTTCGAACGTTTACCTTTTTGGACCACCTCCTTTATTCACCTTCTGGTCTTCTTACATTACCGTTGTGTAAAATCATCGATTCCTCTTTCGTAGCAGCTTTGACATCCGGACACTGTTAACATAATGTTTTCTAGCTGACTGGTAACTGGAATTCAGATGTAATAAAAGCTTTTGTTGTGAGTCAAGCTTATTTATTCCAACGATTGATCGGTCATACGATTGAGTTTGTAATTGGTCTTCAAAATTACGTCGAATTGCTTGAGTCCAAACTTCAGAAATGAAACGTTTGATATCCTGATTTTCCTTCCCCACGACACTAGGAAACTTGGCTCGTTCAGCTGCCCCAAAATTTGCAGGCTGAACGTGTCGGAGAATTAGTTTCTTTAAGGAATCGTGGGAAAAAGAAAGGCGTGAACCAGGGGATTTTAAGATGTGATTTAGTGCACGAAGGCTGAAGTCCCTATCAATCACTGTCTTAATAGACTGGGCAGGTGGACCAAAAGTTTTCTCAAGCAAATAGTGGAACTCCTTCTGTTGTCTGCGGTCGACGTAGCCTTGCGCTAACTCACTTTGACCTTTCCACTAGTCACTCTTGAGTCCGCGAGTCACTTAGATGATTTGACGGCAAACATTGCGCAACGCGGTTCTTTTGTCTTCATTGTCTGAGTCCACTGTGAAAACAGCAAACGTCGCATTCTTTTCTGAAATCAAGTCAGGGACAACCGCGTTGTTGTAGCCAAACCTTAACTAACGATCCACCCACAAATTTACCATTCAACAGGCTCGCCCCAAATGTTTGATTCTTACTACCCTGGGAACATCCAACTACTACTTTCATGCAAACGAGATTAAAGAAATTTGCGGACAGACCGTTAAAGTATGTGAACAAATTGTGTAATACTAATCAAAACCTGAAGGCATACAGGCGGACAAATGTTTTCGACACCCCTTCTTCAGGTCATTGCAATTGTACGAGGAAATGATGAAGTTAGATCGCGGTATCGACCGGACTTATTGCAGAGAAACTAGATCGACGGTCAGCCAACTGATGGTGGTTTGATTGGTCCACTGTGTCACGCTCGTACATTGGATTGACTACGCAGTTTGGCTGTCTGACTCGGCACTGACATCAAAAGTGGTTTGTTCAAGCGTTGCCTCTAACACGGTCACAAATCCGTCGGCTTGAACAGGAACATGTTCTTCCATACGTCTCTATTCTCATTACTGCACTGAGCATATTTGAAACCCTGGGAATAACGAAAGAAGGTCAAACGACCCTGGATTTCTTCGAAAGAACTTTTGGCTGATTTCATCCTGAAGACCTTCCTACATCGTATAACCATTACTGTGCGTGGAAGCAAACATACCACACGGTAACCTTATCTACAAAATGTGATTCGTGTTGAAAACGTTCAAAGATAGATTATTATGGGAGTCACTGGAATCAGGAAGTTTTCTTATCTGGAAATTTGTCTAGGTTTATGCCAAATCTTACTGAATAGCACATATCTGATAGAAGACTGCTTTCATTCATAAAATTCTCAGCAAACCTGGTTATCTGTGGAAGATATCTCAATAAATAATAATTAAAGAACAAGATAGAATTTCCCTAAAGTTGTGTTTCAAACAGCTAAATAATGTTTGGACTGAACCTCTTCTGGGAAGTGTCAAGCTGGAAAGCATTCTCCAATCTGGTGGTCACGGCTGATTCGGTTGAGATATTCCAAATTTTCTTGGATTGGAGCCAACCTGCAAATCAACTGCTGTTACGGTTTTCCTTGACAGTTCCACACACATTTCCACAAGTCATCAGATGTGCTTGTCTGTGTGCCTGTTTTTCTACTGTCTGTACAGTGCATGCCTATTGTATCGGTGTTCTGCTGCCCTGCCTTTAAATGTTTAAAGTTGGTGTACTGCAATGCAGTGCTTTATTCTTACTTAATGACCACGGTAACGGTCAACACTTCAAATTCACCATTTTCGACTGATTTCTGGGCAATAGGTAGAAAAGTTGAAAAACACATTTCTAATTGACGGGGTCATTAAAGTAGGTCAAATGCACAAAAATCTCATCGGAAAATGTTTTATCTCACGGCTGCTCAGTTGCACAGGATGATGTTTACATATTCTGTCAGAAAATCGCCTCATAGTACGAACAATATTTGACGCTGTTCCTCGAGCAAACAAATGAGTACACACAACAGCTGATTGTGAACCACAGAAGCTGGTTTCTGATTAGTGCTGTGGTAACAAGGTTGTGCGGTAGCCGACGTGCAGCCGGATCGCAAGGTAGGCTGGCTGGACTGTGCCTTCCTGTAATAACTTCAGCCACAGAAACTCCTTTGAGAGGGAATTTTCTCATCCACTGAGGGTGACGCGCTTCATCACTTGCACCACCCTCTCTCTAAAACTACCAAATAGACATTCTGTACGAACAATTCTCACAGGAGGTCTATTGTGGTTTGTATAATGTCAGTGGTAGAGATCTTTAACGCTTCTCCAGCCAGACAATGGACAAGGTTTAGCTTCTAATTTACCAGAAGGACAATCTTAGTGTGATGACTGCAACTCTGACTTCCTGTAGCTTACAATAAGTGTCACTCACTGTTGGATCTGTTGAAGTTCGTCTGGTACGTTTGTCGTCTTTTGTCTGGTATGATGCGGAACGATGAATCCGTTGAGGTATGTTTGGTTTGTTTGTAAAAAGCCGATCCTTAATTTGCCTTTATTTGTCTTTGCTGTGTGCAGTAAACGATCATGATGAATTTTGTACCATAACTGCACATAAAATGTTTGCTTTCTTCCTTTTTATAACTATCATTGCTTATCTGTTAAAACTTCCTTCTTGGTATTGTTTGACACGTTCTCACCTTCATCTGCACCCGATTGTTTTAATGAGGTCATTTCCCGTTGACTGGTGGCTATTTGTGGACTCGTGTTTAGTTACCCATTTTGAACTCCTTTGCTGGATAATTTGTGTACCCGGTTGATTCACATTCAAGGTGAGATAGTACCTTTGTTGTAATTTTATTAAACAGTACCGTATAAATTCCAATCCTTTCGATCGTCTTTTCTGACGTTTTTTGGACTTGGAAGATAGTCCCGTTAACCCGACCGTCTGAATAAGCGTTATTGGAATTGTCGAATACGCGTTACTGAGTGAATTACCCTAAATCGCCAGGAGCGATTTAACACTCACAGTTGCGAACAATTATTACCTAACCGTTGGCAAACGTGTGATCCGCAAAATCCACTAACTGAGTTTTCACTTACCCTCGTTGATGTTTTTTTGCCTCTCTGCTGTAAACTGCCTGGTGATCGCCGCGAGATAGACAGGGTCCGTTTCAGAAGTACCGCCAAGTATCGTTCAAGATTATTAACCACCCACTCTTTTCCCCTACCATACATACTAGAAAAATGTTTCCAGTTTTTCATCGAAGTTAATACGTGCGCCCTCAGAGTTCTTATGCAAATCGGTTGCACTTAGCAGTGCATAACTGCCAGAAGGATCATATTTTGTACTCTACAATACGGGTTTGAACAACAGTGCATCTGATCAGCGAGATGCATGCTGGTCCTTTCAAACGACAGTAGTGATTTAAGTATTGTGTGGTATATCTGCGATTAGATTTTAATGTGCTTGCGACCTCAGCCGATCTGTGCGTCCCAGTCTGTTCGTAGGTGAGAATGCCTGGAGCCAACATTGACTCATAACAACCCAGTTGATGAGTGACGTACAATTGTAGACATAACCTCACTGGTTCACGGCCTCCGGGGAAGTACAGCAAATATTTACCGTGCTCGAGTGTGTCCTAGTTAAGGATGTGTTCCAGAAACCATCGTCGTGGTATTGTACTCTGTTGTTGCCATCAGAAGTCTCAGTCACTCGCAGGTTGCATTGTGTATGCGACGAAAGCGAGCACTTAACGTTTATTAAATCAAACAGCCATGTTGCCGTACAACTTGGTATGCATAACTATTTGTCTCCCAACACTGTTACTTGTCAACTATCCCATTTGGTTACTGTAGCCACTCCTACGGTTTTTCACACAAACAGTTCAAAACAGATAACTGGTTAGGCAGAAAATAGTGCGAACATTGTTGTTTACTCTAGTTCACTTTAGCAATGACACTGAATTCTGTCAGTCAACACACGGAATAACTGTGCACTTATCACCCTGTGATCCACCAGGTCTTGGTCTGATAGTCTTCGACATGTGCTCCATATCGTTTCTTTGCTACTGTATTTCGCACATAAGATTTATCCATCTGACAGTTTAACCATTTGCTTTGATTTGTCTGATACACATGAGAGACCACTGAGTTTCGGATTTCAACGACCGATCGATTCCGATTCATTGGAATCGTCGTATTAAAAAAACACTGCAATAAAACCAACTTGTGAAGGAACCTTTTTGGCAGCGCTATTAATAAATTAGAAATATGTACAAATGAACCATATTACCGACCACGTTTAAGCCGTTATGGTAGAAAGATGTAGCCAGGTGAGTTTCAAAACGACTCATAGACAATCGGTCAGCTCTCTTAGTTTCATTGCTGATAGTCTAGTACAGATTTTGGGATAATTAAGACTAGCCAGGTGTGAGTAATTCAATGACTCTTTTTTAAGTTAGAATGAGCTCTGCAGCTGTGTGCCTCCATCTGGTTACAAACACGAGGAGGCTTAAATCGGTCACTGAATCGAACAGGAGGACCAGGCGTACATCAGGCTGGCGGCTTTACCTTTGTGTGTACACAACTGGTCAGTTAACAGAGGACTTACTGTCTTCCTTTCCGGTCAAAATGGAGAGGTTATCAGGTGAAAACTACAACCCACTGTCAGCAACAACATTCCACCACTGCAACTGCTTGTCTATGATGAACCTGAACTGTGCACCTCATGGCATTAAACAGCCTGATCTCAAATTCAACTTTTATTTGGTCTCCCAGAGGTCGGTGACCTGATCTGCTTCAGGCAGGCCATACTGTTGGAACCCAAACTACTCATTTTTACAGATCAGTGACAAGTAAACACAAGACAGACTGGCTGTTACTTTTGGACACAATCAGACCTTACCTGAGAGTCTATTATTTAGGTGTGCTCACTCGTTCACCTCTAAAGTCGCCCCTGATAAGACACTTCAATGGTCCAATCTTTGCTGCGCATCTGGCATTAATCTCTAAAGATAAGGTGGTGACCATTTTCAGAAACGTTGTCTCCACCACAGTCCAAACGTTTACGTTAAGACGATGATTATTATCCGCCAGTGTTTGCTCATTTGGGGGGAACTGTGATCTTCGCACCTTCCAGTTCCTCGAGATATGGTTCAGCTTCCTGCCTTTAAATCAAATGTGATTATCGATCCCGCAACAATGAAATGAATCGTCAATCGAATTCGTATCTTCCTGCTAGCATTCAATGTCGATATTCAACTTTGATTACGTACACTTAAAAGGAAAGTTTTGTTTTTTATGAGGTTGGAGCTGGGCTGCACAACTCAGGACTGCTGCAGAGTGTTGGACAATCTTCTCCATGTAATCCGCTCTTGTGTGACAAAGTTTAAAGCCTGGTGCGCCCATCACAATCGGGTAGAGAGACACGCAACTAAATATGTCCGGCGGACTAGACGCTCGCTTTCTGCATGCCTGATGTCACAATAATATACCGGGAATATGTTAAGTTAATAGATATGACCATTACAGTTGTATCGATCACACACGACTGGATGGAGGATCAAAACAAACGTGGACAACAGTCTAAGCAAAAAGAAATTGGTACGCATCTTCGCAACGTATATCCCGGAATCAAGAAAATCTGCTCCAAGCTCTGGGTTTCGGGATCTCACGGTTTCTGGCTTGTCCGTTATACTGCATCCCAACCATCTATGGGCCTATCACGTTAGTCTTCGTAGGAATTGCAAATGGCTGAGTTTCTGGGTACCCCGGCATACTGTGACAGTCATAACCAAGGGCCTTAAAACGTACACATCGGATTGGGGTGGAAGAGGAACCACTTCAGCAAAGACCATTAATACACATGAATTTCCCGGAAGGTGTCAATGCTATTAATGTTCCTGACAAGTTGGCCGGTGGGCTGCATTATTACATACCTTCCTTTTCTTTACCCTCCAGTTTACTTGTGAGATGAAGCTAACTTTCTCGCGAGTAACTATAAACTAGCATACACGATCAATATATTCTTACAAGCATTAGACTATAGGTCAAGCGTCCACAATAAAGGAGTCAATATGATGCTTAATGAGATGACTTCGGCAGACGGGAGGCACATGTGTAACCAAGCAGACCTGTCGTAGGTACAACCAGTCTGATACGCTTCTTGTATGGTCATTTGAAGTTGATAGCGATGGAAGAAGCGAACAGACTGTTGGTCCACCGAAAAAGTCATTTCATTCACACATCAAGTCGAATGGGTCTGATAAATCCAAGACAGGTTGCTATCTGCTAAAACGATCAGAACCGTCCGTACCACGTGCACAACATTTCGACGGTATGGGTTCAGAGGTCCCTACGATTACAAGCTCTTGTGTACTTCTAAATCGCAAGTTTTCAGTACTCAAAGTAATACGGGGTTTATCAGGTTTCGAGTTTAATAAACATTTTTGTTGCAAACGCCAGAAATAATTTGATAAAAAGCCTAAGTTTTTAACCCGTCAACCGGAACAAGCTCATCTCAGATTTCACTCATCGTGTTACAATCTACAGTTGGTTAGATAGTGTCTTACTTTCTAACTGCAAGTTTCTTCATATGATGTGATTTTTTGAACCACTAAGAACAATCAGTTGAAAGACTTAATACGAACATGGTAAAGTTGTATTGTCGGGTTGAAAACAGAACCATATTTAGATCGACAATACGGGATAGTTGTAGTGAAGCTTATGGAAACCAGTTCCGTTAAAACGTTCGCTGGTCACGTGAACTAATAATGACAGGGCCGGCCGGGCTTTAAAGGGTATTTAACTGATAAACTTTTTCCCGTAACAAATTTGAACAAGAAGTCAGAAACAGTTTTTGCACAATGTATCTCTCGAGCACATTTCGCTGCATCTCATCAGGTACATACTGCAGTCTGTGGGTTTATATAGCTAAAGTTCAGTGGACATTTTGAAAGTTCAGGTACTGCCCAGTCCAAATGTGTTTCCGGTAGACGGAGCGTAGTACGGAGCCGTTATCCTGGCGCTTCATGGGAATGGATGATGGCATCTGCGTTCTGTTCCAGATGGGCAACGAAAATATCGGCTAGTATCGGACCGAGTGGACTGCCCATAGCAACACCATCGATTTGTGTATAGCCAGTTCCCTGGAAGTAGAACTTTACGTTCGCTGTGCATAGTAGGAGAAGGCGTTCTAGCTCAGACGTAGGCAATCCTACGTTCAGTCAAGGTGAGTCAGTATATCAACAAATTATACCAACCATCTGAATCCAAACAATATTTGTAAACAAAGGTGCTATGTCCAACCTGGCCATACGCTTGTTTCTACAGTTCAAACCACTGAGTAAATCAATTTGCTCAAAACCATTTCTCACAGTCTTCGAATCACTGATTGCTCTACTGGCTGGAGCAGTTGGGCTAACCACTGCGCTAACCTGTGTTGTAGTGGACTTGATATGGATAGTATTGATCTCAGAACTAGACCATCCTTGTGGAGTTTGGACAAATCACACATTTGAGGAGAATGTCATCCTTTAGGTGTAATCGATTTACCCTCTACTATATACACCCGCCGACTGCAGTATGCACCTGATGAGATGTAGCAAAATGTGTTCAAGAGATACAATGAGCAAAAACTGCTTCTGACTTCTCTGATCTAAATAATATCTCGAAATCTCATAAAATTCTATGTTAACAGAAGCTTATTGAAAAACGACAGTGAAACACAGATCAAAAAAATGTATTTTAGTGCATACGTGCACTAAATTAACGCTTCCAAGGTATACGCAACGAATACCAGACGCGAAATAAGAATACGAATAATTGCGGGAGACCGAACGTATATTATACGACAATTACAATAGGTCTCAACCAGTGCTAAACGACACCGGTAGGCGAAAGCAGCTAGGGAGGTTAGAGATCCGACCGTTGGGCGCGCGAGCAAGCTGGAAGTGTACAGGCATCATTGGTGCGTATAGGCCGACAAACGTGCAAACAAATAAACGCGATTGCATGCAGCAAGCAGACGGCAGGCAAAGATCCTTACGATCCTATGTACAATGTGAACTATGATTTTGGGAAGAATTTTACACATCGTACAGCAGGCAGACCGGGGTTATCTCCAGGTCACTACAGTACTTTTTTCCGTGAGCAACTCTTGCGATAATGGTCGAGACGATAATACTTTCGGTTGGAGACACGAAGGGTTCTTGTTAGAGCCCATGCCAGTTACATCTCAGTAAAACATACGACAACAAACGTTCGTGAGAGTGCAGCATCGGGAATGAGCACAGAGTATGCTGTTCTAGCAAAACTAACTTTCTTGACTTTTCTCAACGTGAACTGATTAATCATTTTCCCATTAAGAATTATGAGCAATAATTTAGCTTGTTCTATGTTAACTGATATCCAAAAATAGCCATGGCAGTCCGGTCCAGTAAATTATCTGCTGATACTCCAAGTATTTTTCACACATTCTTCACATGACAACTTCGAAGCAAGACGAAACGGGTTTCGAGCAGGAGTTCTTCAGTATGGTCTGGAACACTTGGACTTCAGCTCATGTTTTGACAGTTGCATTAGTTTCTGGTGTGAATTGGCTACAGGCTGAAACATCCACTCAGCGTTAGTGATTGACTGAAAAGAACAGATGAATGTGTGTAATACTTCTTGATACTCATCCCCAAACTGACACTCCACGACTAGTTATGCCCCTGTCTGGACCAATCAGGCATAACAAGTCTGGGTGGGGAATCGAAACGGCTGACTTTCGCGTTAGGAATCAACGACCCTACCAGCCCGGCTAACAGTACCATCGGCCTTGCTTATGATAGGGAAATTTGTATGTAGCTGAGTTATAGCTTCTTTACACCTTGGAAGTGTGCATGGATACGGACCACCTCTGATTTCCAGTTTACAGTGGCTACGGCCGGGAGGGCTCAAAATGATGTTTGTAGTACTTCTTGACGGCCCACGAGTCATAAACGATGCTCATAGAATTGATGACAGAGCGAACAGGAGTGTTGAACCGTAATTTGAGAGGTAGCCGTTTCGTTCCCCTATTCAGATTACCTTTATCTGATGAGTCCAAGAGAGGATGTGGACGGTCGTGTAATGTCGGTTCGAAGGTGAGCTTCAGGACGCGTTACAAACATCACTTCGAACCTTTGCCACCTTAGCCGCCGTAAACTGACAGTCTGAGGTAGGTTGTGTCTATTCACACTAACGGGACGTAAACAACCTACTTACATACAACAGATGAATTGTTGATTGCTAGTTTTGTGGTGTTTAAATTGCGAAAAATTTCATGGTTTATACCGGGTAGGTTCAAAAAGCCCGAAAAGTGGGCTTGAAAAATCGAAGCGCTCGAAACACACGGTGATGATTATTTATCCTTGCTTAATTTTGTTTGCTTGGACGGTCGGGCCTGTGAAACATATTCAGCTATTAGTTGCAACTGTGTAATACATACACGATCTGTATGTCTGAAGCCGAAAAAACGAAGCAAATGATGAAGATTCGATTATGCTCTATGTTGCCCAATTTCAAGTTTCCCAATTGGCTGCCTCTGTGGAGCAATATAGATTTTTCGATGTAACCCACGAGGTTAATGCAGTAGAGGCCATACGTTTATGCAGTCCAATTTGTGAGAATTCCATACTAGTATTTGCTGACGTGCAGCAGACTGGGTTGCGCGCAGAGTGAATGGCAGCATTTTACTTGTGAGCTGCTGAAGATTGTGCACAAGAGGATACCTGAAATCCATGCAGAAACAAACCAGATTTTCTTTGCAGAAAAACCCACTTTACTCGTAGTAAGTTGTCGCCTAGTATATTTCTCCGCTTTTAATTGTGTACATTATTACCTTCGTATGCTTTTCAAACTTTTACTACCACTTTAGTATAAATGGCACAACATGTGCAGTTCATCAAGTGTCTTCGGCTTCTTGTCCTCAAGCAAATACTCACACATGAGCGGTCGATTTATTGAACACTGTGCCGCAGACAACCCACGTTCTATCACTCTCTGTTCATGTGCATCCGGCTTCCTCGTTATGGACAGCGGTACTACATAAATAATTTTGAGTTGGTATTAGAATTTGTACTGCGTGGAACCGATTATCGCAGGAGTACAGCACGATGGATGCCCTTGACAGTGTTTGAAGGAGCACTGCTATTTACCACTCGACATGAGTTCTGAAAACAGCGCGTCAGAAAATTATCTAGTATTTCACCACCAAAAATCGATTGCTTCGTCTGTGTTCTTGAGAAAGTTTGAGCAGATAGTTTATGTGCACCGTGCAGTGTAGAAATGCACAGGGGTTAACTGATTCAGTTCGTTTTCATAAAGCCACTTGTGAGTGATCTAGTCACTTAACCACGTGCAAACATCTGTCGGGTTTCAAAAAGTAGAAAGCTGTGTATGACAGGTGAAAGCTACGAGCTGATTAGAAAACTCACGGTACACAATTTGGTTCGCATGTGCTTAACTAGAGCACAACCTGGAGTTTGTTCAGTGTTTATGTTGAAGATAATAATAATGATGGTGAACTGTAGCGCTACATGGCAATTTTCGACTATGTTTTATCCTTTGTCTGCATACCGAGTGATGGCGTGATTGTTTGACCAATACTGTGCTTACAAATGAAATTGAACAACGTTCGTTATTCTTTATTGACGCTTGTTTGGGGAAACAATTTCATAGTAATTATCAGAGATTATTCAGTCGACAACCAAATCCTTGAAAATAGTTCCGTTCTGTAAGGAGTTTTGGACTGTAGCAGATCCTCAAGAAATACCAAATCGCTTAGTAAGCAGGTAAATGTTCTCACGTCAGGATGTTCGGACGCCGCTTCCGTGCATCCCAATTTAGTTTTGCCCTTAGCCAAAGTGAGTTTTTGACGTCGCAAGGTGTTTCTGTGGTTATATGTTTTTGGTTATACATATGTACATCTTTGTTAAAAATAAACAGATCTTAGTAATGCAGCGGGAAATAAAAGAAACAGGTACATTGTGAAGGAGTCCAACTACTAAGTGAGGGCTTACAGTAGCAAGCTTATAAACAAGGTGGCGTTAGCAATCGCAATAGACAGCAATAGCTGGCATATCCCAAGACGTTGGGGACAGAGATGTCACCAATAGAGATTACACAACCCAACCTGGACCACGGCGGTCAGGCCAATGTAGCGCTTAATGGACACTCGTTAGCTCGACTATATTAAAATACTCAAGCCCCATACACTGTTGGGATGCCAGCGCAATACCTTCTTTTCTACTCTATGCCTCACTGCACCTGTTCCACCCTCCTAGCTTGAAACACCCTAGATTAGGAGATCGAAACCACAGAGATCTCTTGACGTGTCCCAAGCCAATATCTAGTAAAGCAGAAGAGACAGCAGGGCTGTATAGAATAAAGAGGGATGTTTTCGGATGAACAAGTAAAACAGAACACGCCAAATTAGTGTAACTGGCAATGTCTAAAAATCTATAAGTAATCTATTTGTATTGTTATACCCGACGCTACTCATTCTTCACAAAATGGTTAAACAAGTAATCAATGTGGATATAAAGTCAAGTCATCTAACAAGGAAATATAAATAATGGAACTAAACAAGCAATAACAATAACGATTCCTCGGAAGATTCTGTGTATAGTTCGGCTTACTATGGCACTTTTATGTATGCAATGGATGATGTATAGCCGATTAAAGATTTCTGTGTCAAAGTCTGGTTGTCAAAATGAAGACAACCAAAGGACGCTTGCAAACATGTCACTATAAGCAGCTTGCATTGAATCGTCTGCTGTTACAACCACTCTTGCACCTTTTTCAAGTTGGCTTGCCAAATGAGTAGCTCAATAGAACCTGAAGCCTTCAATTCGTAGAAACCAAAGTGAAACTGCCAGTATGATTTAGACAACAAGACAAATCAGCGTTGAGCATGTAGGTCTACAAGAGACGAGAGGTGCAAAACGAACCGAATACTTATTATAATAGTAAGTGTAGATGTTAACACTGTACTTAAGAGAAGGAGGAAAAAGAGGAGAGAAACTATTAATTTTTGCAAAAGGAACTTAAAACGTTTCAAGATGCAACAGCCGCAAGCAAACGGAAAAATAGAGCAAGTAGGCGGCGGTTCGTACCTAGTTGCTTGAACGTAGTGGAAGTTTTTCAGAAAACGTTCCTGATGCGTACAAAACAAATGGGTCAAATCAACTCCACACAACGTCATCTCTTAAGCGATGTTCAACTGATTATGGTTTGAGGTATTGCCAGTTCAAAACAGCCAACTTATTCGAAGCAATATTCGTCACAGTATCTCGCATCTTCGTAGTCCTCGGCACCAATACTTCCTATGTACAGCGTGTACTTGAATTCATGCATGCAGAAAGGTTTCTTATGAGACGTTTGAAATCCTGTCAGCAGTGCAATCTTCCTGACGGCCCGTGATCTAAAATCACGGTTGGAGCACGAAAGTCTCAGTTGCACAACTTCCAGGAATCTCACTTTCTGTCAAACATATTTTCATTTTAGAAGTGACCCAATTGTGAAAAATCCAGACTTCGGCTAGATTCTAACTAGGTCCAAATGTGAAATTTCTGAGCTTCCGGCGTGGCTTCGTAGCTCAGCTTGGTAGAGCATTTGCCGCGTTTGAGCATGTTGTTTCTGTCGCTGGTTTGAATCCAGCCGAACTACATTTTAAGTAATATTTTCACCTATTTATCGAAACTGTCCTTAAAGGAACTGTTGTGGATATGCTTTTTACCTATCCTGCTTGCGTGCTTCTCATATCAGAGCTCGTTTACAATCAGGACTGTTTTGATTCCATGGATGCCAACTCGGCAATTTACTCCAGTGTTTGAGGTCAGGTCTGACCACTGGATGTCCACGATAAGCATTAAACAGTGTAGGTTAAACCGCTTAAGGTACATTTCGTTCTTATGGTAGATCGTTCACGTTTTATTACAATGCACGAGTGTGAACGGCCCAATGACTCAATAGATGGGTGTTTTAGTTCCCATCCTGAAGTTGTGAGGTTTCTAAGGCGTCCGAACAAGAAGCTAGCCTTAACCGTGCAAACTCATATTACAGAGATATATCCCAGATATCATAATCTGTGAAGTGGACTATACTTCCACTGATGATAACCATCAGGCTGGATATGACACGTCTGGCAGGGAAAGGTAGGTAATAAAACATACGATAAGTAAAAGAACATTGGGGTGTACGATCATGTGACACTGTTTCTCACGCTACTAGCACGCAGTACGCTCCACAGTAAAATAAAACAAACGTAGATGAGTTTGCATAACGTACAGTATTGAAGTAATCCATCTTATTAATGGTTGATACAGAACGCCTGACAACTGTTAAATACATATATATGTTCTTACATTTGTGAGTTAAAGGCTGTAAAGTTTGATGAGAATAATGTCTTGTTCTGTAAGATTACAGCGTGATATCATTTAATCAACTGTCACCTTCTGCCAGGATGTCAATGGTCTATAGAAAAGGAAATTTGATAAGTGACATTCATATCTTTTCAGAATTTAGGCTCAACGTTTATTTAGCGTAATATCCGAATGTTAAGTTCTTTTTTCTTTGATATCCATCTCAATACCCGTTTATCCAGGACAGCAAACGACAAGGCTTAGCGAAAAATTTTCGGTGTCCAGGCGTAGTAGCCTAAAATCGATTAAAAATTGTCTATTTTTTGGGTCGCTGATTATAAAACGATACATTTGTGCGAGTCCGACGAACGATGGCCAAATGTCCATCCACAGTTATATGTGGTAGTCTAGGAGGTACAGCTACAACCACATTGTGTACAGAAAAGACGTTCGAAATTTTGAAACCTAGAGTTGCTGTGTAATCTAACCAGGCAGAAAGTCACCCAGAGAGAACAAACTTGCGCAGTAAATGACTGTCTGATTCTTCTTTTACAGCCTGCCTTATTTGCTAAAAGGCCTACATTAGTTGTTCCCTGGTTGTTAGATTCAGCCTCAATATTGAATGAAAATTCAGAGATAATTTATCAGAATGTGATCCCGACTGCAATATGACCGAGACCGTGTATCATCCTGATGCTTCACTAGCCAACGTCGTGTCTCGTGGACACTATGCACGCAACAGTGGTCTTGCTAGTGCACAACGTGTCTCAGAAACTAATGAAGTAAAACCGGTCGGAAATGTCTAACAGTACGACTGACCATTCTGCTTTGTCAGTAAGTATGCCAGTCCCGATCTACAGCAACAGAACTTTAAATTACTATATAACCGCCTGTTGGTTCAAGCCGGAGATACGTACTTAATTACGTAGGCTATTACCACGATAACTTTAATCGTCCTGAAATTCCAAGTTGATTCTGGTCGCAGGATTCTACCGATAATGATGGGAACTTTGCCCAGTCTAGCTGTTGTTGATTGTAACATTTCATCAACTGTCATGTTGGTCCAAACTTGTAATTAATAAGAGACAAAGAATTCAAAGTAATCTAATCCTAGAAATATACACCAGACTCGATTTACTCTTGCGCAAGTTATTGCGTCCTACAGGTATTAACACTTTCATGTTAATTGTAAAGCTTCCCATGCTATCCGTTCATTCGAAAAGTATTCGCCAGTCGCAAGTAAGCAGTCATCATGGTTATGATCTCCCAAAATGTAGCACTAAAATCCGACTACCTTACATAACGCAAAAATTTCCTCTCTTCAAAATTCACTTGTTGCATTCTTACTAACCTTTTTCGGTGGTTATAGCTGATTACAACTAACAAAATTGTAGAACTAACTGATTGGTGAATACTGTTCACCAGACTGTTCGTCCATCTGAGAAGAGGCACTACTAACCCAGGTGCCTGTGTTACCATCAACTTAGTTAAATTTCGTTGTTTCTCTAGAGACACGTTATTCTCAGTCAAAAAGTTGCCGCATTTCGCTGTCAAACACCAAACATAGGGTGGATCCACCCACATACATGCCGAATACGGTACAAACTGCATGTGCAAAGCGCGTTATTCAGTATGACGACTGTACCAGTGTGGCCTGTAAGCCTATGGCTCCAAATACGTTCGACTTATAGCTAAATCTGTTAAAGAAAGATATTTGTAGGGCAGCTCATCTACTCACCTTAGGGCTCCGTCAGAGATCGCTCAACATTTATTTTCAGCCACTCACGAAAACCAACCCCTGAACACAGACTGGCCGAATCACCACTTTGATTTCATGTACGGACGACAAAACTTCCCTATATAATGTTGAAATGTGCAGTATAAGATGCGCTAAACATTTTATGGGCGAGCTGTGTTCACCGACGTCAATGACTGCATAATTTTGATTAGTTAAATAAAGGAGTTGTAACAAAACAAATCAATATTGCATCAAGCGCTGTAGGTCCGCTGTTAATAACATGGTGAGCTCAGTCTTTCAGCATTGATAAATTATTATAATTGCCGAAATGATCACCGTTATATACAAATTAAATGGTCGGTGAACCCATATATGTAAAAGCATTATAGAAATGATATTTATCTGCCGTATTACATGATTTTCTAAGCTTTTACCGATTCCTCTTCCCACACACTTACTCTAGCAATCACGTGAGCAGCTTTCTGTGCGTGTCCGATCAAAGCTGATTGGTTCAGGATTTGCGTGAGCGCGAATCAATGCACACAGCAACAGGCTGTGATGTGTGCAAACTTAATCGCTGCATAACCACATTCGTTCCTGTCTGTTCAGTTTGAAAGATTTGAATCATTGTGATTTACCTTCAATTCAACATTAGTTAACACGAGATCAGTCAACACTATGGCGCGACATACGGAGGGGTCATGGATTCATCATTTTACTTGCTCGGCAATGGTACTCGCAGTATTGACGCATTCTGGTAAGTCGGTGACAAAATTGACATTTCACGAAATGAATTATAAAAAATATCGCACAAATAGCCCATGGTTGAAAAACCTGTGGAATCTGTGACAGATCGAATGGTGCAATTACCACATTTATCAATGGTTGGGATTGTGAATGCGTCAAGTCAGCAATGGATTTGTCGTATTAAGGGTGCTGGCAATTCAAGAGTATACTCTGTGTTGAGATTAAAACTTACATTCATATCAGTTTGCCCTAGTTGAAAACTGCTCGTGAAAGTTGTTTAGTTAGCAAACCAGTAATTTATAGCATTGAAAATTTTACAACGTATATCTGGTAAGTTCGGAAGGGTTATGCAAACGAGGAATCCGGGATCGAATTCGTTTGTTTTATCCAGTGTAAGTGAGCTCTTTGAAGTTACACTGGGCGAATCTCACACATTCGAACCATTAAACAGTTATTTTTTGCCCTAAATTCATTAAAGGAAAATAATCTCAAACACCAAGTTTGCTATAATTTCCTGAATCCGGCGAACAATCTGATGATTTTGATAAATCTGTAATAGTAGTTTGTTAAAGTGCTGCTAGAGTACAATCAAATTTGACTTCACTAGCGTTGATAAAAATTTTGATCATACTTGTCTCAGTAATTAACATTTCCACTCCAACTCAGGCAGACCTCTCAGCACGCCTCTTTCTAAGAGTATTTTTGCTTGTACTTGTCAACCATGTATTTTCTGGCTATCACCGATAGTTGAACCGCGATCTACAATTTCATGTGGTAACCGTGCTAGCCACTGAGCCGTTCACTTAACATGGAAAGTGACCGGGTTATCATAGTTTGCGGTTTATCCGCCGTTGTTTGTGAGTGATACTCAGATTAACCGATTATCTCGTGAAGGGATACTGCAGCTACTTTGGGATCGTTAGTTAGAGTTAATTGCAGAGCGGTTGGCTAAGAAGTCTACCTGCATCCTAAAATTAGGTTTGAATAGTGTTTCAGCTGTGGTCACCAAATTCAAATTACTTGTACTCAGTTCACTAGATTATATTGTGAGTCAGGCATATAGGTTGTCCTAATCCAAACTGTTAATGAAAATGACTTTATAATTTCGTGTGATTTATGCCCCCGGAGCAGAATCTACAATACATTTTCCAGCATATTATTCTTTGTATGAAGCTGAGTAAGGTGTTGAATCAACAAAGCCGACTGCCGTATTAAGACTCAAGTGTTCCGTAATTCGAAGATGCCATTTAGAGTGTTTGATTTAATTAAGTAGTGATGTGACAAACATTTGTAACGCCGCACAACTACTGGATAGTGAGATTTATCGAATCGGGTAGAGCTGGATCTGTTAAAGCGTTGGGCCAAATATAAGGATGTCGAGAATAGTTGTGATCAATCCGTGGCCACACTGGCTACAGGAACGGAGTTGCGTTTTTGGGTAAGTGCAGTGTTTACCCACTGTCTACTCACCAAAAGGGTCACTCTTTTTGGGCCAGTCACGGACTAGAGATCTCATTAACTAAAGCCCGTGCGCTCGCCAGGTTGAGAGTGGAAAGGGGGTTGAATTTTACCTCTTAAAATTTGTCATTACTACCCTCTACCAGTTTTTTTAGGGACACAATATAAAGGTATTGGTTGCCATGAATGTATATTTAACTCACAAACATCAATTGCATCTTGCATAACACCTAATTTACTGCATCACTGTTAGCCTACGATCTATTCTTGTTGATTATAATGGTGATCCAGATGGACCGGAGGGAAACCTTAACCCTTGGGCTACCCATAACTATAGTTCCAATTACCGTAAGAATTTGTCTCACCTTCTATTAAACTGGTAAAAGGCAGCCAACCCTGCCAGATTTAAGTTCAAGTATATGACTAAATGACCAAGTAAAACAGTTCGTACTAATTCTTGATGACAGATATGCTATAGTCCTGTAGCCAGTGATTAAGAATTTTGAAACACTTCTCATCAAACGTCTACGGTAAAGATGCACTTTTCACGATGAACTCGATAGTAGTACATGTCCTGGAAATTATCGTTTCAAAGCATCAAAGTGTTATGCCTTACAAAATCATGCGCATATAATTAATTGGAAACCCTCAGTAATCAAATTATATAGCTCACTCAGTTTCAACTAAATTTTAAGTGAATGCTGTGGTTGCATATGCATTTTTGTCAAGTAATCGGGGGAAAATGTGATAAACTCGGACAGCCTGTTTAAGTCACAGTAATGTAACCCGATCTTCTTTGAGCATACGTAATGCACAAAGCCGATTTTGGTTTCAGTGTGTAAAGCAAGTTCGTCAGTGATGTAACTCAGTCGTGAATACCAGTTAAAGAACGTTTCATTAATTTATTCGCTCACAATGGAGATTTTGCTGGAAATTATAGTAAGCACGTCCCTGTTAGTGAAAGTGTTGTTCGTGGTCCTGCCTGAGACCCTTTTTAGTTTACACCTCACCAGCATTTTTGGAACACCAATTGTTCTAAATTGAGCCTTAAAAATGTGGGTGCTGAAGTGACTTAACACTAAAACTGTCTTTTCCTCAAAACTGGTTTGGTTGTATTCTCACTCAGCCACTACAACAGAAACGTTTGAGGCAGCGGCTGTTAAGTAATAAAGTCTGTAATACTATGCAGTCGTTACCAGTGTAGTAGGTATGAACTATCTTAGATCTGAGTTCTAGCAAGTATGTACCACGTTTACGCAGGGTCATTCAGAACCAGCAGTCGAGTTCGAATGTTTTGAAAGATCCCCAGTTTACTACTGAATGGAAATGTTTAAGCATATGCTGATCCTTTGAAGAAACGCTTTTGTATATATGCACGTAAATGAGATGTTTACTTTAAATTGATGGCTGCAACTTAATTGCGACAGTAAATCCATAGTTGGCTTGAACACTGCAGAATAGATAGTGGTGAAAACGTCGTCCTAGCTTCTTAAGCTATACATCGAACTATTTACACAGCGTCAAACTTATTTTAAATGACGATTGTTTACTGTAATGGTGATCGAAAAGCGGTCTGCAAGGTGTGAGCCGTAATTATATCAGGGTTTCCCAGCTACCACTTTCAGAATTATTGCACTGCTTAATACCGATCATCGAAAATGGCTGGAGTACTGAGGCAAATGTACGCGCAACCAGCACCAACTAATATTATTTGCCTTTCGCGAAAAAGTGTCGTAAATCAAAAGATACATTTAATTCCAGTCCAGTCCGAGACCAACAACACCAACTAAGGAACTGAAGTTATTACACCGCGTGAACTAACGCCTATATGACAGCTGTTGAAGTGGCGCCAGTTGCAGTATGTGAGACTTCTGCCTGGTTAAAACACCAGTGAGCAGGCTGTAGGTGTATAATTAGCTGTTCTCCTGACGGACAAGTACAAATTTTGTATGGGTTTCGTCTTCGACAGATATCTACAAGAGCATGCTTGCAAAACAAGCAGGTGGTTAACACAGCAGGAATTCTGATATAAGCCACAAGGTCATTTGCAGCAACAAGACGCTGCATGTGAATAACTATACTGCTAATCAGGCTTAACTACAACCTACGGTAAATGGCTAAAGGGGCAGAAGGAAAGAGTGAAATATACTATTTAGATGCTGAAAGGTCCTGATGTACCTGTGTTTCAGTTTACACGATGGGTGCAGATAGCTGATGGATGCGATGTGTGGTTGTAGTAATGAAAACAGAACGGGTTGTGCCGTTTGGACTTACTGTCAGTGGCAGTTTACTAGATGTTATCCAAACTTTTGTCCCAGGATCTAAAGCAACTCGATTTTTATTGTTCCCGGGAATTAGAAATAGTTGACTGAAGTTAACAGTCAACAAAGAATATACGTGACATCCAGAAAAATGAACGCACATATAAAAAGCGATCTTTTTGCACCCATCGAGTAGTCAGTTCATGCAGTACTCACACCCCTCAGTATTAAGACGTTGTATGACAACTCAAGATGTGCTTCTTATGACACAATGTGGCACATCAAGTCAGTTTCTAAGCAGACATGAGTGAAAACGACTACCCGTTACGGGCTTAAATAAATCGTTGGTTCATCGCGTTTGCTGGAAGTCTTCGCTCAAGACATTTAAGAGATTGAATGTCTTTCATCCAAACCATTTAATCAAAATGAAGACGGGTCCCGAGTGGTTGACATTTCAATTTACTCTCATCAGTCACTAACGCGAAACCAATAAACTTGATATAAAATGCAAGTCGCAAAAATCGAAAGTAGGAACTTGCCAAAACGGTCTTGTTCTTACACATCCTAAACGCCACACCCTGAATGGCAAAGAAATAGTCGTATCAAAATTATCCGCGCATACAAAACTGATCAACATTGTTTCATTGATCACTCAAAGGTTCCGGTTATGAATACGTAACCATATACTAAAAGAGGAGATAAGAATAACCGTTTTTGTTGGCAATTCGTGACAAATCACTTCTTCCGCTTTGACGGATTCAGGGGGAAGTTGCAGAATTTATCGGCTTCTATTACTGCGCAGCATACCTTCCACAAGACATTAATCATAAGGCGATTTATAGACCCAAGTTCTCTGAGACGCCTCTCAGGAATGTTTAGCAGTTATTTCATTCAGAGGAAACGGTTAAATCATCTCCGCTTGCATTTACTAAGAACTCAATTGGCGTAGAGTCCTGCCTGTGATTCCACTTCGTCCAGGTTGTTGTCACGCAGCCATCATTCAACAGGTTCGTCATAAATATACATAACGTAGACATCCCCGTTACTAAAAATGTAAATAATATTTCTTAACGGTTGAGTTAATATGTTTGGTCTGCGGGATGCAACTGAGTTTAGGCTTGCAGGTTACTAGATGTCAGCTCGACGTTCAAAGTATCTGTGCTTTTTCTTTTGAGTGCCAGCGTAAACTTTTGGGAAATGGACAAACTAGAATGGGTATAGTTAATTTAGCGTGTAAACTTTTGAAGTTCACCAATACTGGTTCTGCAAGGAATCGCAGAACGATCTTCCCAATGCTGAAACTGAATAAAAATTTGGTTTGTAAGTTGATGGGTTAAATAAGTAATACCTTTTGCCCCAATAGTACGACAGACGGTTTTTCAGAACTTCACTGACCCACTTTTGACCGTCTTTTACATTGATTCCAATCATGGTCTACTGCAGTGGATTGAACACTAGTTTGGCAATCGTCGTTAAATTTCAAGAAAAATTGCTTGTTTCTGGCACTCAGAGACAGAATCACCTTATAATAGGATATCCTAGAAGCTCCTTGTTGTTGACTTTCGTCAATCACTATTAAGAACAGCAGAATTTCAGTTGACATCGATGAGTTCCGCGACCGGTTTTGGGCTATCCTGGGCCCACGCGATCGAGGTAATAAAAAGGAGATACGAATTATCAGTATTCACTTATTAGAAAGGAATTAATTCTACTGGGCTAACTACGCAGTCTATTTAGCCTTATGAAAACACACCTAAGTGCTGCTTGTAGGATGGGTAACCTAGTTAGGTTTCGTCAGCAGTACGCAGACTCTGGTACTGCGCTCACGGTTTGTGGACAAGTGTCAGAATACTTGATCAGACACTTATTTGTTAGACCGTTGAGCCGCAAAGGCTGCAGAAAAGTAATGGAGCTGCGGATAAAGCTAGGGTATGCATATTGCCTTTAAATCCAGTGCTGTATTGACCATCACCCTGTTGCTTAGTGGATTAATGTCTATACCAATTCTCAAATACTTGCCCACAGTTTATGAATTCGAGTTCTGTGTGTTTGTATCACTAAGGTTATGTAGTACTCTGTGTAGTATTGATCCAACCATTTCCGGGTGGTTACTTTGGCCAGCTGCTTGCCTAGCTTTTGGTGGCACATCTCAAAATACGAAGCATTTTAAATGCAGAACCTCGTTCTGGTTGTCTCTTCCTGAGACAGTTAGCCGAGGACGGGGTCATTTATGGACTGTCAATTTCAAAGGCAGCATCAAAACACGTTAAATAATTACCATAAAGAGCCCTTGTGGCAACGGTTAACGCACACTGCTCACCGGGAACTCCAATAAATCTGACAAAAAATCCGTACATCATCCACCACTTCGAGGTGTTTCCACAAAGGATTTTCATGAAATCGGTGTGAGTTGATAATTATTTAGACAAATAACTCGAAGAGTTATGAATTCCATTTTTTTCCTGATTACCTTTGAGACTAGCTTCAACTGTTCATTTAGTTTACGTCAGTTTCAGCTAATTCAGTTTTGTAACAACCGCTGTTCTGAGTGGATTCTGATTGTTATTAGTCTACTGATGATACAGAGACAGAACCCATGTCGTCCAATTAGGATGTCAGTGAAAGTTGGGTCTTTTGTTACAATATGGATCGTTGGTCACGGTGCAAACACCTTATCTGTTTCACCAGCAAACTACACAAAAACTCTGTTTCCAAAAGACAAAAAATCGCGAAGGTTCGGCGTCTTACGGTACACGTCCCATATGGAAAGATTCGTCTCTACTTCTGTTTGCTCACTTTCGAACTTGGTTTAGTAGGCGCAGTGATTTTCGTTGCAATAAACGTGACCAAGTTAAAAATTTGATGATTAACTGGAAAGACAAACTGAGTTGTCAGGAGCAGAACATATGAAGCTATGTCAATGCAATTTAGTCATGGTTGAAGTGAATCCTCCACAAGGAAAGTCAGTCGTTTTAGCACAGGATTATTTCCAGTTACGAAAGCGATTGGCACATTCATGCGGTTTGTCTCTAGTAGTAGAAGTAGACCTGAAATCAATTCACTGGTACAAAACTGTTTGCATTTTGAAAGTTCAGAGAACGCCTATAACATTTAAACTGGGTTGGGTGGCCCGAATTTCATTTGCGTTACGTCCGAGTGAAATTTTGCTGGTCACATACCCTGCTATTCACGCTAAGTTCTTAGGAAGTTCTGGAAAACCGCTTCAGAATACTATGTAGTTATAGCTTAAAAGAAAGTAATGGGACCCCTTTGCAAAGTTGCTTGGGAAGCAGAAAGCCCTGGACCGATAATAGCGCATTCTGAACAGATGGGTTGTAAAATGATTCAATAAATTGAACTGAGTCGTAAGAATTCAGCTATTAGTAATGCAGTCTCGCAGGGAATTAGTGATAACGGATATTAAATCTAAAGTCGGGTCCCTTATGTGAATGTAACAAATGTCAATGCCGCCGCATTTGCTGTAGTGTGAATGCATGACCAATGTATATGTGATTGGTGTACGATCAAAGACCAAGTCTGAAGATAGCTTGTACTGATCAAATTTCAAAATCCTCTGTGTTCAGAAAATCATACTGATATTGCATCCGTGCTTATTAAGTTTGAGACAATATAAAACTCGTATTTGCTGTATAATGTGCTAACGCCTTTCTGACGTAATCACTTGACACACCATCAGCCTTGCTCATGCAACCAAAGAGTGACGTGATCAGTTAAGATACAGCCGTTGGTATTATGGTATTTGGTTACATTATCTTTGGTGTTCATAATCGGGTAAGATTAATTAGCCTAAACAATGCAGTAAGAAACCGGAAAATTTAACATATTAGTTAACACACTTCTTCTCACCCTAATTCCAAACAGCAGCACAACCACGAATAACTGACGTATTCAACAATCTTTGTGCGGGCTTGAACAAGTCAGCTTTACGGTTTATATAGAGATCATTCAGAAGTTCATTCTTCAGTTGTTGGTCATCAATGAATTACATCGAATTGATGTCCTCTCAGTATGTTGAAACAATCGGTTACGCTTAGCAAGTTTTTCTCATAATCTAATCTCTTAATTTCTAGTTGATCATTGAGGGTTGTGAATGAATAACTTTGAAACAAATGATACGACGAACTTGACGCGATGCAAGTATAGACGGCTAGGCAAATATAATCGCTTGTTTTCATCAATACAGCGTATCTGGTAGACGGCGATAATACGGTTAACCTGGGCTTCTCATTTGTTTTGTAAGGATCAGCGCATAACCTCGACTTGTGCTTATATGTATAAAGACAGATTCAAAGATAGGTGCGCATACATACATCACAACACTAATTCCGCCTTATCTCTCAGGCACTAACATACGTTCGATCCAGTGTATGCTCATGCTACTGGTTTGCACACTGGTATCAGAATACCGTCTCGGAAAGCTGAAGATACAACCTCGAAAAGCACTACTCACTGAAAGTTAAACAGCTGAATATTAAAACTTAAGGAAAGAACAGCATCTTTTAAATTTGTATCAGCGTACTCTGACTGAAGCGCCTAGTCAGGTGGTGCAAAAATGGTCGTTTTGGGTTCTTAGGAATAACAGTTAATCTGTTTCAGAGTCCCATGTAACATGACCATACAAAACGAATATGTCCATATCAGATTTGCCGGTAAAACTGAGCTATTGCGCTGCTCACAGGATAATTCAATTGAACGTTATTTCAAACCGAACACAACCCACACTCTATCGCAGCGTTCGCATTCAGATAAGCCTTTCGGCCCACTTAGAGCACGCTGAACACAACCCACACAAAGTTGTGGTTGAGCGTTTGGATTTGATTTCTCAGTGTTACCTATTATGAGGTTACGTTGTGGTTAACACGCTAGTCTCACAAGCACGAGGGTCAGAGTGCAAACTCCGATCCAGACAAGGATATGCACTACTGATGAGCTCTAATAAGAGCGAAACTCGAGTCTAGTGCTTCCTTTCGAAGTGGGCTAGCCGAAAGGCTTATCTGAATGCGAAGGCCGCGATCAAGTGTGGGTGGTGTTCAATTTGAAATGACCCAAGCCCCTGAATGTCTGCTACTTAACCAAACGTTACTTGCGTGATGATAGATGCTCTGCTTAACACGTCGAAGTGTAAAGCTAAGTTTATCTATCACAGAAACAGCACTGAGTGCCTTCTACAAAGCGAAAAATTGAGCAGTACCATACATGAATGGGATGTGGGAACGATTGCTTCAAGTAACTAGCCTGTCCCCGACAGTATACTGTCGGATAAAAAAACGAATTCGGTATTCTTGATTACATACTTAACCGTTTGAGCTATTTGCTTCATTTGATGTTCAGCCCGTTAAAGCGCCTTCATTTTGAGTTAAACATACAAGCCTGGAGTCAACCTCTCATAAATGACATTGTACTTAATGAGAAAGTATTTAAGCTTGTTCATCTCAAATATTCACGTATTCCCGTTCTCCTCGAATGTGTGAAATCCCTTGGAATCCTGGTTCCTAATCAGAGCACTCATATCTGTCAGACCTTAACTGATGTCACTTAAACCAGCTTGCCGACCAACATGTCCAAGCATGCGAACATTACACTATTAATGCCAGTTATGAAGTTTCTATGTAGTAAATTCAATTTTAATTAAAATGAGAAGAAGAAAATGGGAAGTAGCCCGGATATAAATTTGACCATCATAGCAGTCATGAGCCTGATCCAAAAGGTACTGTGGCTCGGGCTGCCGCTCACCTCAACAGTGACGTGGAATATCCTAGAAAACGTTACTAAGAAGGTTGAAAATTAATAGAAGTCTAAGCAAAAGAACTAGAAATGGTATGGATGCAGGTACGCCATTGACTGCGACACACCGCCATCTCGGATAGCGTCTCCAACCAGCGGTTTGAGTGATCACGAGGACCCCATCCAGGCAGGCGACACCTACCCACTTTACTCAGTGGAGCAGTCAGGTCTTCATATTTCGTGACCACGTTGTTGCTTGACCACCATGTGGTTTCACCCAACTGTTGGTGGTCTCAGTATATAATGCCCGGTACGGTAAACGATCAGCTGGCATACGGAGTACGTGACCTAACCATCGCAGGCTGTGCAACGTGAGTAGTTGACCATTGATCGCGCATTCCGAGCGTTCCGGAATACGCGCCGGCGAACTGCCACATTGCTCACGCGATCAGTCCACTTAATGTGGGCTATTGGCGGAGACAACGATGGTCAAATACAGCAAGCTTGTTGATATCTTCCTTGCGAACAGGCCACGTTTCCGAACCATAGAGCAAAACAGAACGCACACAAGCATTATATACTCTTCCTTTCAGCGACAATCGAACGTCTTTTCGACGCCACAGATGACGCAGGCGAACAGCTCCTTCGGAACATACCTCTTCACAGCACGTTCTCACATGTTTTCAGGGCTTTAGCCCTGATTTTTCACAATTGAGTCTCATCTAAAATCATAAATCTGCCAAACTACTTGTTAGCAATAGAATATTTTTTGTCGACAGGGTTGAAATAAGTCAGTATCTCACTGACACATTTAGACTCACCTGCCAAACAGATAATATCGCTTACATAACGCTTGTAAAGGGTGACTGATTTTATTTGATCGGCTAATGAACTACACTCTAGCTTTGCCATAAAGATGTCAGCTAACAATGGGCCTAGTGGCGATCCCATTGCTACCCCGTCCTTTTGACGGTATAACTTGCCGGAGAATTTAAACTGAACGTTGTATGTGCAGCGATATAGTAACTGCTTTAGTTCTTCTACTGGTATTCCCACGTTGATATCATTACTTTCAATATACTGTCCGAGAAACTCAATCGTTTCATTGAGTGGGATATTGGTGAAGAGGGATGTGACGTCAAGCGAGAATAGACGCTTGCCTAGTATGTTCAGTTGCTTTAATGTTTCAACAAATTCGAAAGAATCCCTCAAGCTATGAATGGCTAGTTTTTCCTAACTGGTTGTAGCGAGTCAAACCACCTGATCAATCAGACCGATTCGTTCAAGCCAATCTATCGAATACGTGGGATACAATCGAAACAGGTCAAAGGTCGTATACTGTCAATTGCAGAGGCCATTGCAATTCGACTACACTCACCACCACTGTGCGCTCAAAAACGGCTAGTCCAAGTGTTCTAGAGTGCTAGGTTCAGAATGTGGGACTACCTTTGGTCAGTCCGTAGTGCTCATTCACACACATGTTCATTCGTTCCGACTGTTTCGCTATCTACTCTACCAAACCACACGTTACCAGCAGCACTCTTTGTTGAAGTGCAAAAAAAGTAAAAACTTCGGTTTTGCACTTCTCAGTATTATTTCCCCCTCAGCCTTTAGAGTGTATTCTCTCATACTGAACTGATCAATGTAATGTTATCATTCCATTCAAATCGACCTTTAGAACGTTTCTGTTTTAGTCTTTCACTTCACAACGTCCACGTGTACACGCCTTGAGGGAAAGTAAGCTTCAAAACAATCGAGTTAGCATGACCGTAATTTTGTTAACCGTTTGACAAAATGACGCCTGCTTCCTCAGGTGTTGCATGACTCAAGCGAATTGTTTGTTGCTGTTCGTTCTGACTTTATTCAACGTACACTGATGGCTTTTGAAAAGAATACTTTGTGTCAGAGCAAGCAAAGGTTATTAACTATGTAAACATGTCTGACCATACCGTGATGCTCGTACAAATTTGGCGGTAAGGTTTTGCCACCACGTGGTCAAGTATGTGACAGTGACCTGCGGCGAGCGACCGTGTGTCCTCAAGTCAAGATATGTCGATAAAATTCATTTCGATAGAATGGCCAGGTATGTGCTAATTACGTTGCAGAAATACTACCATGTAGAAAAGTCCGATAACAAGAATCCCTGACGGGAAACAAGTGGATGTTGCACAGAACACGGTAGCTTAAGACCATAATTTTTTTTGATATAACGAAGTGAGTATTTTCTACCAAAGAAAGTATGTCTCTTTTTTCGTAGACTGCGGTTTAGATCACGCGAGTAAGATTACGTAGGTTGTATTCTTCAGGGATGTTTCGACCGATCTCATCGGTTATAATACACATACTATAATCAATAAACATGCCATACAAAGGTGAGAATCTATCCACTAACGTCTAGTGTAAACTAAAGTGTACCGACAGACCTGTGTACAACTTGGCAGAATTAAGACTGATCAACCAGATGACAGGAGTATCTTGCACATAAAGAAAAGAGAAGTCAGAAACAGTTTTTTGCACAATGTATCTCTCGAGCACATTTCGCTGCATCTCATCAGGTACATACTGCAGTCTATGGGTTTATATAGCAAAGTTCAATGGGCATTGTGAAGCTAAACAACAAAATCAACAACCACACAAACACACGCACATCACACACATCAGTTACCAGGGCAATCTGGTACTGACGAACAAGTCTTTCTGTACGCAGAGGGGTGGCTTCCATTTGCTAATTGCTACCGCAATTATTATTTTTGGACTCACTTGTACTTGTGGAGTCAAGTACATCGATCAAACGGTGAGAATGATTGGGGAAGGTGTCCCGGAGCACATTCCAAATTGACTGGTGAAAAACCGACGCTGCCCAGTCTTACATAACACGACACTTGAAAGAAATGGGACATGTTATTCAAGTGGGGAAGGCTTTTGGGGTGTTGTATCTCCTAACTCTTAAGAGTTACCATTTGCTGAAGCCGTTGCGACACAGTATTACAAACCTTTTCCTTGTGTACAGAAGCAGATGGTAGTTAACCTGTCGCTTTCGTGGCGTTATAGGTTTGTAGTCATGTTTATATCATCCTTTATATCTGTTATTATTATTATTATTATTACTATTATTATTAGAATGCTTTACTTATGTTGATTACATAGGTTTACTTCTTCCTCTTGTCACAAGCTGACTCTCAGACTGTCTGTTAGCTTCCGTTCATTTCCGCGTGCCTCATTGTTAGATCGACATTATTTGTATTGAGATTTCCTTATTTGGTCTGTCTAAAATTTGAATTTTTTTCTCGACTCATGATAGCCTTTCCAACTTGACTGAGTTTGTGTTATTTTTGTTCAAGCCGTTGACTCGTCTCTATTTTATGCTTATTTAAATTGATGTATGCTAATTGATCATAGTCCGTGTATCGTAACCGAGAGAGATCGGTCGAAATGTCTCTGCAGAGTACATCTTACGTAATCTTACTTGCGTGTTCCAAATTCATCCGGGGATATAACTGCTTTAGAGTGTGGTTTGTCTGTTTTCTTCGGTAAGTAAAGCGTCTATTATACTTGACTAGAGTTTTTGTCCGGGAACTGTGTGATAGAGGACAAACACGTGAGTTGCGAAAATTGAGATACGTAAAGTAGTGAAATGTGGTAGGCGCTGTGGGTTACACGGTTCAGCAGAAAAACGAGAACAGACTAACCGTCTTGGCGAGAAATTTACTGACCATAGACATATCACCAGAAGGACCACATGGCAAAATAAAGTACGCCAAGCGGAATGTTATTAACATTCGCTTGAGATAAAAGTATTTTAAGTTAGCGGGATGAGCTGACTCAGTTTTCTTGTTCACAGACTCAAATGTTCACTCTTCTGCTGGTTACACTTAATTTTCAAAAAGTCGAACCGCTGTGAGTGAAA
>LOND01000063.1:120349-140137 GCA_014220965.1 Paragonimus kellicotti
TCATTCCTCGTCCGCTGGTCCGATCTCGTTGAGTGATGGCTCGTCCGATCACTCGTGTTGTCCGCAGTCGATCTTATTTATCTATCTATCTATCCACTGTGGGCTTTGGCCGTATTCTACGACCGTGTCGAGATATTCCTCCGAGTGTTGGAATAATCGCGTCCCCGATCTGGTCGTCCATCCTATTTTGCCTGTCATGTCTCGCCGTTGGTCCGATCCAGTTGAGTGATGACTTATCCGGTCGTCCTATGCTGTCCCCGATCCGCTCGCTGTGGGCTTTTGGACGTATCTCCCCCGGCGTCGAGTTGAAATATTCACACTTCCAATTTGATAATCAACCACATTATACTCAATAAGTAAACAATGTAATCTAGGTTTTCTTTGCTGATTCTCATTTATATTGCCTTTGTAATGTCAGGACATATCATAAAAACCGACATAACATTTACTTATAAGATGCTAGGTCTGTTCGTATCACAGGATATATTGTCTTAACGGGTAAAGTATGACACAGAGCTGTGGAAATTACGGTTGAGTGAATTATAACTGATTAACGAGCAACTGTCTAACCTATCCTGTCACACTGTATCTTCGATTCTGTTTTCAGCTTCAGCCTATTGGGGGTGAGTTTATCCTGTTTGTAACTTTGTTGTTTTTGTTGATAATTTAGTGACCATGAAGAGTTCTGATCATAGTACGCGGTTTTAACCCATAAAATTATAATTTCCCATAACTTATTAGTGACTGATAGCCCACCCCAGCTTGATTCTTTTTAGCTGGGTTATGGATTAAGTTGGTAGACAGTCACTGTGTTGAACCTGGTAACGAGCGGTTTACCTGGTAACTGCTCATGGAGTGTTCTAATTTGTCATCATGACTAATGTACATCCAAGTTCAACTCCGTGTGTGACAAGGTTGAGCACAGAAGTTGAGCTCCAGCAAGGACGACACTCAAACAGTGAGTATTTTTTTGATTACTGATGAGTAGTAGGGGATTTGGTTTCATATAAATTGAACATCACCCACAATTGATCGCAGCTGTCGCATTCCCATAGACTTTCCAGTCGGCCCCTTTCGAAAAGAAGCACTAGACTCGAGTTTCGCTCTCATTAGAGCTCGTCAGTAGTGCATATCCTTGCCACTGCCGGGACTAGAACTCCGGCCACGCTTTCATGAGGCAACCGTGTTGACCACTGCGCCATTGACCTCACATTAGGCACGACCGAATTATCATATGTGAACGCTCAACCACTTTCGCTTGTGAGTAATGATCAGGTTGCCCGATCGCCTCGAGGAGACACAGTTACTGTCTGTTAACTCCAATCGATGACCCCTCGACTAGGACTTCTCTCCAAGTTGAAATCACAGAAATCATTGACTTGTTGAGCGGTATTTTGATTGCTGATGAGTATTTGATTTAATTTTGATGGGGTGGACTTTTACAGCTGAGGTTAAAGGTATGACGGTGATACGTTTCTAGCTTAAACTTCCACTGGTCGATGCTAAGAAATCATAACTTAATATTCTTTCCGTCGGGTACAATGGACAAAAAATGTTACAAATTTTGCATCCAGTAGCCCATGGCTACACTTTACTTCTTTCGTTCATTCAAACCGCTCCCCTCATTGCAAACTTAAATTTCGGTTGTCATTCAGAATAACCAAATTCACTTGCGAGTGCGCAACTTACGGCCTTATTGTCCAACCCACACTGAAGTCTTACCAATAACAGTTAAAAACGACGTACTTCTAGATCTAACGCTTCCTTCGTTCGGGACCTAACACACTGTATATATATGTAGATTACGCGGACTAACATAGCTTATTCAGTGGTGATTCGGAGGGAAATGAGTCAGTTTTACAGCTTCTTTTTCATTGTCGGATCTTCTCACGTGTGTTACCTTCTGAGGAGCTTAAACTCCAAAGTCCTTGTGCACTCCCCATCCTTGCCAAACGACCGGAGCCCAGCTTTTACAGTGCATCAACCTACGTGCAATGCCTCCCTTCACGCAGCCTAATTGAAATTATTGAAATTAAGTCACCGGTGCAAGGCGGCAGTTGTAACCTGCGATAAACGAATGCTGACGCCGCGTCGCCAGTCCGCATAAATCCACCCTGAGCATGTGAGTGGTAAAAAATAGTAACTAACGCAGCGGAACTGCGAATCTGCATAGCCTGTGATACGACGGTGTTAAGTAATGTGATTCATGGGTGGTTATGTTGCCACGACAGTAGGACTGCGCGGCAGTTCCACAGAAATGGGCCAGTATAATCACAAGCGTTCAAAAAACTACTTTTACTTCTGGGCTGTGTTTCTTGGAGTTGATGTTTCAGTGACAATAAAGTTGGTCCGCACTGTCTGTGACACTATGACGATCTGCGTATTATATTGTGCGCACTACTTACAACAGCACTGTTTTTTGCCTATTTATTCACCTCGGTACCTGTGCTACAGACCTAATATATTTAAGTGTTTGACTAAGTTTTCTACATGAATGCCTAGATAAAATTCGATACAAAAAACCTCACCGACAGCTTTGTTCACACACAAGTCATCTTTCTCAATTGTACGTGACGAATCCACACGTGACACCGGTACTCTTTATTTGATTTAGTTGGTGTTACAACTAAAAGCGCAATCGAAGCTTGTAAGAACGTGTTATGTAAGTTCAATGTCCTGGAAACATAATCAATATAAAGCCGACATTTAATTCCACTGTTTCGCGGTATACACGGAGAAGTTCAACGTTCAGCGCAAGTGAACACCTGCTTAAGCCTGACTCAAATGCTGCTTACATGAACACGCGTATCACAGATATTGTTTCCTTACCCTCAGCGAATGCCCGCATGTACGTGCACACAACCATCCCTAACCGAATACCTGTTACACACTGGTTGTGCTGGTTAACTCATGTGTCCGGTTAAACGCAGAGTGGTTACTCGTGATCGATTATTGCTTTCGATGTGATTACATTTATTCACTCATTAGTTCATAACGGTCATGATTCTGATCAAAATGTACTATTGTTTAACCCGTTGCTCATCGCATAAAATATATGGAAGCAAACAATGATGATGATGATGATGATGATGATGATGATGATGATGATGATGATGATGGTAGAGACATGCACATGTTTTGTCCTGACAATATGATGACCTGACTTTGGAATAAACAGACTGTCCAGGTCAGATTTCATCTGAATATAGAACTGTTGATCTCAAGGATATTGTGCATTTTGAAATTGTACCCAATAACGGTCGTGTCGTATGACCAAAGTGGGGACGTCCCATTGCAGGTGTATTAAGTTTAGGAGACGGAGGCCATCGAGAGATAATCCTAGAAGTTTTAAAGGACAAACAGATAAAATAATACGATATTTCTAAAGTTAATGCATACATAAATACATTATAATTGCCAAAGCTTATTCTGCAGTTTTACTCGGTTTTAAGGACTAAAAGTCAGGTAGTTACAATTTCCCCGTGCCAACATAATTGATCAAGAATTCGCAATCTTCGACTTTTTAATCCTATTACAATGAGTATTGGTTAGAACTAGTTATGACGAAATGTTGGATTACAAATGATCATAGCTGCCACACTCACATAAACTTCCCGACCGGCCCTATTTAAGTTAGTTTATCATCTATGGTGCGACAGCATCCGAGATCATATTTTTGCTAAGTAGGCATGTTGGATGTGGGTTGCGGTGGTTACATCGACTGGGTCATGTCATTGCAACTGGTGGTCACATGACTGATTGATCATCACAGAGCATAGAAAAGACCTAATTCGATTGATGTTTTCAGAAGCAGCAGTTCATGTGATTTGGACAGACACGTACGCGTAGTTTGTTTGTACCGGAAACATAAACGTACCAGAAGATAGGGAAATCACGAGTTATTCATACACTGATAGGTGCTCATTATCCACCTTTTCCAGAAAATAAAATTTCGTCATTAAATTTTTGCTTTTCATTCAGCCGTTAAAAGGGTGATTTTTTAAGATCTGGAATCTGCGAAAATTTAGTGTAAATATTAGCGTGTTTCAGGAAATTTATTTCTATGGTTTAAGCAACACACGTGGATTTTCATATCTGGCGTACGGAGTCAAAGTTCTTTTGAACTGGAGCTAGTCGACAGTCATTTGCACAGGATCAGAACGCAAACTATCTGTATACTGGTGATCAACCAAGACGATATATGATAACGTTTTGTTTGTATCTGTTTCCTTTTTTAGTGGAAGTGGGATCGGCTATACAACTACAATCATTCTCAGTATTGTAATTCCTATACTTATTGCGGTGACTATTCTGCTAATACTTTTCTATCTTCGTCAGAGAACACGTAAGTCACAGCGTGGTTGTATTTGTAAGTCATATCAGTATATCCATTTTATCTCTGTTAATGATTGCATCGACCAAGACTATGGTCGTTTGGCAACTAATCCGCTTCTCTTTTCAGAAACTTGGGTGTCTGCGGTCTTCTACCCATTCATATAGTTCGAACCGTTGTGAGTGAAAAATCATACGTTTAAGTTACTTCATTGCCAAGGTCCCAGCAGCATGTGTACATCATGGTATGGGGTTTATATATATATATATATATATATATATATATATATATATATATATATATATATATATATATATATATATATGCTTTTCATGCTATCTAAATGTTATGCAGAAATCATTGCAGCCTCAGGGGTTGATTTATCCGGAGTAGAACATCCAACAGTAATCTAGCTGGTGATACATTGAGGCGACAACAACCGCATTTGGAGTGCCCAGAATGAAAATCACATTAATCTTGGTTTTCGTGAAAACACTCAGATGAATAATAAAAGGACGAGGCAATAAAAAAGCCCAACCTCAGTCAGCCGCCGCACGTTGTTTCTGTAAAGGTGGTATGTGATACTGCTGAACTGGTCATAATCATGCGTCAGCAACCACGGTGGGCGTAGTTTAGTCAAAGCCACTACATAACTTTACAAATCAAGGTGACATTAAGACTTTCACAACTTAGGTCATGCAACTGAGCTTTTGAGTTAAACATTTATCAGTGTTGTTCACAATGTCTCTCAGAAGTATGCCACTCAGTTCAAACTATAACAAGTGATTTCAGATTTCTGTGTGCAGCAACGATTATCGCATAATCTTCTAACGTTAAATTTCTCGGGAAATTTAGACTTTACACGTGCATTGTTATCTCGCATCTGCCAGCCAATGTTAATTGATACTGTGTATGAAAATGTATCGATTTTGAACAGGAAATAGCTTACTGTGATATCCGATATTTTCACTTGATTGCATGGTAATCGGAAACACCCAAAGTGACATCCAGTCGTGAAAAGTGCATCGTGGTCTACTAGCTGGAAATAAACTGCGAACGGCAGATAGAACCAGGTTGCACGTTACGCTTCATTAACTTATTCAACACTTCCGAAGAATTTTGTTCGTTCGGTCCACTGTTCCGACTAACTGGCGTGAGCTAAGCTACCGACGTAATGAGCTGCACAAAGGACATTTAGCACAGTCCTGGATGCTCTTGGTTCCAGTTACACGCTTTACTCTAGTGAATAACTGCACTATCCAAAGCAGCTGCGACCGTTCTGTGATCATATTACTTGCCGCAACATAGTGGGTGTCGTTGGTACTGAAATGTGTTTGTATCCAGTTAATTTAGTCGCTTTACATGTTGATCAGTTGGTAACCAGCTCCTAATTAGGCAAAAAGACTCGAATAAATTATTGTAGAGAAAAATCGTCCAATAATGTACAATCCTTTATTGTCCAACTCGCTGGTTGCCATGCTACGCGCGCGCTCGCGTTTATGAATCAGAATTCCGGTCCACAACACCCCGGTTTCCGCTCACACGTCGTGTGCACTTCTGCCCGGTTTAGGTGTGACTGACGCCTTCTATCGGGGGTGGGGGGGTTCAGCCTTTCATTCCTCGTCCGCTGGTCCGATCTCGTTGAGTGATGGCTCGTCCGATCACTCGTGTTGTCCGCAGTCGATCTATTTATTTATTTATTTATTTATCTATCTACCTATCTATGCCACTGCGGGCCTTGGCCGTATTCTACGACCGTGTCGAGATATTCCTCCGAGTGTTGGAATAATCGCGTCCCCGATCTGGTCGTCCATCCTATTTTGCTTGTCATGTCTCGACCGTTAATCCGATCCAGTTGAGTGATGACTTACCTGTTCGTCTATGCTGTCCCCGATCCGCTCGCTGTGGGCTTTTGGACGTATCTCCCCCGGCGTCGAGTTGAAATATTCACACTTCCAATTTGATAATCAACCACATTATACTCAATAAGTAAACAATGTAATCTAGGTTTTCTTTGCTGATTCTCATTTATTGCCTTTGTAATGTCAGGACATATCATAAAAACCGACATAACATTTACTTATAAGATGCTAGGTCTGTTCGTATCACAGGATATATTGTCTTAACGGGTAAAGTATGACACAGAGCTGTGGAAATTACGGTTGAGTGAATTATAACTGATTAACGAGCAACTGTCTAACCTATCCTGTCACACTGTATCTTCGATTCTGTTTTCAGCTTCAGCCTATTGGGGGTGAGTTTATCCTGTTTGTAACTTTGTTGTTTTTGTTGATAATTTAGTGACCATGAAGAGTTCTGATCATAGTACGCGGTTTTAACCCATAAAATTATAATTTCCCATAACTTATTAGTGACTGATAGCCCACCCCAGCTTGATTCTTTTTAGCTGGGTTATGGATTAAGTTGGTAGACAGTCACTGTGTTGAACCTGGTAACGAGCGGTTTACCTGGTAACTGCTCATGAAGTGTTCTAATTTGTCATCATGACTAATGTACATCCAAGTTCAACTCCGTGTGTGCAAAGGTTGAGCACAGAAGTTGAGCTCCAGCAAGGACGACACTCAAACAGTGAGTATTTTTTTGATTACTGATGAGTAGTAGGGGATTTTGGTCTTCATATAGATTGAACATCACCCACAATTGATCGCAGCTGTCGCATTCCCATAGACTTTCCAGTCGGCCCCTTTCGAAAAGAAGCACTAGACTCGAGTTTCGCTCTCATTAGAGCTCGTCAGTAGTGCATATCCTTGCCACTGCCGGGACTAGAACTCCGGCCACGCTTTCATGAGGCAACCGTGTTGACCACTGCGCCATTGACCTCACATTAGGCACGACCGAATTATCATATGTGAACGCTCAACCACTTTCGCTTGTGAGTAATGATCAGGTTGCCCGATCGCCTCGAGGAGACACAGTTACTGTCTGTTAACTCCAATCGATGACCCCTCGACTAGGACTTCTCTCCAAGTTGAAATCACAGAAATCATTGACTTGTTGAGCGGTATTTTGATTGCTGATAAGTATTTGATTTAATTTTGATGGGGTGGACTTTTACAGCTGAGGTTAAAGGTATGACGGTGATACGTTTCTAGCTTAAACTTCCACTGGTCGATGCTAAGAAATCATAACTTAATATTCTTTCCGTCGGGTACAATGGACAAAAAATGTTACAAATTTTGCATCCAGTAGCCCATGGCTACACTTTACTTCTTTCGTTCATTCAAACCGCTCCCCTCATTGCAAACTTAAATTTCGGTTGTCATTCAGAATAACCAAATTCACTTGCGAGTGCGCAACTTACGGCCTTATTGTCCAACCCACACTGAAGTCTTACCAATAACAGTTAAAAACGACGTACTTCTAGATCTAACGCTTCCTTCGTTCGGGACCTAACACACTGTATATATATGTAGATTACGCGGACTAACATAGCTTATTCAGTGGTGATTCGGAGGGAAATGAGTCAGTTTTACAGCTTCTTTTTCATTGTCGGATCTTCTCACGTGTGTTACCTTCTGAGGAGCTTAAACTCCAAAGTCCTTGTGCACTCCCCATCCTTGCCAAACGACCGGAGCCCAGCTTTTACAGTGCATCAACCTACGTGCAATGCCTCCCTTCACGCAGCCTAATTGAAATTATTGAAATTAAGTCACCGGTGCAAGGCGGCAGTTGTAACCTGCGATAAACGAATGCTGACGCCGCGTCGCCAGTCCGCATAAATCCACCCTGAGCATGTGAGTGGTAAAAAATAGTAACTAACGCAGCGGAACTGCGAATCTGCATAGCCTGCGATACGACGGTGTTAAGTAATGTGATTCATGGGTGGTTATGTTGCCACGACAGTAGGACTGCGCGGCAGTTCCACAGAAATGGGCCAGTATAATCACAAGCGTTCAAAAAACTACTTTTACTTCTGGGCTGTGTTTCTTGGAGTTGATGTTTCAGTGACAATAAAGTTGGTCCGCACTGTCTGTGACACTATGACGATCTGCGTATTATATTGTGCGCACTACTTACAACAGCACTGTTTTTTGCCTATTTATTCACCTCGGTACCTGTGCTACAGACCTAATATATTTAAGTGTTTGACTAAGTTTTCTACATGAATGCCTAGATAAAATTCGATACAAAAAACCTCACCGACAGCTTTGTTCACACACAAGTCATCTTTCTCAATTGTACGTGACGAATCCACACGTGACACCCGGTACTCTTTATTTGATTTAGTTGGTGTTACAACTAAAAGCGCAATCGAAGCTTGTAAGAACGTGTTATGTAAGTTCAATGTCCTGGAAACATAATCAATATAAAGCCGACATTTAATTCCACTGTTTCGCGGTATACACGGAGAAGTTCAACGTTCAGCGCAAGTGAACACCTGCTTAAGCCTGACTCAAATGCTGCTTACATGAACACGCGTATCACAGATATTGTTTCCTTACCCTCAGCGAATGCCCGCATGTACGTGCACACAACCATCCCTAACCGAATACCTGTTACACACTGGTTGTGCTGGTTAACTCATGTGTCCGGTTAAACGCAGAGTGGTTACTCGTGATCGATTATTGCTTTCGATGTGATTACATTTATTCACTCATTAGTTCGTAACGGTCATGATTCTGATCAAAATGTACTATTGTTTAACCCGTTGCTCATCGCATAAAATATATGGAAGCAAACAATATTATCAAGTAGAATACAATAGAATGGAATATATATATATATATATATATATATATATATATAATAGAATATGAACTAGAAGTAACGTAGATTCAGACACGGAAAATGAATGCATCGCGTTGCAATTTCGGAGGACGTGTTTCATCGGCGATTTGAGTGATCTGAGACCAAACGTGAATATGGTTGGGCTACTAACATCCAAAGTCCACAGCGCCCAAATAACATGCGATATAACTGAGCTGGACGCTGACCGCCTACAGAGAGTTGTTTCATCCCGCGTACAATAAAAATATGCAAATTCCACTATGGGTAAACCTGAATCTGTAAGTAAGATGATGTTGAGGAAGAGGTCAGTAACAAATCAGTATTGGGCCTGTATTAGTTCATACTCAATGGGGATTTAATCTGGAAAAAGTAGTTGATAGTTTTGAAAGGTGCTTGTTAATTTCCACAAGATTTTATCGAGCAGGCAATGCGCAAATGCGCACGAGTTACGGCTCCGCAAATTTGTTTCCTTGTTATCATGTACGTATTATGGAACAGGAGATTGTAGTGCAGAAAACAAGGGTCAACTGTGAAATTGGACATACCATGGAGATACGGCTATCTTGTGCGACAATTAGTAATTGCTATCGTTACCATGACAGTGTCAATTTAACAAACTAAACTTTCTTCGCACCACCGTCTCAGGACAACCTGCCTCGGCCCGACTCAACAACCCGAGCTTATCACTTGCAGAAAAACTGCGGATGGCATCCACTAGAAGGTGGTTCTCCAGCAGTTAATGAACAAGTGTTCATGCCAGCAGTCTGTGGTGGTTGCTACGTGCACTCGTGTGTCGTCCTGTGCTAACCGGTCAACATGATGAGTTAAATCCACAGTGCAAAACTTAAACTTGGCGAAAGGAGGACAGGCACCACCCTGTCCCGGAACACGCCGGAAAATGAGCAGCCGAAGCTTACACCAGTGGGATGTTGCAATCCATCGCATGAACTCAGTGCTAGCCGAACTAAAGACAAGCACTGAGCTGGACAATTACGACGTGTTACAGCCGCCTGAAAAGTGACCTAAGTTTTGTACCATATCACATGCTGTTTTCTCCTAACCTTATCACACTGGCCGTCCGGTGTTTCACCGGGGTGCATGCGCACACGTGTGCACCTTTGGAGTTAACTCTCTCACAGTGAGAAGCGGTCTGGAACACACCCTTGACGCCACTCTGTACTTGAACCACCTACTTCTTTATTTACGCTGTAGGATGGTGCGAAGTCCGAAGCATTAGCTGCCGCACCATCACGCCAGTGCAGTCGACCTGGCACCTACAAGAACAAGAAAAACCGATCAAGTTAGTAACAGATTTTCTGCAGAAGCATTTCAGTTGCCTACGTAAGATACGCTACATAGACTGCAGTTGACATACAACTCGGAAATGACAGGTGGAACGCAGGATTGAGCCACCAACCAGAATGTGAATGGCGAAGTGACGCGAGTAGTCATTTGAAACATTGAGTTCCCTTTATCCAGTTCATCAAGACGGCAAGAAGACATACATTGCGAGATGCAAACATTTCGTTTATTCTCATCAGTCGATTACATAAAACATTCGTTATATAGGTTTGGGGCATGACAGCAAAACAATGAAATGAACGAACGTCACATGAATGCAATCAGGGTGGGGTGCACGGTTTCAGAGCCACGTCATTGAGATTGACTGTGTCAGCTTATTCTGCCGACAGGGAGTCGGTGCGTAAAGCTGGATTAACAACGTCTCGGGAAACGTCAAGCGTTTTAGGTTGCGATTGCGTAATAAGGCTATAAACGAAGTGGCGCGATCACTCATATGGTCTGTTGCGATTAAGGGCTTCGCGATCGAAGACGCTGGATTGTCGTTCGGGTGTTGGCATGCTTGTTGCAAAGTCGCCCAATAAATCACGACCTTTATTATCCAACTCGCACTTCCCCACACCACGCGCGCGCCCGCGTTTATGAGCCGAAATTCCAGGTCACAATGCAGCAACAGTTTCCGCTCATACGTCGTGTGCATCTCTGTCTGGTTTGCGTGTGTAGCTGACGCTTTCTGTCGTCGGTTTTTGCTTGCCATTTCTTGTCCGTTGGTCCGATTTCGTTGAGTGACAGCTCATCCGGTAGCCCATGTTATCCGCAATCCACTTGTTACGGGAATTTGGGCATACCTTACGGTCGCGTTGAGATACTCTACAGAGTGTTGGAATAATCGAGCCTCCGTTTTGGTCACCCATTATTTGTTGACCTGCGTTGAACCACTATCTTCACTAGCCACTTGGGAATGTACACCGCTTCTCTCTCTGTCCCAAATCTCGGTCCGTTCTGCCAGCGTATGCGTCACCGCAAATGGAGGTGAACTGGTAGTTGACGTGAGATGCGATGTTTCCTGAGAATGTACGACCACGTCAGTGGAGATTATTCCAGCGGGGCGAATGTAACGAACGCAATCCCGCCGCCATATAAGTGCAATCAGTGGCAAATTTCGACCTACATGGTTGGTTTCTTAGTTTTCTCTGGAAGGCAGTTTGATGGAAATCTGCCACCTCGGCGCCGACTATGGTTGTGAGTTGGCCAGTCGTCTCATGCGACGAATTTTAACCAATTTGTCGGAACCTTTATTCGCAAACAGATCAACTCTCAAGAGCTACTCTTTAGGCATCAAATGGTTGGCCACGTGCAGTTTCCTTGTTCGATGTAAAAGCTTTCGAAGAGGACTGCATGCATTACGTATGAGTTCAGTTGGAGGTGTCGTTCTGGGATTGCTGACCAAACGAACTGATTTGGAAAGTGGATGAATATGCGACTTTCCAATGAGACTCTGCCCTGCTCCTGACGTTAGAGAGTCATGTTAACATTGCACTGAGAGGCCAGCCCTTAACTGTGAAGCACTGGGCAAGAGATTGTTGTCTGATTCTCATAATAGATTTGCGTGAAGTTTCCATTACATAGCTGAACGTTTTTTCAACTCATAGGGTAATGGGCTGGAGGACAGTCGAACGTTGCGTCATAGAACTATTCCTTGGCATACTACTGTAACTATCGCGGTTATTTCGTTGGTTACTGCTGAAGTTATGGGTCAGTAACTAAGCTCTTATATGCAATCGGAAATACTGTGTGCAAATGCCTGTTAGTCGCTCTTTGTTTTCCATCCGACAAGGTTGTATCAAGCGAGATAGCAGTCCTAATCAGTACATTCATTCAATTCACCGAGATACACAGGTTTACCCACTATTCTGCAGTGGCGGAGTTTAATTTAATCATCGTCGATTACATGCTTCTCGTATGTCCAGAGCCAAGTGACACACAAGAGCGATGAGTGAAGACGTTAGGAGATACTCAGCATCCTGGGGTGGACATCGCAGTTTGCCTACTTAAGTTAACTGTTAGTTAAGATAGACTGCTGGGACGGAACAGTGAAACTTCCCAGCTTTTCCCTCACCTGTTAATCAAATGTTTTATTTTAAGGCGTTGAGTACCTTGACGTCGACTGTCTCAACGTAAACATAAATTGCTTCGCATCGCTTCCTTATTTTACTTCTAGATAGCAACCACCCTTTGTCGATGTATAATAACACCGCTAGCAATCATTACCCTAATGTTGTCCGTGGCGATGACGGTGATAGCGGGGGAGATATGTTTTACAGTTAAAAGTCGCATGGGCTGTGAACGGTTTGACGTCAAGTCTTTTGTGTGACCTGTAATCTGTCCAACTAAAGCAATGTTGAGTCGGCTACTGATCATTTCTTAGTTCTGTCAACGGTGAGTCGTCTGAACCAACTTCTACCACACTGGTCTTTGATACGTGAGATTTCTGATGAGATTGTGTATGCTGGAGACATTTGGAAGCCTGTCGCCAAGGCACGTATACAGCTTAAATACAGAAACCAAGGTTTGATTAAAATCAGTTAATCAAATTTGTCAATTTATTTTACTAAGCTGGTATGCGTTACTACCGTATACAGATTCTAGTACCAGAGTTCGTACGCAAACTAAACTCGTTTCATGTATAAATGTCATTGTTTCTAAAATATCGCAGATTCAGCTACTAGCTGGACCATGGACGGTAGAAACAAATATAACCACCCTCTAATCTCGGATGGATGTTTCTGTAATGGACATACACAGTCCGGTTTATATTCCTGTTCCTGATTGTGGTTCCATGCCGTATAAATGACGGATATACGCATTCGATTGTGGACTACTGTACAGTATGCACTGTAGCTAGTAAACGTTGAGATCAGTCCAGCATTACCGTATCAATTCCGTTGCAGTTCCGGAGTAAATTCCTCTTTATTCACGGTTCAACTTTTTCCCAAAAACTGTAGATCCATCTTCTAACGGCTTCGGCCACTTGTTTTCAGAGATTTGAAGCCCTTCAGCCATAGCCCTGTAGCTTAAGGCTGTGTCCCATCTTCTGAAAACTGGACTAAACAGTAGTGTTTGCTAATGGTACCTATTTTGACTAATTTCATCGGAGCAACAACAACAGTAGAGCGCACGGTAACCATTTCTAAACGGATCTGAGAGGTGCTGTGGTTCTCCTCAAAGTTGAGAATGTTCTGTGCGTTCTAGTTTAAGGGAGACATTTTGCTTCTAACCAACTCAACTGTTTAAAGGTCTGTACCATTCATTTCCAGTCTCGGCCTATTTCGGCTACGCCACTATGAAAAAATTGTCACGTTCTTACGGTATCTATGACCAGGCCTGTTGATATCTGACTAAGAGACAACAGGAAACCATCGAGATGTTTATTCAGTGAACAAACTCATTCAGAGTTACTCAGCAATCGCACTCGTATGATTGAGTCATCTAACTGGGATCCCATGCCACCACGGTTTGCAGTGTTCAGAGTGTTAAACTGCGGATGGAATGAATGGTTACCTGATGTTCGATTTTTATTGTCTGCTAACATGACATGTCAATAGAATGGGCTTCTCGTTCGAGCGGGCGATCAGCACAGTGATGAACGTTTCTGCAGTCTTAGAGTATAGACGTAGCATTTGCGGTCGGCCGACCCGTCTGTTCCTACCATTTGTGGGTGATAGTAGTTAGTCGAAAAATGACCTACCGCCTGTTTGAGGGTAGCCTATTTATGATGGGCCACTCGGTCAATTCAATGAGACCATTGAGTAAGTCGATTTACATAAATGACCTTATATCGAAAGACCGATTCGGAAAGGTAACATATTTACAGGAGGCTGGCCTGATAGTTTGGTGGCTGGTTGACTAAAATGTAGCGCTAATACTGAGGTGACGATAATACAGGATGTCATTATCCCCGCCGTTTGATTGAATTGCGTTAGGTTATCCGAAGATTGTTTACCATTGGTTCAAAATGAGCAACACATTTGATCCCAGCTTCCCCCCAAAAAAAAAGGGGCTTCCAACCACTTCAAGTGTTAAATTTCAGACAGTCTTTATGGAAAAGAAGCACTAAATTTGAGTCTTGTCCTTGTTAGAACTCATCAGTGGTAACTGTCCCTACCAATGGCCAATATGTAGACTACTCGCGAAGCGAACATAACTGAGCGTTTGTATATTAAAGTCGGTCCACACCTACTGTGAGTTAATGGTGCAGTAGTCCACAGAGTTGCTTCTTGTAGGGATGACTAGAGTTCAGGTACCAGCCGCAGAAAGCACACCTACTAGTGACGAGATTTAACGATTGCGGAACTAGAGACTAGTGTTTCTATCTGAAACAGGTTGGCTGGAAAGTCTACTTGAACGCAAAAGCCGCGAACAAATGTGAGGGGGCCGTTTGATATCAGACAACTCAACAGTACTTCCAACCTATTAAAAGGTGTAATCCGCACCAATTCATAACCAACCGTTACGTAACTGGTCCCATCTGGAGTGAAAGTATTTCGCCTAAAACCTTTTAATCCCACAAAGCTTTTTTGCGATAAGCTGATGTGATCAAAAGCTTCTAGTAAAGACTGTGATTTTGAGCCAATGAATGATACGGATCACGTTCTATAAGTCTGTCATGTGCAAGATGGTCTGACGAAGGTTGTCTTGTTTTTATAGTTCCAAGTGACACTAGTATCCTTCATTTCGGTTTCATATTGTATAAGATAACAGAACCCCATCATGATTGTAGAAATAGTTTGTACTAAGTAATCACCAATTGATTTGTCGCAGTTTTTTGGAGTTGTTGGATGGCGGTATCATTTGGCAATTCATGAAACAGGTACTCTAGCCCGTTCTAGAGGGATACGTCGGTTGAACAGATATTGGATCTCGGAGAAATCCTTGGAGTTGTTAGAAGCTAGACGGAACAGTCCTCATGGCATTTCATATAACAGGTTTTGTGGGAGATATCCGTGGGAAGCTGAAACGTAGCCCGAACGCTGATCGTGAGGCTTGGCTAGTGGAGAAAATTAGGAAAATGCAAACCGCCTTTGCTTCAGAGAACATCGGCAGACTCTTCAAGCTTATCCATGCTACTGGTCCCAGGCGACCGTCTGTCAGTGAAGCTATCAGCGAGACAGATGCACACTTGTCTAAATAAGTCCAGAAGGTTAGAGCGTTGGGCGGAACACTTTGAGGGTCAATTTAGTTGGCCTGCTGCTTCTATTGCGTTGCCGCCACAAACTTGTGATGTAGCACCCTGGTCGGTAGATTTGGAACCACCCACTGAGACTGAGGTTCGCAATTGCCTTTCGGCTCTCAATCGTAATAGGGCTGCTGGCCCAGATGATCTCGTGCCGGCACTTTTCAAAGAAGGTGGAGAGGCGTTAGTAGAGGCATTGACTCAGTTGTTTCAACTTGTCTGGACGACGGAGACCATCCCTCCGTGCTGGGGTCACTCGATAATAGTTCCCATATTTAAGAAAGGAGCCCGGGGCTCTTGCGAAAACCATAGAGGGATTAGTTTGACCCCAGTCATTTCAAGGGTTCTAGCATCAATTATACTTCGTCGACTCACTGCAGTTCGGGAAGTAAACATTAGGGAAGAACAGGCAGGGTTTCGCCCTGGGCGGGGTTGTATAGATCACATTTTACTTTCGTCAAATTCTGGAGCAGCGTCATGTGTACCGCCGGCCAACAATCGCCGTATTCCTCGACTATAAAGGTGCGTTTGATTCGGTGGACCGATCTACACTTTTAGAGTCGCTTAGACGTAGGGGTGTACCGACTAAGTATGTGAACATACTGTCGGCGCTTTATTCCCATACCTCAGCTCAGGTTAGGGTTTACGGTGAACTGTCTGACAGTTTCAGCACCAGGAGCGGCGTACGTCAAGGCTGTCCCCTTTCGCCATTTTTGTTCAATTTCGTCATAGACGAAATAATGGAGGACTGTCTGCGGCACTCAAATGATGCCGGCGTGGACCTCCTACCTGGTGAAAGACTGACTGATCTTGATTATGCTGACGATAAGGTATTGCTGTTCGACAACTTTCAGTGGCACAAACAACGCTAAACGCTATTTCGCGTTCTGCTAAGTACTTCGGAATGCGCTTTGCAGCCTCAAAATGCATGAGTGCTATCGTGCGAAAGATTGTATGCATACGTGTAATGGCTTTAGATGTGGACTAATGGAAGTCATGGAGATTGTGTTGACCGGTTTGACTATACCTGGCGAAGCTGATATCAGCGGACGACGACGCGAGATCGTAGGGAATGATGAATAGAGAACGCCAATATTCCGGAAGCTAGGGCCGGTATGGGTCAACTCTTAAGTATTGAAGGCCATACTCTTGTGCGACAGCAGAAGTAGGCCTCCGATGATTTAAAGAAGTCACCGTCGTGGATTAGGATGACAGTTCAACGCGCTATACGTATTACTGGCAGCGTCAGCAAATTACGGCCTGCTCAGGTGAGACAGACCGCGAAATCCGGTCTTCAGACATCTTGGACACGACGCGTGAGTTTGCGTTCGATCGCACTGTGTGGTAGGCACCAGCGAGTAAGCAACAGGAATGTTAGGAAACTGGGGTTTGGCACTGACTGTCAAACGGGGTCTTCTGTTCAGTCCTTACCTTTTCACAGACCTAGATATGCGTATAGGTCATGTCCTTAAGCGGTGCAGCTAGTCGTTTGCCATACAAGCACTTCTTTGGAGTTCTGTGGCACTGCGTGCGCTTCAGGCCGCGAAGACGGACAGATGATACCTCGCGTAGACCGAACACAAGTCCGTTCAGCGAATGGTTGGTCACTGATAGTCGGCAGTTAGTCCCCTGGCTGCGACCTCACGTCTTCACAGAGTCGTGTCGATGAGAATGAGGTGAATGGCGCTAATCGAGCTCAGTGGCGTGCAATGCTTTGGCTTGTTTGCCGAGTTGTATGTTGAAAGTGACGCTGCATTAATGTTTGCTGGGGTCAGTGAGAAGCCGTAAGGAAGCTGTCTTGTTGATGACGCCTTACTTTCACTCACAGCTCGGTTGTTTGTTTGCAAGGTGTAGGCGCCTTGATGTTGTATGTTTGAATATAGACGTAGCTATTTTTTAGTAGTTAGGTCCCTTCCCGTCTGCTTTTGTCTTCTCTCTTCCCATACTGGCTGTGTGGCACTTAAACATAAGTGTGAACCACTGATGTATTGATGTCTATGATAATGAGAAGGCTTACCTAATGCAGAAAGTTAAAGAAATGAAAGCCATGCTTTGCTTCAAGGTACATTAGAGGAGAAAAAGCTGAGCCCGGATTTTTCAAAGTGGTTAAGTATCTTACGCTACAGCCAAACTCGCGTAAGGTTTTTACACATGACGGCGAAAACAGTTGTTTGCTGTGCCTCTAATGACTGAATGGAGCGGTGCGCGAAAAGATTGGACGAAATACCTCGGTGGATCCGCTTAAGACGTATTGATTGATTGCGACAGGATATATCAAACATGAGTTTGAATTTCAACTGTACCGCGATAGATATTCAAAGGCAATCGAACTGGGTAGGTGAGTAATCGTCAGACAACACCACTGAGATCACTGATGAGATGATCTGTCACTAGCCATTATGACGCATGTGAGGAAATGTGGTTTGAAGCAAACATCACTGATAATGTTATGCGCGAAAATAACCCGGAAATTTAGAAGCGATAATCAGTAATAGGTTAAAGGATGAACAGGTATCCAGTTTGCTGTAAGATATCCGCACCAAATTTAGTACGAATGAAGTCAAACAGTTTGGGCGTCGTGTTTAACATGTTATTGATAAATGGATTGAGAATAACACAACGTTATGAGCAAGTTGTAATACTCTACGTTTCAACCACCTCGGGTGGCCTTCCTCAGGAGTGTTGTAATCGAAATCACACTAACAAAGGAACAGAGGTCACGTGGGATTTGCCGTGGTTAGGTCAATCTGCGTTGCATCTGAATTGGTTGGTCGAATCGTTTGCCGAGTAGGTGGGGGTGAGATTGATGTAGATAAGATTCGTCTGTGTCTGGTGTTGTTTATCCATCCACGCCACACTGCAGACAGGGGTTTGCTATCATTGCGATTAACACAAGCGTGTTGTGTGTAAATGGTGAGAGCTTCAGCGCAGCAGCGCTCCGCATGGGAAGGCAGACCCTTGTGAATCACTCGAGCTTGATCAAAACTTACGTTGTGATTCTCTGACAGTGCATGTAGTGCGATGGCCGAATCCTTCTCTAGCTTCTGAAGTTGATATGCGTCTTTAGGAGGAAACCTCGTGTGCCTCTTGTGTTCGGCAACACGTACTTTCAGTTGTCTGCTTGTCTCTCCGATGTAGCTGGCATTGCAATCACCGCATTTGATTTCGTAAACACAGTCTGTCTGATCGCCCATAGAAACTGGATCTTTAGGATGCATCACCAGTCTTTCTAAGGTATTATCTAACCGAAATACGGTCCGGATATCGTACTCAGAAAGAATGGAGCGAACTTTTTCTGATGTTTGTTCACGATACGGTATTTGCACAGTAGACTTGATTACAACACTCCTGAGGAAGGCCACCCGAGGTGGTTGAAACGTAGAGTATTACAACTTGCTCATAACGTTGTGTTATTCTCAATCCATTTATCAATCCAGTCGTTATTCAAATAAATGACGCCAGTATCGCACACCGAAGCGTGGAAGTAATCGTGGCCTCAACTGTGTTAAGCCACCATTCCCCACTGACTAAGATAAACGTGATATGCCTTCTTCTGTAAAAATGCAGCTTGGTTTTAGACATAAAAACCTAAAATTACGATATTGTGAATACTGCTGAGTAGTTAAGAACTTCAATTTTCGGAAAAGATTTTAAACCGTTAATTATTTATTTATCCATTTGCGGATGCTCGTTTTCAGAGCTAGACAAACGAACAGGTAATGCACTGTTTCTCCTTCAATCCACACGATATATATGACGCAATTGTTATTAATTGTAACACTAGTACCAGTGTTAGCTTTTCTGGGTACCTTATGTCTCAAACTGTCTGGAAAGGTACACATACCACAACCTTTTTCTCCATGGTTTAGTTCGCAACAAATCATTACTTGTGATATCAGTGGGCTTACATCTATTTCAGCAGAGATCCAAACTATCACTGTTAATCTTCCGAGGTTTTATTAACAGGTTATCTCGGGTTAACTTCCATTTTCCCAGAATACGTTCACACGGCCAGTTAGACAAAAATGGTCGTCATTTGGTCTATATTCACAATGTTCACCTTCCCAGTCTGTTCAGTAGACCTGCTACTCGGATTAGCTGCAGAATGAACCTGTAAATTCGATGTTATAACAAGTAATTGACAAAACATGGTGATGATGATGGTAGAGACATG
>LOND01000063.1:141884-170505 GCA_014220965.1 Paragonimus kellicotti
GGCGTCCTCTGGCTTCGGTCACTGTGACAGGTTAATCCGTTTCGGATGCCGCCAACCGTATTTGTCAGTCTGGTCAAAATGACATAATTAAGCTTGCAGACACCATTTGAATATAACAGAGGTAAAAGCACCTCAATAAAATGATTGAATATTGTTTGAAAATTACTGCGGTACTTTTGGTTATCACCTCCAACTCGACTTGCTACAGCTAGTTCCTTATTCGTTTGGACAAGTTGAAGTTGTGACAGGTCTGATAAGACAATTAATTTGGCGTTGTCATACCTTGCTGATAGGTTGAGTTCTACCCATTTGATGACCAGCCTGCACCAGTTTGCATCTGTTGGCTGACCTGTGTATTATTCATAGACCGAACAGATGGGGTGGTTTGGTCGCACCTAATATGAGGTCTATGGGAAGTGATCAACAGGACTGCATTTTAAGAATATGGACCAGCAATCGTCAAGAGTTGTATCGTTGACAGGTTCTCGCGGGTCAGGAGCCTGAATCCGATAGTTATCTTCCAAACGAGTTGGTTGTAAGGTATCGGTGAAGTGAGTAGCGCAGTAGTCACCGCAGTTGCCTCATTAACTCGTGGTCAGAGTCTTTATCTTCGTCATGACAAGGATATGCGCTACTGATGGACTCTGGTGAGGGCAAAGCTCGAATCTAGTGCTTCTTTCCGGAAGAGGCCGGCTGGAAAGTCTGTATGATGCGAAACCTGCAGTCAGGTGTGAGTGATTTTCAACTTGAAGGGTGTATATGTTAAAATCAACTCGAAGAGATTAAACTAGGCGAAATCATCAGTGGAGTGCTATATTGAGTGTGACCTTCGAAATATATCAACATTTTCTTACATGCGAGCATCTTGACTGTTGGTAGTTGGTCGCGGACGCATTGGACCCATCCAGTCAATGAGACTTTCTGACTTTCGGGAAAAATCTCCTAATAAGAGACTACTAAATTTCCACCGTATTTCAAGAAGGATTAACGCACAGATATAAAAGATTGTAGTGGAGTAATAGGTTAACTTGTACGCAGAAAGAAACGGTAGCGTTTCTGGTGCGGTATTTATCATAGGGAAACAGTGATATTTGGTGAAGCAGAAGAGAACTTTCATATTTTGCTTCGTTGCACGTGAAACGAAAACGTCCTAACGTACGAGAAAACAAACTAGAGTACTAAAACGGGTTCACACCGTGTGAACAAACGACTAGCTGACCTTGTGAAACATTGAATTTCCCTCATCCAGTCCATCGAGACGGCAATAAGACAAAGCATTTCGTTTATTCTCATCAGTCAATCAAGTAAAACATTTAGTCATATAGGTTTGGGACATGACAGCAAAACAATGAAATGAACGAACGTCACATGAATGCAATCAGGGTGGGGTGCACGGTTTCAGAGCCACGTCATTGAGATTGACTGTGTCAGCTTATTCTGCCGACAGGGAGTCGGTGCGTAAAGCTGGATTAACAACGTCTCGGGAAACGTCAAGCGTTTTAGGTTGCGATTGCGTAATAAGGCTATAAACGAAGTGCCGGCCTTTTTTGCTCCAATGGCTATCGAAGTTCAAATTTATGTTGTTTTCATAAGTATCAATGTGCGGTAGAAAAGAGGAATAATAAGCGAAGGACTTTCTTCGTTGCGCCAAAGCATTTTCAGTCTGCTGACTCGCACCTCTTACAAAACAACAATTCCATGGAGTAAGATACAGTTAATACCTCAGTCCAGGGATCTGCAGGATGCCGGGTTCATCCTGTCATTGCAACACCGTTAGAAATAAACCGACAGTTTCCGCATGCACTGGATAACCTATGGGGCCATGATGATTCGAGAGTAACGTTCTTTCGAAAAATGACAACATTTCTGAAAACCAGTTGCTCCGTGACACCGTAAACAATGTGTCAGAGTCAAGAACATGGCCTGTAGCGATCGAATGTGACCAGTTTCTGCTCCACGATCGAGGTACTGACACATTCTATGTCAGTGCCTGCACTAGGCGTTTGGCAATGTGTTCCGCTACTTTCCGTCGCAAGTTGCAATCAATTCTGTCAGTGTCTGCGTCGCAAAAGTCGCAGGTGAACTAGTACATGAAACAAAAGGAAGATTTTTTAGAGAAAGAACATTCAAGGCCCCAGATTATAATTCTTCTGTCAGATCGTAGCGTAGCACAATCTCCATGCTGGGTAACTACGATTAATGGGGTTTTTCAACTTCAAGTTTATCGTGCTACTACAAAGGTCTTTAATGTAGAAGGAACTGATGACTTGCCACAGCGAAGCCATTCCCGATAGACTTTTGATTATCCTATGCTTATAACAACGCTCACCTTTGTGAGTTATAAACCGGGCTGAATAATTGCAAACACAGTAGTCATAATGAAGCCCATAGAGTCGAATGTTTCATAGTCTTGTGGGACTGTGACCAGTGCTCTGTGGTTTATGAGGGTAAGGAAAAGTGACGGTTTAAAAGAAAATTAAATAATAGATAAATGACACATGAAAAATTAATAAATGATAAATAAATAATGTAGGAAAAGTCAATGACACAAACAACTTGGTGGGCAACATCAAATCTTATGAAAACAGCGATGTATAACTTGACTATCTTAGTCACCTATGAAAATGAGCTAGGAGGTTGACCACAAAACCTATAATGTAAAGTGAGGTTTTCCAGAACCATGACTCTTTCCATACTCTTCTTCACACATTTACAATTTACTATACGCGACTTGTTTTGGTACGAACAAGAGATTTAACTTGTTATTATCAGGCGACGTTGATCTTTGAGACTGTATACCCTGGAACTGCGTAGGAGTGAAACGTACCACAATTTTACATTTGGCCATGCTTGTTTCATTTGCGGACAAACCTGAACAGTGTCAGCAATTTTTCAAGGTTCGCAGTAGGCGACGACTGTTCATTCAAATCTTTTGGAGAGCAGCACGATTTTCGTACAGCAATGGTTCTATAGTCACTGTAGGCAATAGTGAATCACTCAGAACAGCCCTCGTATGTGGTCAGCCTTCCACAATGCGCCAGATTTCCGTAGAATTAACACACGAAAGCACTGGCGATCTGATAGTAAACCAGTAATCAGGAGAACGATCTATAAAAGTCAAAAGTTAATCCTTGCCGAAGAGCACTACTTGCAAGGCAACGGCCTGAAATCTGTGCATTAGACTTAACATCAAACCGACTAGCGTTGGAAAGATTCTTCAACAACTTAGAAGAGGGTCCAACACAGCCAAAGCTCTGAAATTTCCACAGCAGATTAGAGGAAACTGATCAATTAAAAACAATCAAATCTTATAGTTGGCTGCTTTAGCAAGCCTATTTTATCAGCGATATTGGCCCAAAAACCACTATCGGATGTCGTATAGTAGACAACATTATCAGCAAATAAAAAAAAACGAAAATCGAAGTCACTGAAGCAAGTGCACAATCGCTAACGTCTGGAATACATGAAGCACCCTAAGACAACTAAAAGTAGGCGGTGCTTTTGAGTGGGAAGTCTGTGAGGAAACCATTGCTGTACGATGGACGGCCAATGTTGCGGAAGCTAACTATGCAAAATAACGCGTACACCATAGGTAACGAATTTTACATACTGTGTAAATAATGACCAGTCAAAATATTTCGGTGTACGGTCGTGTTATATGAACACAGCATATCTGAGTAGCTTTGAGATTTATGAATAGCTCTTACTAAAGCATTTCAGTTCAGCTGCGAATTCTGTCGGGAATTTGCTATTTTATGGAGTGTCCGAAACACATTGGATAAAACTGTGCAATAGATCATTCTAATCATCATCATCATCATCATAGACAGCAATACATCAGTGGTTCACACTGATGCTTGACTGCCACACAACCACGAAGAAGAACAAAGGAAAAAAAAACTTATATAGGAAGAAAGAAGAAAACAGAGGAGGGGAGGGGAAGTGGACCTAACTACTAAAAATAGCTACGTCTATATTCAAACATACAACATCAAGGCGCCTACACCTTGCAAACAAACAACCGAGCTGTGAGTGAAAGTAAGGCGTCATCAGCAAGACAGCTTCCTTACGGCTTTCACTGCCCCGCATCATTAAGTGCACTCACTTCACAGACAACTCGGCCAAACAACGACAGCATTCACGCCACTGAGCTCGATTAGCCGCCATCTCACCTAACGTCTCAAGCCACCGACTCTGTGAGTCGCGAGGGCCCCAGCCCGGGAGACGAACCCGACCTACAGTGGCCAACCCGGGTGATTACTTTGCATCTTCCTGAGTGAGCTTAGCTCCACAACCACTCTTGTATCGTGGCTAAAACACCCACTTATAGATGGATGGAAGTTTGGTGTTTTGTGTTGTCAGAAAAGCACAACCAAAGCATCGGCAAACAACTAAGTTTCCTTATTCCATTCATCAGAAATTGTTGCACAGTTTTTACCTGCTAAGAAGAGATGAACGAATGGAAACATGTGCATAGTTCGCTGAGAGACTGGCGTGGGAGTGAGACGGACCACGCAACTGGCTGTTCGGTTGACTAACTGACTCACTGACTGCCTAACTGACTGACTATCTACCTGACCAACTGGCTACAAAATGGAACTGTGGGTAACATTTTCCAGTCTTTCGGATTGAGCACATATTCGTTAGGCGATCGTTTATTTGGGAAATAGGATTCATTAACACGCTTAAAAGTTGGACCGAAATGTTCGAAAGGGAGGATTCTAGGCGTGTAGGTGAAATATGAAGTTTGAAGGACAACATACATAGCGTATGAACCGCGCTCGATACAACTGAACAGCTGGAGGTTAAAGACAATCAATCAGACTGTCAGTGTCAACTGAAAACTAGCGACCAACAATACAAGAAAGTAAGCGGCATATCCTTTGTGATAATTGAATAACCGTTGGAACAGCCCGGATGAATGCATTCGCCTACTCGTACTGCAATGCAGACTTCGAAATATATTCGGAGGTTTTCATTCATCGTCAACGAAACACGTACTAAGAGCCTGTAAATAACATACAGTTACCTCCGCTGTTAAAAGATATACAGAGGTAGCACAACCGTCGCTGGCCGACAAGTTCACTCCCAAAATTATCCACGATGATTGAATCAAAACAAAGTTGGCTGAACTTGAACACTTCAGCATTAGAAGTTTCGAAAGGGATAATTATGTGTCTCAAAGTTTTGAATGCTCGGAGTTTTAGACCCATCGATCTGCCCATTGATACACTCAACCTAGACTTATTTACACCCTCAACAAAACTGGCTGTTTGACTTAGCCGCCAAAAGACACCAACTACGTTCCTGTAACACTATCGCACATGTAGGTGTATGATTATATAATCGGGTATAGACTGCGTAATTGGAAGAATGACGCGATGAGTCCCGGCTGACAGCGGTGTTTCGCAACAGTTTATCTTGAGTTCTGTGATGATCATTGTATTCTCCCTCGAGCTGAGAGTAATCGATAGCCCTTCAATATTGCTCTCCATCAATGATTATGGTTGTTCTGTTATACATTGCTTGCGCTAGACGGAAGCTATTCAGAATGATTTGATTTCGCCTAATCAATCAACAGCATGAAAACATTCAATATTCAACGTCATTTAGGATAATAGTACTAATTTTCGCTGGCTATTAGTTAAGTGCTCACGGGTTTAAGGTATCCGAGTGCTGAAACTGAGGATTTAGGCTAATCTGCAAACTGTACAGAAGTGGTAGTAAATTCGCAAACAACAATGAACTTTCTAAGAGAAGTCTGTGAACTGCTCTACTCTTTTGCATCTTCTGCACTATGCGATTAGATTACACGTCCTGAAGTGAAATTAAACATACAGGGCTGTCTGTGGCATTCAGTTGCATCACAGCTTTTTTCGAAAATGTACTCAGGTGAGCTACTAGAAGAATCATGTGGTTTAGGATGAATGCATACCGATAAGTGTTGGTAGCATCTTACCAGATCTCAGCGAACTAGAGCATATGAAACGAACCTTGGCCCTAACCCACAGATTTATCCACACAATCCGCCACCCACAAATAAACATCATTACGTTATTCAATATCGGTCGGTTAGACGTCAGGTTTGAACATGAATTTCAAATGGACAGGCTACTCTGCAAACAAAACTACCAAAGTGGGGTATGTTGACTCTAGAAGACATTGCCAACTCTGTGATTACAACTGACTGAGTTGGGGCGCTCGGATCTTTAGCTGGACGGCACATCAGAGATGTTCAAATGGTCCAACGGTTTTCTAGGCCCCCTCTCTAAAGCACTGCTATGGCTTACCAGCTGTTTAGGCCCGTATGTTTGTCTGTTTCATTCTGATGACTGCACGTCTATATACGTGTGTGGCAGTGTGCTCTCCGACTGTGTCTAATTGTTTCTGATTGTCATGTTGCAAACAAGTGTTCCTCATTGTCGATTAATTCCCAGTATTAAGGAACGGTTTATTTACAATTGTGAACCAATAATCAGACTAAAAATGAGGCACAAGCCGTAAGGCATTTAACTTTTCTCTTACTGTACAATCGTGAATGCTCATGGGCCCACACACAACTAAACTGGCAAACATTAAATCACACAGCCCCCTGGTATAATTAGACAGAAGTCGGTCGACTCTTTTTTTCTCTAGTTGTTGCTTCTGTAAAAATGCCTTGGTGATTCGTGTCTTGGCAGCAAATCACATGCATCCTTTTTATTTTTTACATCTGTTTAGTAAGCTCAAGACGCAAGGCACCCATCGTCGCTCAGCCACAAGCTCCTCCCCCACCTGTACCAGCAACACAACCCGACCCTAACCCACCGCGATACAGTGAAACTTGGGAAGCTCCGTATCCGACTCAACCTGTATTCCCGGGTCCACCAGTTGAGCCACCTCCATACCCTGTCAATATGAAAGGAACTGAACCAACTCAGCCTCCTTTACCACCAAACACAAAGTACTAATGATAGGTGGAAATTAGGTAATCAGATTCAACATGTGGTGTTAGTTGTTTATAACCTGGTACACTTTCTGAAATTATTTTTGGTTATCGACAACTTGAAGATTCGCTACCTCTCACAGTTGCTTTTTGGATGAGGTCAGTGAAACTGCATTCGCTGCTCCTGCGTGTTACTCGATAAAAGTAAGCTGATGCAACTTTTCCATATGGTTCACTGTTTGTGCGCAGGTAGCAATGGAGTAAATTATTCAGACTACCAGTTCATGGGACTTTCTGTATGAAGGCCTGAACTGTGTACAGTAGCTTTATGTATAGTGATACGGAAACCGCGGTGGATAAGATTTAGCCATATGCAATTTGGATATTAAGTACTTCGAAGAGTAACTTCGTTGAGAAATAATGCACAGTTCGCAAGCCTGAATAGGCTACCTAAAAGTGTAAGAGTATAAATGGCTTACTGATGAAAAGTGAAATTTTAGCTTACTGAAATAAGTGACAATAAAATCAGAGATGATAAACGGCTTCTGAAATATACGAGCGATTGCCCATAACTGACGAGTGACTATAAGTGTAATGTTGGATTTAACACCCACGTATCTCTGAAGAATCCACAATTCTGCTTTAAATACCGACGCACTAGTAACTCCCGTTTCTGGCTGAACAACTGCAGTGGTATTAATATCTATGAACCGTAGGTTGCTAGACTTGGCTGTCAAAAATTTACACTGACTAAACAGAATTTATGTCTTGTTTGACAATCACATCACCTCGAACTGCTTGCCAGTGAGTCACTATACAAAATACAAACTCCCCTGTAAACCCGTCGCACATCTGTAATCAGTTGGTCTCAGATGCTTCTATGGAAGTGATAGTCAGGCACTCTGGCTCACTTAAGTCTCATCAGCATCAGATGTGAAAGAGACTTGATCTCCTGATTTCTGAGTAGGCGTCACAATGGTAGTTCAATCGTTTATCCAGAGAGTTCAGTCCCTGAGTATCCAGTTGATAAATTTTCTGGCAGATTAATGATCAACCGAGTGGAACGCAGTATCACAATCAGTGAACATTACAGAATCAGTATTCCTGTGAGAACCGTACAGCTTCCTACATCTAGGGATTACCAAAACAGTATTGGCTTGGTGACACGCTTATAAAGGACGGATCCCATGGCAGAATCCGTGTGATTAGTAGACATTTTGAACCCAAGTGTTAAACACAATAACACTTGAAAAAATCTTCGAATTACCTTTTCGCTACTTACACTGGGTGGGTGATCTAGTATAATCTACTCATTTTGCATTGAACCTCGTAGCTTTGGCTACAGTAGTTACCTGTCAAAAGCTTGACTTGTTTGTTTGGCTTTTAGTTCAGGGTTCATCAATTGAAATGAAAATAAAATTTGCGGTCTATGAGCGCTTTCCTCAGCTCCTCGAAAGAACGCTACCTCAACATCATCCACATGAAATAATAACATCTAACTAGTTCATATTCGGGATTTAATGTGATTAACATTTCGAGTTAATTCAGTGTGATCTGTTCATTGACCGTTACGTTCATCTACAACGTTATGAATTAAGATTGGGGGCGAAATATATGCAGCAAACAGGTTCAAAGGAAAGCACCAACGGTAATGACTTACGGTGGTCGCTTTGTTTGGCGGATATTAACTACAAAATGAACTATGGCCTCACTCATTGTGAGCATAAGTCATCATTTTGGGGAGATTACGCAACCCTCGGTAACTGTCTTTTTGATATGACATATTTAAACCTTTAACCTAATAACTCGTTTTCGGGAAATTGAAACTCGATACTTCTGTTCATCTTTCGGGATACCTTACAGTCATCCCGCAAAATTGAAACAATATCATTGTATACTTGTCGAGAAAATATGACCCAAATAGTTTGACCATGACGTCAAACTAGCCAATTTATTATATCCTTTCGTTGAGGCACTATTTACCTTCTTTTCTGGTAGGCAACATTTTCGTGAAGTACTACATCCTCTTTCACTTACGACATAACAGTGGCAATAGAAATCTCTGCAACGTATTCACAAGAACCTATATGTATCCGCAAACAGTAATATATAATTCACTCGTCTGTCATATGAGATACACCGCCAAACCACCGGTGCGATTCTGTTTCTCGAGGTCTCCTCAGTACTTAATGCGTTGTTATAGGATCATAGTTTAGTAGATTTTCAGAGTGCTAGAAACATTAAAATGTATATGCGTCCCTGCGGTTGTATTGTGGTGGATTAGCAAGCGGGAGGTGAGAGGATTCCAACACTGTATTACCCGGGGATGAAAATGTGTTGAAATTCATAGGTATTGAAAGAAATTATGGGGGAAGGGTCTCGAATGAAGAGAGGAAAACTGACTTTCAGCATTCCAACATTTTGACACATAATCGGCAGCTATAGTGTCGGATCACAACAAACATAGATAGCCACAGACACCCACAGTCGGTGACCTGTGAGACTGAGTAAAGGAGGTATTCAAAAGGACTGAACTTCAGTTGACTCTCACATGCGCGCTTGTTGAGCTGGCTGCTGAATATCTCAGTTGATTCAGGTATGGCCGCAAGTTTAAGAGGCGTGTCCCAGAGTGAATGGGGACTAGCTTAGTAAAATTCCGTTTACGTAATAGCCAACTCAACTGAAACTCAAGCTTCGACAAATAAGCCAATGATCATTCATTTCTTGTTAGTGGGAGAATTTCTGTTAGTTGTTGGTTAAGCGAAAGCTAGTTAGAAACTAGTCGCAAGTATCTGTAGTTCATTATGTAGTGGCTGCGACCAACGGCCATTTCAGATTATAGTAAACCCTATGATCATTTCAGTAACTGCATCTGGGTGTTCACAGTGAAAATCATGCTTAAATTTAGAGTGGACCACCAAACCTTCAGGTACAGTGGCGTCTTACCTTGCAGATGATTTTTGATGATGATATCCACTGCCTCCAAAAACATTCAGTAATACGTACTTACTTTGCCGCATTATTTGAAGATAAACCTAAGTCGTCTGTCGCTACAGTTTCTAGATCCTTAGCTTGTAACGACCCAATCACTACTTAGCACAGGTTGATTAGTGAATACACACGACTTTGTATTTAGTAACGTTGAATAAGTATTTATCTGGGGTCACTAAGTGAGCGAGTATAAGACATTTTGACGTACACCCACCTTCTGTGAATCCTGCATAACACGTCACGTTTTTGAGCTGTTTTCGCACAGCAACACTGCTGATCTGACCATGTTTGTCAAGTTAGAGACAAATGGGAAGAACAATGTTGGGTGCGAAATAACGGAATGCCGCTGTTCATTGGAGATCAGTCTCACAGCTAATCATTCACCTTTACGCCAGATATACGTCTATCTGGATGATCTTCCAATAATCTTAGCTCAAAGAAGGCTCAATGTCTTTTAGCAACATATATTGACCCTGTCAGAGACCAAAAATCTGTCTTTGCAATCTGTGTGGAACAAGCTGAGTATTATCAGATGGAAACCGGCCATCATATGCTGTATCAGGTTGCATTCTTAATTTGATCCAAGGTGCAAGAATCACTGTTTGTGATCATGGAACCAGATACACATAGCGCAGACCGCTTCTGTCAATATCATTCTAGTAGGCTGACCATGAAGCAGAAAATATGATGATTATTACTTATATACGTTTTCAAACGCTGTGAACAAGTTGCACTTGTGGAGCAATACTGATAGGCGACCTAATGTGAAGCAAACAATGCCTGAGTGTAAGTTCGTTTCTATACTTGCCTCTTCTGTGTGAAAACTTGAGGGTAACACATCCAGTTTGACTTTCGTACGAATAAATTTATCCGAAAGAAAGCAAACTGGTTACACAAACCAAAACTGCATGTGACACAAAGATTGACTATTGGGTAAACCGAAACGTGAAGAAAGGGCCCGAACTCAAAAATACGGTATGACTTTACACGTGACACTTTCGTCAGACATAAACTTTTGAATAATATGAAAGATTTCACAGCTGAACTCACCGCAACTTAAATGAGAGGTCCTGGTCACCAAAGCGCCGACTAGATTGATTAGAGCGATTCCGTTCACCATCCCTTCGAAACGATCAGGCAGGTTGAACTCTATGCACACTAGGTTTCACTCGAGCGTTTGGACAGGATTACGCGGCCACGCCTACTGTGAAGTTAGTGGCTTTAAGGTTAACACACTGGCCTCCTACACACTAGGGTATGGGTGAAACTGCCGGTCCGAACGAGGATATGTACTATTGATAAGCTCTAATAAGTGCTAAGTTCGAGGTTGGTGTTTCCCTTCGAAATGGACCAGTCGAGTGAGAAGCCCGCGATCAGGCGTTGGTAGTGTTGAACTGGAAGTAACCAAAATTGCCGGACTTTTATTACTTATCTGATTTTCATCTAACGGTGGCAGAGCCTCAGAAGGAGGTAGCTAGTGATCCGGATCTTTGCTATGACTGCAATTTCTGTTGAATTCACTATGTCCCAAGATCCAGGGTTGCATAAAGTGGATAGTATATCGATTTATACTTCACCCACATTGAACTACAACTTGGGTCGTTCCTGTGGAGTAAGCTGTATCGGACGGTCGTCAAAGCAACACTGAAGGCTTTTGGGGGAATTTCATCCATACAGGTTTGAGTTTGATGTTATTCGATCAACCAACAGAGCAGTTCCCACTCATTTGTTAGAAAATAGATGATAGGTAACACAACCAATCTTTTGAGTAAGATCAACGATTTGCCTTGTGCATCCGGAAGGGCGGCATTTCAGTGATCTGTAGCGATAAAATGCTAAACTGTAAGAAATGCAGTGATCGGACCAAAAGCGAAACCACAAGATTCTACATTCAGTGGTATACAAAAATGTTCACCTTGCTGTTTACTCAGTCTCTGGATGAGCCCTAGATAGTTGGACTCAGAACTAAATATAATTCTGCCTGTTCTATGATTTAATAACTGTTGGGATAGGTTTGTGGTCAGAGAATGACTGACACTTTACTAAGCGTCTTGCATGCTTTAACTGCTGGTTCATCTATAACAAGTGTCTGGGATGCTATTTTTGTCGCTGGCCCGAATCCTGCCGAAGTCCGGAGTTTCCACAGTTGGGTCTCCTTCAACTTATCAAATCTGTCAAATCACTTTTCAGTATAACAACAGTAAACAGATTGGAATTCAGCTCTCAGTGAAGACAAAAAGACAATTGCGTGTGCTGCTTAGTTCTAAAAGGGCCTGAACGGCGAAGTATGGACCTGAACTTCAGAACAAATTTGTATAGGATTCTGGTAGTCAGAATCCTGATTGCTCGTCAGTTATCAGCTAGTGCTGACCTATCTGAAGCAGGCGGTTTGTTGAATCACAGTGCATGCGCATAGTGTAACAAAGGCACGTTACATACACTGCAATGTGATCACCGCTCTTGCACACTTCTAAACCTGTCCTTTGATAACTCGTCTTCTGTAACGTCTTTCCCTTTAAAAATCACTTTATGTTTTCTGTCAATGTGCGGGAGTTTTGCATACGTCTCACAGTCGGAACCAAAAGTTTAACTATGCTTTTATTACGGTTATTACAACACATGCTTTCCCTTCAGTCGAATACGTTTAATGGACTTCTCATTTGGTGACGTCATGCTTGTTAACAATACTGCAGAGCCATCATCCGTAACAGCGCATACGTTATTTATTTATGCCGTGGTACCCCTTATTCGACCATAGATATAAAAGCTCTACTGCTCTTATTATCATCGGATCGCTGACTGCGGTAAACATCACCCCAATGTAGAACAATGTCATCAACGCTGTGTGCTCATAGACGGTATATGTAACTTGTACCCGTAACCTCTGAGGGTACATAAACAGCCTGACTTTCAGCCACTACCATTTTTGCATCGATCCGCCAGCCTCCGTCAGCAAGGTTATTTCATAACTGTCTCTCCCTCTCATACTCTCGAGTACTGGATTGAAGCTACCCGTGCGTGTCGGAACAACAGCCTCCAAAGGACATGAGCCGCTAATTGTTCATCGATTTCTGCCAGCTTCATTGATCACCAACTCCATGTCGCTGATTAGAACACTGAGTTGTATCAGTTGATGCGTAACACACAAAGAGAGGTTATTGCCAGTGATGACACTCAGCTCTTAACGTATTCTACTAAATTATTCTTTCGATCCAGTTGTCAGCTCAGTGTTGAAGAAAGTCTGACAATGAGGTCTTTTTAAGAATTAATCTGTTCGAGTTCAATTGGTAATCTAGTCATTTATGGTCGCATTTTGCAACGTAGCTATCACTCTTCTAGCCCGCAGTCGATATTTTTAAACTTGTACCCATAGTTTCTTAAGCGTCGATTTTCTCAACACTACCTACTCAATAACCCCACAAGGGACGAAGGCACACACGCATCACGGTCGTTTTGTGTTACGTGCTGAATTACTTAACAGCGTATAACGAGCGCAACAAATTGGAGTGGTCGCGTAGGTCATGGACATACGTGCCGACATCCTCTTGTTCATGACCTTTGAGACGATGGATACGGCCAGCTGGACGTCAAAAGAGCCGAAACTACCAAATCGTGTGCCGACGCCCAGAGTCGTTGTCAGAAACTTCGTCAGTCTCAATGGCCACTAGCTCAAGCGTTAAACATGTTATTCAAAGGCACATTAGGACAGGAGGATTTGTTGGTCATGGCATATCGTTCATTGTTAATAGTACCGACTGCCAATTATGAAATGTCTGTTTATTTCCTAACTTACCTGAAACGCCACAACTATGATTGAGGTGAACTGGCAGTATTCAGCTCACAATTGACTCAGTTTTCCACACGATAGTAGACACTTTGGGTTGTAACTGTTGAAAGTTAATTGTCAATATTTTTCTTTGCACCTCTAGGTTGTTCACGTCCTTCTCGGTTTCTAAAGAGTCATCTCCCTCGTTGTTTGGTGCCGAAGACTAACGACCACCGTTATCGTCACTCATCTTTCAAGTGCCGTGTAATACACACAGTCGGACTGAAGGCTTTTTAGCATCTACCCATGTCTCTCATTTTTTATCTTTCATCCCTGTGTGCCTTTATCTGCTGTGTATTTCCTACTCCATCCATAAGTCTCTTCTAGATTTATCCAAGTTCACTCCCTATCACTAGCTCTTGAAAGCATCGGGTAAAATATAACTATGTATAAATTAAGACATTTTGGCCTCAAGAAAGCTTGGTTGTTTAAGTAAGGTAGGGAGCACCATGATTTGGCTTTCATTGTTGGGGGTTACAGAATCTTTGGATTGTGTACATTTTCCAAATCAAACTTTTATGCGATAACGAGGCATGAGCCAGAAATAACAAAGAGATTGATTGACATTGGGGAAACAGACTTATTAGAAAGTTTTCGGATTAAGTAGGACTGAAAATGAATACGTACCTCTGATTCTATATTGAACGGTCCAGAAAGAATGACGGGAGAACAGCACAATGACTGTAGTCAACCAGAATGGGAGAATCAATAATTAAAAGATGAAAGACTAATAAAGAGCAACTGGGCAACAGAAAAACTATCCAAACACTAACCTTCAAATATACAGACAGTACAGGGCTACACGCGGCAAAAAACATTCGACCAAAAATAACAGAGAAAGTTTGAACGCTGGTTTGTTGTACTGAACTGATGGCCAAGTTAGCTGAAGACGGGTTCGCTATGTTTGAACTCATCAGTCAGTGGGACTGTTTTGACAAAATATGCCATGCTAGAATGCTCTTAAATTTTCACGAGCATAAGCACGTTTTCGAACACAATGCCTGCTAAAAGATGTAATTCAAATACCAGTAATGTTGTTTCGGTGTTTATGCTTCTATGGATCTTTCGCTGATTAGATAAATTTTACTGGCCTTGTCTGCTGATCGACATACCTTTTGTTGATTCACAGTACACTAACTTTTACGATAATTGTTCGTAAACGGAGATGTCTTGATTGTCAAAATGTTACAACTATAAGCAATAGTGCTGAGTCATGATCACCAGTCGAAAATTTCGAAAGATAAGTCGAACCCCACTCATTGTTACTCTTCAGCTTTCATAATTCGATATATGTTTAGCCAGTTCCTTTCGAATGAAAGTTACGTAGATTTCCACTGCAATAAGCTAGCCTGTTCTGACAGCCGTTTTGGCCTGCGGACATCATTTTAACCAGTTCGAATCACTCTTTACGTGAGGGTGACCTCAACTCCCATGGCATGAAAACACACGCACTGTGGTCGCTTTGTTTCTCGGCTTTACTGGCTAAAGCGCGTACACCCAGCACAGTGCGTTGGTACGGTCATATGGGACGTGGATGCCGTTGGTTGGAGGGTAGCATAACCCAAGAAGCTGGCCATCTGAGTTGGAATGGAGACACAATTCAAGGTCGGTGACTGCATCTGTACCTAAGGGATAGCTACCAGAGGTAAATGATGGGACATGGCCCGGAAGCAACGGCTACGAGCTAAAAGGCTCAATTTTGACGAGAACGCTCTCGGTATTTCTGTTCTAATTGTCCTGATGAACGCAAAACCAGCGATTCACATGTGAATGCTAACTAGGTCACAGTCACAGTGGCATCTGTAAACCATCATTTTTTCTCAGTCTGTGAAAACGTGTTTCTGTAAAATCGCAGGTGAGGTCTCCGTAAGTGAAATCTTTGATAAGATCAACTGGTATCAAATATGGGTAGTTCTGCATTCAGTTAATTTCAACAATATGAAATTGAATGTAATCAAAGTCCAATTTTGTCTTGTTTGTAAGGTATATCAACTCCATAACCCTCTAATACATACTCTGCCAGTAAATACTCTACCATCAACGAATTTTGCCGGGATTGAAAGTAAGCAGTTCTTCGTGCAAACACTGTTCGACATAATAGTTCACGTGACGTTTGTATACATGTATGGATTTACCCTAAGTAAGGAAGCTCCAAGTGACTAGTGTTTGCTTTATCGATTAAAAAACTCTCGGTCATTTCACCGACGTATTCGTAGGGAATACATGAGGATGATTATAACACTACTTGATGAAACTTCCTACTAGCTACAGAGTCAAATTTACCTAGTAAACGGCCGAAGCACCATGGTGTTCAACCTTCTCGTATATTCATGTCTATGGAATATTGTTGAAATAGTTCTCAATTTGCACGCCTCAGTGATCAAAAACCTTTCCACTCACTACAAGTATGGGTAATCTGCAAGTTAAAATTCATTCTCCCTTATTCCCATCGCCTTACTTGTCTTCACTGTCTAAGACAAAAGACTTGTCTCTGCTAAGCTATAGAGATGATGTAGTCTTCGATGTCAGTTATTCGGAAATATACTGCTCCCTCATTCTGTTTAATAATTGCATGTAACTGGTCGGCTGTTCTAAAACAGGCTGCTTAATATATAACTACTTTAAACCCCTCTATTGTTTATTTTACGCCCTTGAAGTGGTTGATTATGTTCACCTTTTAATGGTTGCCTCTGGATGTAAGTAGAAAAACTGTCTTTTCCAGAACTCAGTTGGTGCTATAATCAGTGTTAGAGCAAGCTACAATTTAACCTGGTTTCCTCATATTGCCAGTGCTTTCACTATGGTTAAGGGACTAGTGTAGTGCGTATAGCGTCGTTTCTATCGCGCACATTCCATTCCTTTGTAACCGCCTTAATACTCCCAAGCTGATTGTTTTGGTCTCCGATAGTGCGTCTTGACCAAAAAACTTAACGGCCTTCTAAACACACGTAGTACTTGTCCGTTGTGGCGCTATTCTCCTTTCAATCTCACTGAATTCACTGTTGTTTAACAGTATAATATTTAAAGTTCTTTTAATGTCAAACTTTCTTCTGATTCCATTCAACTGCTTTGTTTCAAAACTTCCGACTGAATATTCACCTCTTCCACTAGATCCATACAAAAATCACGATATACTCATATAGTTCTTTAACCTGTTAATAAAATCTTTCAGCGATCCCACAACTTTTTCTTGAAAGTGTATTAGAACCGACTCAACAGTCCACTCATGTTGTGCTGACAAGGTGACGGCGTCTCATAAAGTGCAAGAAAAACACTGTTGACTAAACTTGACTTATGTTGTGGGAGAGATAGCTGAGTGCTAGAAATTGGAACGTAGAAAAGCCTCAAAATCCATACTGACAGCCTAGAGAGCCATAATGTACCATGGAATTCCAGCTGCACTGATAACTCAAAATGAGAGACAAGCGATCATTACTGTCGAAGGGATTTTATAACGATCTCGGAAACTTGTTTGTCGGACTAATTCTACAACTTACAAGCTGCAAACAGCCAGATGAAACGATAACGGCATCGTAGCCCATTCAATGGTGTTCATGGCTATTCAGAGCCAAATTGATTAGCAGTCGACCCGATTGTAAATAAAAACCTCTTGACCTAAATTCGACGGCTTATACATGTCCTCGTCCACTGGAGTGCACTTGACTAGCTTTGAACAAACTTCTCTTACAGTCTGTCTAACAGAAACGGTTCACCAAATACGTTATTTATACGCTAGGATTTTGTATGACTAAGTGCTTCACGTTAGCGAAACCTTAAGGCGTATAAGTACTGTATTCTCACGTATGAAGTAATGAATACCTAAACTTTGGAGCAAACCTAAACGATGTCGGTGGACAAATTCCGTGCACAACGGAAGAAGCACCGAAATGAGGGTCACGTTTTATTAGCTTATGTCCTAATATGTTACACCACGTATAAACTGTAGATTAGGCTGTAAACTTAACGGATTACATAGCCTACAAAGATTCGATTCTTAAGACATCTACCTTGGGGATAAAAAGGCATCAGATTGTCTCGAATCTACGTGTTATGCGTTTTCCAAAGTAGTGAAGTATGATTTTATGGGTGTTTCCAAACATCTTGCGAAGTGCGCTACTTTGTGAAGGTTTGAAGAATAAATCGATGTTTTCAGTAGGACGTTTCACCACAGCTGACTATAACATTAGTCCCAAGCTGCTGATCAACTGATTACTTATCTTTGACAAGCTGCATCATTTGAAAGATTAGACAAAACGGTGCGGTCTGGTCGTCTAAACTTCAGCCACATGATTTGGTGAAAGTTAGTTCCGGAATTTACCTCACGGACGCAAATGACTTTTAGGCTCGAAATATGATAGGTAACGCAAATAGAACTGGAGCGATTTCAATACGCCATAAATGACTGGTTTCATTGTTGTATCAGTATTAGAACACACAAAACGTATTACTGCAATACAAACTATATTCTTTACCAGTCACGTGATCAAAGTTGAACGGTTAGCGTGGCAACCTAATTGACAATATATAATCACTGCAGTCGACAAATGATAACCAATTAAAGCAAGTTTAGGCTTTCTGGCAGATGGTGCGTTTTGTAGAATCGAGCGAATCAAAGCCGGCCGGTTATGAATAACGCAACGAGTAAACAAGGAGTATATTGTCGACCCGCGAGGTCAACGTGAGAGCGAACGATGAACAAGACGAAGCGGTAGAAGAGCGGCGGAGCGACAAGCGAGCACGCAGCGGGGTCGTACGTTCGAGTGCGCGGGGTACTTGTCGGTATCCATACTCGTTCAAACAAATGTTTAAGCACATACAAAAGTTGGAAACCAAAAGAGTACAAATGGCAATCGTAACTCTAACATAGTTAGTAATAAACAAATGGGATCGCTACAGTTTCTCTAGACGACAGATACTAAAGGCCTTGAAATTAAAAAGAAGGACCATACCAGCTTATACCAGATAGTTAAAAGCCATTAGAAATAGTGATGGATCATTGATTTGACTACTCTTCTAGACTGGTATGACAGATTCTTCTGTCCCTAGATTCTATGTCGCCAAATATCAGCATTCTGATAATAAGAACATAAGATCTAGGAGCCCAGACAGTGTCGCGTACTAAGCTATCAAATCGAGAAAAATCAGAATATGCATCTGGGTGGCACTATGCAGTCTTAATTTCTTGGAAAAACAGAAGTTTTTTCATAGAGAAACAACAGTATTTACGACTGCTATTAAGCGACAGGCGTTCTCGCGTTTTGATTGGCCAGTTTGTTGCTGTGTTGTTCCACGACCTTGCATCTAGCAATCTCGGTTGTTTGAAACAGGCACGCAATCAACAGCAGCTGGTCACCGTTTATGACTGGTTGAGGTCGCTTTGATCATAATTCCGTACGTGGCGGCTTGTGCGCGAACGCCGAGAGACAGACCTTACAATAATCAATAAATCGCTCCAGTCCAATCTTATTACAGATAGTGCCTCATTTTTAACTGAAATTCAAAAGAAGACAAAATTATATCGAGCGGTGACCCACTGTATTCGGCATCAGCTATACTGACTGACAGTTTTCGCTATCGTGGTGGAATACCTCAAGTTTGAACAAAGCAAAACTAATATGTTGAGGTGACAGATGTTTTATGTACATATGGGTAGTGATGTAAATGAGTGACAGAAATACAGAAATAAACTGGCAATACCTAGGAACTTAATTTGTTGCTCTAGAGAATTCATTGGATATTGAAGGGTTATCAGCTTAAAGTGAGAGGTAAAATTCGCCCTTTTCCATGGGCAACACGTCTACCACATCTAACTCCTACCAAAAGTTTCGGCTGTATTGTATGACAAACAAGACTTTTTACCTGAAGTTGGCGTTATTAGAAAAGTATTTTGGTATTGGTATGTTCGCCGAGCTTGGCATTTAGGTTGCAAACGTTTCATCACCAAACGAGGTGACATCATCAGTGCGTAAGTGTTTCAGCGTATAGTTTTTGAGCGTGGAGGTTGGTGAAGTTCGATGGATGCCTGCTCCTTGTTGTTGTGGTAACTTGACTCAATCAATTTACAAGGACCAACCAATCAGATTCGAGGTCAAAGTTCGACAGCAACAAGGAACAGCCAATCAGACTCCAGATCAAAGACTCAAGGACGACAGGAAATAACCAATCGGACATCGGGTCAAAGTTCAAATGCATCAAGAATCAACCAATGGTGGGTCAGGTCAAAGGTCATGAACAACAGAAAGCGACCAACCAGAACTCAGGTCAGAAGGTCAACTCACTCTGCTATATAAGAGCAGGCATCCATCGAACTTCACCAACCTCCACGCTCAAAAACTATACGCTGAAACACTTACGCACTGATGATGTCACCTCGTTTGGTGATGAAACGTTTGCAACCTAAATGCCAAGCTCGGCGAACATACCAAAACCATCAACCCGAGCTACGAACAACACCACCACTGTTCACAACTATTAGAAAAGTATTGAAAATGACTCAGTACAGTATCTCCATCAAGCTGTCAGTAAATTACGCTGATGTATAACATGAGTTGGTGAAGTAATCCAAAGACGAGGTAGTAACCCATGCTTTTGAAGTCACTGACCACTTTTGAAAATAATGTAATCAAGTGCATCATCTGCAACTGACCACATTTTTGTTTGAGACTTTTTCACTTCCAAGAACAATAGTGAGCACGCAATTCCTCGGTAAATGACGTGGAATTTGAGTTGCAAAGAACGGTCGAAAACAGAAATCAAACTCAAGCAGCCGTTTGACAGGGTGCTGTTTACAGGTTACTTAAGATTAATGGTATTTTTCTGCCAACCAATGTTTTCCTGGACATCTTTTAACCAACCACTGATACAACAAGAAGGCAGACATTGCAGGTTATCAGCACTTGTGTATGACTCGCAATCAAAATATAAAAACCGCCAGAACCTACATCAGTTACGCATACCAACAAAACTCGAAGGGATTAGCAGCATTATCAAATCGGTTACAACTAAGGTAATAGACCGCTTTATGTGTACCGATGATGCATCTCACAATGTTTGTCTTTTCTCTGTTCAAATAAATCGGATCTAGGCAATCCAGTGACTTGAACGGAAATAACCACTTGACACCTCAGTGGAATAATTGCTGTGATAAACTTAACTTTTGTTATTTAAAAATCCATTGCATTGACCAGTAATCAAAGCAGGATTTCATTAATTATTTTACCCAAATGAGCTATTGCCCAGATGAGCCATACTACTCAATAGTTTTCGTGTAGTTAACCTCATTGGCAAGTTATCTCGTACACACGGCAATTATCCAATAAATGCTTCGAATATTTTAGCATAAGTGGACAGTTAGGGTGATGATGTTACCTCCTCAGTGTTTAATTAACTTGCGGGCTCGTAAACGATCAGGCGTGACTTATGATGTCCCAGACAGTATGCTTTACATTCTTCGGGGGTAATGATGTGCACTTCACATACCGACGCAAAAGGTTTCATATTTTTGTTTTCTCAAGGTTGATTGATAAACTAACCGATCATGAAAAGAAAAGGTTTTGCGAGATCAGCTGGCCAGGGAATATCATGTGCACTTTTGCCAATCTGCCTGTACTAACTTTCAAGAACAATTTGACACCTGTATGTGATCAAAGGTGAGCGAAGCATAAAACAGCGTGACCTTGAAACAGTCCAAACAGAACCGGTCAGCCTAACTGATATTCAGTCAATATGGGTTCAGTTTTTTCACAGCCCATATTTTGTGTATCACATTCCATTAAACCATCCGTCCTGCCGTATTCAGTGCTAAATGGGGAAGGTGAATCTGTCTCGTGAAGTTCGTATGGAGCTCAGTATAACGAATGTGTAATTGGTGTGAAAAGCACTTCTATTTCGCAAGTTTGGTGCGCAATGTTGAAACATACGGAAAACAATCGTCGCGAAAACGTGTGCACGAAGTTACTGAGCACTGAGCACGCGTGCTGCTGTATGAGTACGATAATTAGGCTGACCCCTTTGTAGTATCTTTAACCCTGATCGATTGATGGTTGAGATATGGTCGGGTGGCGTCACCTCTGACTTGGCTGATTTGATTTACTTGCCGAACAAAGAATTCCTTAACAATAGTGTGATCACATCCGTTGATCTACTGTGACTGATGAGGATATTATCTGGTGGCAGGCTGTATAATGGAAGCTTTAGGATCACTATTAATATGTAAACGGTGGGGGAATCACTTCTCTACAGCCGTGATGCTCGAGCATGCCTCAGTCGAGTAGGCGTGTTTTCTGTTTAAAATGCTCGGAATACCTATGCAGTGGCCCAACTGTTCAAATTAAAAGACAGTCCCAAGTCTTAGAGTTGGATCTTAACCACGCTAATTTTTATTTGGAAGCAAACGGGTGTTCTAAGGGAAGCAAATTATAATTTGGTTGTTCACAATTGTAAACTAGTCCGCAAAATTTCCCTGTCGGAATACCAAAGGTAAAAAGATTTGAATCGTAAAAACATGCCTCTTATTCGTACGCAGCAGGTAATTAAAATATTGTACTCAATCTTCTTTTTCAGAGGGTTTGCTTCAAGAAGATATCTGAACACACAGAACAGTCAAGATCAGAGTCTCCCCAACTTGGTCTTCATTGGTACATTTCAACTAGTGTATGGTCCTCGGCTTGGATAGGTATGAGGCTGACTTCATTTACCTCAGGAATCTAAGTGCGGTTGAGTTGGTTTCGATTGTTGTTCTGTTCGTGTTTCACGGTTAAGCCGCTGTTTGGGGAATGTATAATCAAAGCAATCATGGTCACATCTTGTTTAACCCGACAGTGCGTTGAGTTGCTGCATCCAGATTAACATTAGATCAACAATGATACTGGGTTAAAATTGAAACACTCGTATATATTGTGTGTCATAGACTGTCAGTATAATTGGCTACCCTCACTTCGCAACATTGTTACCGGAGGACACTAGAGGCAACAACACAGTCAAGTTTACTACACAATTTTTCTCCTGTGTCCTCGTCAGAAACTGGTTAGATTGATGATCTCAGTTCACGGTATGAAAGGAATACTGTGAGGACACTTGAGGGAAGACGCTACGTGACATTATTTGTAGAGGAAAATGGTAATTAAAGTTTCTTGTGGGAAGTTGACCTGAGTAGACTGTAGCTAAATACTCGGTCATGGTGAGGACCGAAAATTTATGTTAAAGGGTGCGTCTGAATAGCAAATATATTTCAAAACCTACTTTACTATGGTGAGAGGAGATTCATAATTACCTCTATGAGAGTTGACTACGACCCACCTTTTGGATGTATCTCGTGAACCACCGATGGACTGTATGACATTTTCAGTAAATCATATTTGGTCCCACCGGTGGGGCATACCCTAATCATAATTAGTAGTAGAAAACTGTCCCTCATACTATTTGGACAAGCGCGCTGTTCACAATTTCATCGGTCTGGCGTTACATGCGACAGAATTTCTCGTCAAAATTGAAAAGCAAGGCCGGAGTTCTAGTCCCGGCAGTGGCAAGGATATGCACTACTGACGAGCTCTAATGAGAGCGAAACTCGAGTCTAGTGCTTCTTTTCGAAAGGGGCCGACTGGAAAGTCTATGGGAATGCGACAGCTGCGATCAATTGTGGGTGATGTTCAACTTGAAATTGTAACAGTCATTTACGGGCAACCACTCAGTCGCATTGCGAATCGCGAAACTGACTCCCGAGTACACACACCGGGTCAGTTGGTTTCGGGTTAGGAACAGTTAAGTAACGATAACTGTTTCAAGAATCCAACTATGGATTTTCTCTTTATTAAGTACACCTGGTAGACGTTTCATTCATGAGCTGAATAGACAAGTACAATTTTCGTTTAGTATTTCAAAGTCCTGAACAAGGTCAGGGTCAGCATGGCAATCAAACGGACCAAGACAATTGTAAGCCACTAAAGTTGTATATAAATAAGTTATACGGTGAAACAAAACCTTCCTGCGACTGTGGACCGTAATTGCGCTCTGACTTCCTTTATGAGGTTTTACTTCGAACAACTTTATTAGGAGACCGCGCTAACCATTGGAGAAAACTATTTCGCTGAAGAATATTAAGTGACAGAGTTTGTCAGAACTGAATAATAGTTGGAAGTCGGGCTTGTTTGAAACCTTGCTGCGGATTTTGTTCACAACTTAAGCCTTAGAATGAGGAAGTATATTCTCGCCGAGGAAAGCATACATTCAAGGGATGAGCATAGGAACACGCAATCACTATGGTATAAAAGGAAGTGTCAAATACACCAGTACTGCTTCCATAAGGCATGCAATTCAGTGCCCAAGCCGTTTCACAGTAGACTCGTGAACGTTCCTAATCAGTTTACCTTAAAATAACGTTACGATGCACAAATAAAACAGTTCAATAAAATCCTTCCGTAAGTACTCTGGATTATTAAACGGAACCTACATGTGAATAAGCCAATGCTTACCACGTTATCAACGACTTCCTCTCATACCCAAAATTTAGCTTAGGGTACTGAACGATCACAAGTTGAGACGGATAAAACATACAGTAGAGCCATGATTGCTCGCCTCTAAGCGAAACCAACCAGGTTAACAGCACTTGTCGGAAGCATTTTCACATAGTTAATTACATCATTTTTAAAAATAAGACGGTCAAATTGAAGAAAGTCGGGAGATGTGTACCCCTCACGGTGGTCTGTGTTTAAAAATAAAATGGCCGTTATTTATAATGACCCTGTGGATAAACAGTCATACAACGGATACGTTTTGAATTCTTGAACTGGCGTTCACTGAAAATCACCGTCTGGGTTTCTCATCATAGTGGATGTGAAATCCAATTTCACATTTAACGTTACTCTACTCACTTGTTTATAGTAGTATGCCTTTATTTCCGAATTCAACGTGACTCGTCTTTGTAATACTCGCTCTTACTCCTAACCGTTTGATACGTCAACATTTATTTCATTTCCATAAACTCTATATCGGCCATAAACAATGGAACTGTATCCCATTTTCCTACTTATATTTCGATTCTTAACACAGTGTACCACATTTTTTTATATGAGTAACAGTAACGCACTACATATTTTACCGCTGGAATTAACTGGACGCTTTATCACGTTTCCGCTGCACTGTTATATGCGTTTGTAAACCTGGTCGTAAGTTACTGTATATTTACATTGTTTATATTGAATTTGTAGAACCACTACCGATATCACTATATATATATATATATCCAGCCCAGACCGTGCGTAAGACCAGGCTACTGGACCGCGTACTATGATTCTTCTGACGACTTAGCAGTGGACATTCAGGTGAATGCAATCGTTATGTCAACCATAATACTAATTGAACAACACCGACTGAACTGAGCAGACTTGTGTGGGGCGTACAACTATATTCGGCAGGGAGTCCCATACACATTACTGCCGTGCTTGATCAAATTTGTCAACTGCTGAACATCATTTTTGTCCCTATGATATTCGATTATTGGTCATAACTCCGATTGATACTGATTATCACGATTGTTACTGATGAACGTGTACCCTCACAAATTCAGTCGTCCACTCTGCGGAAGCATGCTGTCTGTCATTCCAAGTAAATTTACACGCAAAAATCTTATTTTGAGCTGTTCGGGATACGTGATTCACTAGTCATTTAATCAGGTCGCACAGCCTACGATGGTAGCATCACATGCTCCACATGCCAGCTCAACTTTGTCTGTATCGGGTGTCACCTAATGGGACCACCATCAGTCGGGTAAAACGACGGAGTAGTCAAGCGACGATGTGGTCACGAAATATGAAGGTCATGACTGTTCCACTGAATAGACGGGGTAGATGTCTGCCCGACTGAGGTCTTCGCGATCATTCAAATACCGGTTAAAACTGTCATTCCAAATGGCACTAAGGCGCGGTCAGTGGCGTTCCTGCATTTCTACCAGTTCCTGTTCTTCTGCTTATCGTTGAGTTATTCACTTTTACGTTTTCTGACGAATATTTTCAAGGTTATATTGTGTCATTGTTGCTGTGAGCAGTGACTCGAGCTACAGTACCTTCTGGTCAGACTCAAAATTATTACGAACGGACAAATGAATGAGCCGGATATTGGTGAAACAACCCCAAATCACACTGCGGAACGGAATCAAGTCACCAACCTCGTCAATAACAAGACTAGTGGAGGATGTGAATTCAAATGTCTCACAACAGACATAGAAATACGACGCCATAAAACGGAAACGACAACATGCAGTTCGAGGTGGGTGTCATATTCGTCTTGAATTTCCAACTGAGACTTCTTTTGCAATAGAGCAAGAATATTCACGTTTGCGGTATATTTATTTTGAAAAAGACAGTGGGGGATTCAATGCTATTCGGGTTAAACGCTTCTGCACAGACAAATGGACGACCAGATTTTACGAGAAACTGATGAAGTCCAATTCTAAACAATAAATCGTGTCCGATATTTGAACTTTCAGTATTCATACAATCGTCAACTGTATTGACTGAAACGCTCTGCATTTCGAATTCCACATTTTCTCACATTCGGCTAGTATCCTCAAGCACAGCATAGATTATATAACTCATGAAATCCGATTAATGGAGCACACTTCTGCCAGACTACGTGCTAAATTACAGGTTTAAGTTTTACTGAATCATGGATGTCTCTCCAACTGTGTACCCTCCTTTCTTTAAATTGCGTACGCGAAGGGAGTAGTGTATCGTTAACATTTGCAAAACCTATCATCGGAAGAAAAACATCATCAAAATTGTATCGTGCATGCAAGATATCGCAGTTCGTCATTTAAAAAAAGAGTCTGACCGAACGCCACTTGAAGCGTTCATTTATATCTGTAAACATGACCCAACAATTACTGTCCTGTGCGTCAAAGTAAGCTGATAGAGGGAGCGTATTTGTTACCGAAGAAAAGTAGCAAATAATACTAGAATTGTCAATATATGATCGTTTAGCTGGCTTCATATCATCATCATCATCATATCAGCCATGAGCCTGACCAAAAGGTACTGTGGCTCGGGCTGCCGCTCACCTCAACAGTGACGTGGAATATCCTAGAAAAACGTTACTAAGAAGGTTGAAAATTAATAGAAGTCTAAGCAAAGAACTAGAAATGGTATGGATGCAGGTACGCCATTGACTGCGACACAGCCGCCATCTCGGATAGCGTCTCTAACCAGCGGTTTGAGTGATCACGAGGACCCCATCCAGGCAGGCGACACCTACCCACTTTACTCAGTGGAGCAGTCAGGGTTTCATATTTCGTGACCACGTTGTTGCTTGACCACCATGTGGTTTCACCCAACTGTTGGTGGTCTCAGTATATAATGCCCGGTACGGTAAACGCTCAGCTGGCATGCGGAGTACGTGACCTAACCATCGCAGGCTGTGCAACGTGAGTAGTTGACCAATTGATCGCGCATCCGAGCGTTCCGGACGAACACCACTAGAAGTGATGAATGCCCGAGACAGCTGTCCATAAACCCTCACCCTGCTTGCAGAGTGATACAGTGATCTCAACAGATTCACGTATTTCCCTGGTACTCCCTTGCGAAGAAGACAGTTCCAGAGAACGTTACGAGCAACTGAATCGAAAGCAGCCTTCAGATCCAAAAAGACCACGACCGTCGGCTGCCTATGAGTGCCGATGTTCCAAGATCCGTCGCAAGGTAAAAATGTGGTCAACGCACCCTCGACCGGATCGGAATCCTGTCCTGTTCTTCACGTATCTGACTTTCTCTGGGTTTAGTGAGCCGACGTAAATGAGGTCAGTGAGTAACTTGGACGCAACAGACACCAAACTGATGCTCTGTGGTTGTCACATAGACTTCGGGCATCTTTCGAAAACAGGGATTACTGTTGACAAACACCAGTCACGAAGTATCTTCAATCCGCCAAATCGTCTGGAGGAGTTTAGTCAGTTCTGACATCAACTCTCCCGCCATCCTTGAAAAGAGAGAGGAGGAGGTCTGGTCCAGGAGCCTTATTACGCTTCAATAATTTGAGCTCTAGGACCACTTCTGCTTCCGACGGAGGGCCGTCTGGAACGCAATAACTGACCATTCGGGTCCCGTCGTCCACATGATCTGGTTGAGGCCAGCTGAACTGTTCTTCAAAATGTTCAGCCCACCTATCAAGTCGACGCGATTGATTGGTGATAAGTGAACCATCTTTTTCACATATGGTCTCCTTACACCGACTCGACGACTAGTACAACCACGGATCAGGGAAGAAGGTTTTTGCTATTCCCAGATAAAAAGGCTCTTTCCATCTCTTTCGACTGTTCGACCAAGTAGTGCTCACGGTCTTTGCGCAAGCTTTTAGTCAGCTTGCGTTTAAGTTCTCGACGGTCGTCATCATATTCAGAACCAGGTGGGATCGAGCGACGCTTGTTCATGAGGTTTATCGACGTGATGGAAATCCAGTTCTGTCGCAACCGAACAGCTCCTTCGGAACATACCTCTTCACAGCATGTTTTCATAGCTGCGGCGATTTGTTCCCAGTGTTCGTTAGGATCCCTCACCTGACTCGAACTGGGCAACTGGTAAGCGTTCTTTACACCCTCATCGCTCGAATGCCAGTTAATTACTTTGCATTTACGAGCGTGTGTCCTCTGGGTAAATGACAAAACAAAACGGGCACGCACAACAGCATGGTCCGAGTCCAGGTGGTTGCTCCAAAAGGCACGACAGTCCTTAACAGAGTGGCGCCACCTGTAACTGACTGCTATATGATCCAACGGCTGAGAAGCACACGGAGGTCTCCATGTAACACAGTGCTTCTTCCTGTGTTGGAAATGCGGTGCTCGAAATATAGAGACCATAGGAGGCACACAGCTGCAGCAGTCTGTCGCCATTGTC
>LOND01000063.1:170605-193217 GCA_014220965.1 Paragonimus kellicotti
TTGGAAAATTGGTACTGTTACAGGCAGCCGACGGTCGTGGTCTTTTTGGACCCGAAGACTGTCTTTCAATCCAGTTGCTCGTAACAGTGTCTGGAACTGTCTTCTTCGCAAGGGAGTACCAGGGAAATACGTGAATCTGTTGAGATCACTGTATGCTCACTCTGCAAGCAGGGTGAGGGTTTATGGACAGCTGTCTCGGGCATTCATCACTTCTAGTGGTGTTCGTCAAGGGTGTCCGATTTCCCTTTCCTGTTCAATTTTGTCATGGACGACATTCTGGAGGGTGCGCTTGAGGAGTCCAGTGGACTTGGTGTTGAGCTTCTCCCTGGACAGTTTCACCTACTTGGGTAGCATTATCTCGTCAGCTTGTAATATTGCTGATGAGATATCAGCGAGGATAGCAAAGGCACGAGTTGCCTTTGCCAACCTGCGTCATCTGTGGCGTCGAAAAGACGTTCGATTGTCGCTGAAAGGAAGAGTATATAATGCTTGTGTACGTTCTGTTTTGCTCTATGGTTCGGAAACGTGGCCTGTTCGCAAGGAAGATATCAACAAGCTTGCTGTATTTGACCTGTCTCTCATCTGTACTGTCACTACCAGCATGGAAATAGGACTGAGAATGCGGTAGCCAGCGTGTTCGCCGGCGCGTATTCCGGAACGTTCGGGATGCGCGATCAATTGGTCAACTACTCACGTTGCACAGCCTGCGATGGTTAGGTCACGTACTCCGTATGCCAGCTGAGCGTTTACCGTACCGGGCATTATATACTGAGACCACCAACAGTTGGGTGAAACCACATGGTGGTCAAGCAACAACGTGGTCACGAAATATGAAGACCCTGACTGCTCCACTGAGTAAAGTGGGTAGGTGTCGCCTGCCTGGATGGGGTCCTCGTGATCACTCAAACCGCTGGTTAGAGACGCTATCCGAGATGGCGGTGTGTCGCAGTCAATGGCGTACCTGCATCCATACCATTTCTAGTTCTTTTGCTTAGACTTCTATTAATTTTCAAGATGTGTTAGTAACCTTTCCTAGTACATCTTGTGTATGGATGACGTTTCTCCACGCATGCCTTACGTGGTACAGCGGCTCAGGGCAGTCGATTTCACTCGGCAGATAGGTACGTTTATGCCGGGATTGTGGAAGGGCTCATAGGCTGTCTTTATGAGTAATAGAAGTGACCGGATTATGAAGCCAGACCTAAACGATCCATATACTCTTGGCGATATCCTCACACTAGTCATACGTTTAGATTCTGCATGAGCATTATTGTCTCGGTATATAACAAATTAGTCGCTCCCTCCTGAATCGTACGCAGGACTGCTTCTGGCTTACATTTGAACGGCACCAGGACAGTGATTTGTCCTGGTTGTCATGTTTATCTGATATATGCTAATGACGCTTGCAAGTGGCGACGTCGTACGAGACTCGGTGTGTATAATATGAAGTATAGCGTTGAGCGATAATATATTATAAGCCGATGCGAGCAGTAACTAGAGCTAGACAGTATATCATTTAGTATGAGTGTTCTAATATTTCTGTAGTCGCACGAGTGAGAGATATGTGTGTCTCGTGTTGGAGTGCAGTTTAGTGTGTGATTCAGACTGTGTGGTGAGCGATCTCTCATCACAAGCACGGCAGTGGTCTACAACGCGTCTCGGCCCGAGACCGCAATCGCATGTACTTCAGCTGTGTGAACACTAGATCGATGCATATAGGCATTTACGCTCTGGCACGCACAGCTGCGTCGCTCCATAATCGATCTTTCATGAGTTTAGTAATCTATGCTGTGCTTCAGGTACGATTTGTCCACCATGATACTTTCCGTACGAGTATACACGAATTGATCGGAGAAGACATCGGTCGAATTCGAAGATAAGCGCGTTTAAAGCCTCAATACACGTTGACGGATTGTATGGAATACTGAACAGTTTCAAATATCGGACACGATTTATTGTTTAGAATTGGACTTCATCAGTTTCTCGTAAAATCTGGTCGTCCATTTGTCTGTGCAGAAGCGTTTAACCCGAATAGCATGCCACCGCCCCCCGCCCCGCCCTGCCCCCCCCCCCCGCCCCCCCGCGCCCCTACTGATATATACAGGTGCAATGTAGGGACCTCGCCCTACGGTACACACCCGGTCACGCCCACGACAACACTTAGTGCACACATATGCATCGCTTTAACACGCACCGCCCGACACGACTACGCCCACCCCGCGAGAGTACGGTGCTACAAGGTCTATTGCAGTTAGCCTCAGCATCCTCGATTCCACGGCTCATCCCGACCTGGGAGATATGCGTCTCGAAAATCCTGAACAGTCCGCCCCACTGTCTTTTTCAAAATAAATATACCGCAAACGTGAATATTCTTGCTCTATTGCAAAAGAAGTCTCAGTTGGAAATTCAAGACGAATATGACACCCACCTCGAACTGCATGTTGTCGTTTCCGTTTTATGGCGTCGTATTTCTATGTCTGTTGTGAGACATTTGAATTCACATCCTCCACTAGTCTTGTTATTGACGAGGTTGGTGACTTGATTCCGTTCCGCAGTGTGATTTGGGGTTGTTTCACCAATATCCGGCTCATTCATTTGTCCGTTCGTAATAACTTTGAGTCTGACCAGAAGGTACTGTAGCTCGAGTCACTGCTCACAGCAACAATGACACAATATAACCTTGAAAATATTCGTCAGAAAACGTAAAAGTGAATAACTCAACGATAAGCAGAAGAACAGGAACTGGTAGAAATGCAGGAACGCCCTTAAATTGCAACCCCGCCCGCCAGCTAGGTAAATGACAGTTTTAACCGGCTATTGGAATGATGCGAAGACCCTGCTCGCGTGACACACTCTACATTCATGAATATAGTCAGATCACCTCATCATTTCGATGACCCTTCGTCGTTGATTATCCGTCGACGCCCTGAGGGTGGTCGCATTAGGTTAGCGACTAGCGATCTCGAGAGCATAGCGGCATGATGCGACCAGATGCGCTACTCGTAGGCTGTTGTGCGACCTGATTAAATGACTAGTGAATCACGTATCCCGAACAGCTCAAAATAAGATTTTTGCGTGTAAATTTACTTGGAATGACAGACAGCATAGCACTTCCGACACGAGTGCGACGACTGACTTTGTCGGTACACGTTTCACTCCGAGATACAAATCGTGATAATCAGTATCAATCGGAGTTATGACCAATAATCGAATATCATAGGGACAAAAATGATGTTCAGCAGTTGACAAATTTGATCAAGCACGGCAGTAATGTGTATGGGACTCCCTGCCGAATATAGTTGTACGCCCCACACAAGTCTGCTTCAGTTTCAGTGCGTGTTTGTTTCAATTTAGTATTATGTGTGACATAACGATTGCCTTCACACCTGAATGTCCACTGCTAAGTCGTACTAGACAGAAATCATAGTACGCGTCCAGTAGCCTGGTCTTACGCAGCGTCTGGCTGGCTATATTAAATATATAGTATACTGATCTATATAACTATATATATATATTATATAGTGGTATCGGTAGTGGTTCCTGAATATATTCAAGGCAACGTATATAGTAACTTACGGCCAGGTTTACAAACGCATATAACAGTGCAGCGGAAACGTGATAAAGCGTCCAGTTAATTCAAGCGATAAAATATATAGTGCGCTACTGTTACCTATACAAGCAAATGTAGTACACTGTGTTGAGAATCGAAATATAATTAGGAAAATGGGATAATTTAATGTTTTTATGCGATATAGAGTTTATTGGAAATGAAATAATGTTGACGTATCAAACGGTTAGGAGTAAGAGCGAGTATTACAAAGACGAGTCACGTTGAATTCGGAAATAAAGGCATACTACTATAAACAAGTGAGTAGAGTAACGTCAAATGTGAAATTGGATTTCACATCCACTATGATGAGAAACCCAGACGGTGATTTTCAGTGAACGCCAGTTCAAGAATTCAAAACGTATCCGTTGTATGACTGTTTATCCACAGGGTCATTATAAATAACGGCCATTTTATTTTTAAACACAGACCACCGTGAGGGGTACACATCTCCCGACTTTCTTCAATTTGACCGTCTTATTTTTAAAAATGATGTAATTAACTATGTGAAAATGCTTCCGACAAGTGCTGTTAACCTGGTTGGTTTCGCTTAGAGGCGAGCAATCATGGCTCTACTGTATGTTTTATCCCGTCTCAACTTGTGATCGTTCAGTACCCTAAGCTAAATTTTGGGTATGAGAGGAAGTCGTTGATAACGTGGTAAGCATTGGCTTATTCACATGTAGGTTCCGTTTAATAATCCAGAGTACTTACGGAAGGATTTTATTGAACTGTTTTATTTGTGCATCGTAACGTTATTTTAAGGTAAACTGATTAGGAACGTTCACGAGTCTACTGTGAAACGGCTTGGGCACTAAATTGCATGCCTTATGGAAGCAGTACTGGTGTATTTGACACTTCCTTTTATACCATAGTGATTGCGTGTTCCTATGCTCATCCCTTTGAATGTATGCTTTCCTCGGCGAGAATATACTTCCTCATTCTAAGGCTTAAGTTGTGAACAAAATCCGCAGCAAGGTTTCAAACAAGCCGACTTCCACACTATTATCTCAGTCTTCTGGACAAACTCTGTCACTTATTTCTTCAGCGAAATCACGTTTTCACAGTAGGCTTAGTCTGTCGCCATTGTCAGTGCGTTGTGCCCGGACACCAAACATACCTCCCAGCCGCTTCTCGTCCGGGGAAAGCCGACCAAGCTGGGCATTCAAATCGCCCGCTAGTATGATGATGTCTGAGTGTTTAGTTTGCTTCAGAAGGTCAACGAGGGCGTCATAGAACGCATCCTTGGTATCATCCGAACAGCTGTCTGTTGGAGCGTACGCCGATATAATGAATACACAACGTCTTTCTGATTTGCGTCGACAGACTTAACCGGTTGACTTGAGGGACCCCACCTCGAGTCTCTGACTCAAAAGTCTGACCTGCGAGACAACAGGATACAGGGTTTTCTTGGGGGACCCTACCCGGAGCCAATGACTCAAAAGTCTGACTCACTTGGCAGTGAGGGGCTTGCCTAGCCCGAGGGCGCAGTGAATAAGACATTGATGTCTGATTCTGAGCACTGCTGCGCGCAGTGGATGTACTCAAAGCTACATCGGGCTTTTGGGTGATAGATGTTTTTCGACCGTATTGGATAATACGCCGGCGGTCACGGTCAACCGTTGGGCGATCGGAGTGCTCTTTTTTGAGGGTACCTTTTCTAACCCCCTTCTTCCTGATACGGAAGACAGCAGTGCCGCAACTATAAAAATAGTTCTGCTGTATGCCCATAGGATCGTGCCTCACTACCTAAGCACTCCTACGCGGTCAGTAGTGCGACATACAATCCTATGAGTGTAACTGCTTTTCGTCTGGCTGCTCCCCTTTGGCCTGTCTGACAGGGTTGAACCTGGAAGGACCGGAGTCCTAGTCAGCATAGCCCGCCGGATCGAAACAGCACACAAGCCCGACCACCTCGTCAAGGTAGCAGTATAGGTCGGGTCATTTCTGTATTGATTGTCAGGCATGTAAACAGCAAGAAGCCTACTTATTCTCTTCTGCATTTGCGTGTTTCCTGCCCACCATATGTCAAGAATTGCCGATAGTTCCAACTCGAGCCGAAGCGACTTTGATTCTCGCAGTTCCACTCAGCAGCTCAACCTCACATTACACGATACATCTACTCGTACATGAAGGAAGTGAAGTGCAGTATGTTCGGTCCCGTCACTACCAAACACAGTCAATCGTTCATGCCGCTATTGTACTGAAATTGCTGTCCACTCGCTAGCGCATTGGTTGAGAGTATTTGGAACCAAGTGATCAGTGGCAAAACAGCTAAACTCATGTATAACTCTATGTCTTTTAAACAAAAGTGTATATCGCAAACGATATATCGAGCATGACTACCTGTTGCCGTTCCACGGAGTAAAATTTTTACAGCGTCAGTACTTGACCGGTTCAGTAATTCGCTAGTACCACCGATGGGGGAACAATTGCCTATCGAGCGTGCAGCGCTTAGGTTATGTGTACTGCATTATATTACATCGACCAGGTAACAAAATTTAATTGCCGGAACTCTGTATTTAGTCACTTCTCAAGGATATTTAATACAGAACTTTCATCTGATAGATTTCAAGATATCACTGGAATGGAAAAATTATTTTCCAAATGAAAGTAACGGTTAATTTCTCAATACCAGCGGTGATGGATTCCTATCCTATCTATTTTTAGAACTCCACCAAAGCTGTATATTCCCTGGAACACTTGATGGAGTCCACTTCATAAAATGGGACAGATGGCTTGGATTTATAGTTCAGCTGGTAGAAAACATTTCACAAGGACACGCGGATTCTGGTTTCGAGTTCAACGGAAGCCCACAATGTTATTAGTGGATCGCTTCTGATCCGATCGGTCGTACAATTCTGATCACGCTTGAGATACTTCATGCTGATAGCTCTGGTCAGGAATGTGTTCTGCAAAATGAAATTGCGGAGTGTTTTCAAGATGATCGGATTGTTCGGTACGAGAACCCCGACAATCAAACTGTGGTGTGCCCCATAAGGTGGTGCAACAATACAATCGACATAACTCGTTTATGGTTTTCATGTTTGCATTAGAGCAACTAAGATGTTGCACGCCGGATTTTTATCGAATACATTGTGAGATCTTCTAGGCTTCCAACGATTCACGCATTGCTAATCGTCCATTCACCCATACCTGAAGTATGGTTGCTGGCGCATTTCATGGGCAGAACGGATTCTTGATTTCAGTATGTTCACTACAAATGACACTCAATAATAAGATACCTTCTTGTTAACTGGTCTATCTTGCCCACCCTGTACTACCGGAGAATACTGCCAGCAAGAGACGAGCTCTCAAAGGAACTGACCGTGAGTTGCCGAGGGCATTGTGACGCAAGAGGGACTCTACGATCGTTCTCAGTGGACACATCTGAAGGTAAGGACTATTTTGAAGTTTGGGCCAAACGTTTTTAATCCCATTCGTGGAATCAACCAACTACAACGGCGTTAGTAAGTGAGTAACAAGGAGCTGGAAATATCTGCATTCAACAGATGACTTGCAAGAAGCACCGACAAATCATACCCAGACTTACATAATGAACATTTAACGGAAGCTGAGCTGATACACCAGGACGTTTTCAAAATTAGTTGGATATCGATCATTTTTTCAATACGTCTAAACAACACTCATACAGGAGTGCATTCACACCACTTGAACTACACTACGAATAGTCTGTGTCTACAGTCACGAGAATTTGACAACTCACTTGCCTTTCCATTTCTCTATTCGATTCGTCATGTATTGTAAATGCGCATTAGTCTTCACACTAGTTGAATGACTTGCGAAAACCACCCAAATGCAATCAGACGCATTAGACTGATCAATAATCTTATTCGCCACAGCTCATTCAAAAGTGCATGTCAAAATAGCATTCCGATAGTAAATTAAATGGCAACGGGCATGTGCTTTTAAAGAGCTAATGGTTACCATAGATTTGCGGATAAATTAAGTCCACTGTATCCAGTTTCGTAATACAATATGGTAAGCAACTGGGAACTAACTTTTATGCTGACTACAAGACATCCTCTATTTTCACAACCAACTGTGCGCCATTCGAAATGCAATAATCGCGGGCTTCGTCTTTCAACAAGTCTCCACCTATAAGTCCGCAGACGCAACGGTTTATTTACCACGCATTAAGAGACACAGAACAGCAGTACGCATGGAGGCCTGAGGTTGGGCAGATATATTCTAGATTCGTCAGTCTTGGTCCTGATAGGCTAACCATATTGAGTTGATCTGAGTTCACTCCTGACAAAGTTTTCCGTTGACTGCGCTGTCAGGTCTTGCCCCGTTCGCATAGTTTCACGGTGTATTTTTGTTTACAGGACGTAGATAAATACATGTGTTGGTGCTACGGTAGGTTTTGTGACTTGTCTGATTTACCTTGTGATAAGAAACTGGTCCGTCTGGTTTACTCAACAACAGCAACATCAATTAAGTATCAGGAGTAGACGATATAAGTATCGTCATTCAGGCAATCACAGGATGTTCTTGAGTAGCTGGCTTGCTAACGAGTTTGTTTCCACGACTATCCAACGCGTAGTCGGGTTTCTGCATAAATCCGCATTCGGATGAAATCGAACAATGACAATACCAGAACTGTAAACGAGCAGACTGCAATTTTGAATGTATGACCACAAAAACATCCATCTACCGCACAGCTTGTAAATAATACGCACACCAGCGTGGGTACAGTAACGTTCACATACCTGAAGGAGAAGGTTACTCTTACAAGACAAATCCATTCTGGTTGTGTTGTTCACTCAGTCAACCGTGAACGATGGCCAGGATATGGTGTCTAGTCAGTAGAAGCGGTGATGGACATTGATAAGAGTTCATCCGAGAAGAAAAAAAGCACTGATTGTGATATATATCAACACGCCGTATACTGTCAAGTGGCAAACGTAAAACACAGGCTATATACATCAGACAGACAGTAATTAGATGCGCACCTGGTGCTTAGAATCACGGCAACCCGATAAATCTCTTCAACCAGTTTGTGCACATGACGTCTGTCGGTAAGTTCAGAAATTCATCGTTTCACAGAAAGCCAGTAACTTCGGGTTTCAAATGCAAAATGTTACTATAAATTAGTTTACTGGATCAACTTGTGGCCTGTTGCCACGACGTGTTGAATGGTCGATGATGTAAGATTTCAAGAAAGTTAATTCACCACGTTGAGGATGGTGCAACATCAGCTGTTCTAACCATCTCTAGATGCCTACTGATGAGCAGCAGTGGATTTTGGTTTCTCATATAAATTGAACATCACCCACAATTGATCGCAGCTGTCGCATTCCCATAGACTTTCCAGTCGGCCCCTTTCGAAAAGAAGCACTAGACTCGAGTTTCGCTCTCATTAGAGCTCGTCAGTAGTGCATATCTTGCCACTGCCGGGACTAGAACTCCGGCCACGCTTTCATGAGGCAACCATGTTGACCACTGCGCTAAAAGTGAATGTGGCTGAGCGCTCACATATGATGGTTCAGCCATACCTAATGTGGTCAATGACGCAGTGGTCAACCAGGTCTTACACCTTCCGTTGCCAATCGTGTGTAAACCTTCTGAATCTCGTTCACACACCAATCCGGTTAACACGTTATCACATGCCGACCAAATAGTTCATGTAAACAGCACAGTCACACACGAATAAATCCGCGATCATCCGGTTGGACAGTCATCCACAGTTGCCAGGACTCTTACCACTGTGTATAACCATATTCCAGTTTTGTATATAATTACAATGAATCCCTTGTAAATGTATCTGATGAGAGTTATCAAAAGCGGCCGTTTGCAGCCATAACTCTTGATAATCAGTATCATTATACACGCTGTTTGTACAACAAAGCTATACAACAAGTGCTCACTCATTTCTGAAGTGTCCGCTATTTCTAGGCTTAACGGTCTAACCACACAAGCTGCGCCTTCGTCTGTATGCATGACTTTCAAAATCAAATCGAGGTTTTCTATGCATAATATAACAGGGTTTTTAATATATTCAATCGGAACGCTTATGTCACATGAGAGACCTCGCCAAGAAGAGGGAAACAACGAATGTTAGGGTAATTTAATGTGGCAAGACGAAATTCCACGCATGCAGATCTGTTCACTCGATGATTAAAGTACAAGATAATTAATGAAACCCGTGCGCTGAATCAAACGTCATATACCGCAAAGTTTATTATGGTCCGAAACTCATGTACCTTGGAGACATCAGTGGCACTTTGTTTGTTCCTGTTTATGGTAATAAAACGAAATTAAATGGGATTGAAACAAAATGTCAGTAGCAGTGTTTGAAGGACTCTTTTGGATTAGCAGAAACTTTAGAACAAACTTCAGAGCACTCAAGTAATGTATCTCATGGATGTTGGTTCCCTTTTAACGAATGTTCCCTTTCCTCAGATAGTTGATCGTTTTACTTGATTTGTGATATAAGTGTACCACTTGAATGCCTTAGAGATCCTATTTTAATATACGCAGAAAACATTCGCTTCCATTTTGACGGAATTGAATACAACCAGACAGACGGAGTTCCGATAGAGTAGTCCGTCAGGCCCGATACTAGCGGACATCATCTAAGGAATGGTTGAGCGGAAAACCCCAAATTGTATAGCCAAAACGTTATTGCACAAACCATACGTTGATGTTCCTTTAGTTTCTACGGGATTTATTTATCAACATTCTTAATAATATTCATCCCAACCTATCTTTATCTCACGAAGTTGAAACGAACAACAGTTTACCTTTTTTGGATGTACTCATTACTAGACGTGCGGATGGCACGTTACAGCGTTCAGGTTCGCCGTGAAGCATCACGGGATGATCAATATCTTCGGTTTTCCAGATTTACTCCTATTGCATGTAAAGGTAGCTTGGTCGAAACTGTCTCATAGAGCCAGGCGTATTTGTATCCCTGAGAAATTGCAGGCAGGAGTTGCTGAGAAACACTTTACTAACTGACGGATACCCCGAAGTTCATCGAGGCACATAATGGGGTAAATAAGAGCACTGGACCCATACATGCGGCTCAAAAAACGATGTATTCCTGTTTTGCCGTTTTAAGGTGACCATCTAGCGAACTAAAGCCCCCACTTGGCTCGAACGTATGCGGCTGCGCAGTTGCGCTTATTTCAAACCACCAGAGGACCAGTTCTCCGTAATCGCGAAAGTAGTTTGTCAAACTCTTCTGTCTCCCATGTTGTGTACCAGTTCACTTGCAGTTGCAGTGACGTTTACATAGGCAGAACAGATCGACAACTATCACAGTGAGTCGCCGAACACATCCCGAAATGGTTGAAACAACTGATGACGCACCAGCCTCAATTTGGTGAACTGACTGCTCGAAATCTGAACGTCGTCGATTGCTGGAACACGTCACGACAACAGGTCCCAAGTTGACCAGTACACTGTTGCGCAATCGAAACCCGAAGTTGCTGGGGCTTTCTGTGAAGCGATGCTCATCCGAACTTACCAGCCAACGTTATGTGCACAAAAGTGGTTGAGGCAACCTATCGGGTTGCCATGGTCGTGATTACATAATACTTGGTGTGTTTGTAGGCGTGTCTAGTCCCTGTTTGTCCTTATCTGTATGATGTATATAACTGGCATGTTTTACGTTTGCGACTGATGAGAGTAAATGAAATGTTAACGTCGCAACATATGTCCTTCTTGCTCTAATGAAGTAGGTTAAAGGGAACTCAGTGCTTCAAATAAGGGTAGGAGTTTTATGTTACGATTCATTGTTAAAATTCGACAAGAGGTTCCAATTTTCTAGCAGTCCCATTCGGTTAAATGAAACCCTACAAATCCACTGCTGAAGAGACGCCAGAAGTAAAATATGGTGGGAAATCTTTGTAACACGTTTGCAAAGGCACGTGTTCCTCATAGCTCATATACACAAATTGTCGCATCGCGCGATGGCGACTATTGTTCTGCCGACCTACTAGTGCAAAATCACGTGACAACTTAACCGCGTGAGAACGCGCGTATCGATTATTGCTCTCGTTTAATGGTGCGCCAATCTGCGTCTAAACGTACGAACGGAAAGATGCGAAATCTGAGTGGCATCACTTCATAAACCCAATTCAGCCAAATATTTGCAGCAAAGGAGTAGCAAATTAGGATAAAAGTTTTTGTACGACACAATTATTTGCAAAAATGACAAGTTGATGGCGATGCAACAGTACAGCTACTACCAGAGTTTAAGATGAAGCGCATTTACCGCGCCAGTTGTTACGGAATGAAAAATAGCAGAGCGACGATCATAGATAGCGTATGGGAGGAATAGAGCGTACACGCAAGGAACAGGGAAGGGGGCCATTGGCACCCAATGTAGAAAAAGCCAAATTTTCAGTATTGTGGTTGGTTCGAACGTTGCTACGATTAGGCTGGTCCTCTGTTCCTGATGCATGTAAGGCCATCTGCTGAGCAACTGGATGCAGCCGGGCAATAGGTATCATAATCAGGAGAGCAGCAGACAGACTGCAAACAGGAAATTTAAAAAAAGCAATGACAAAAAATGGAGCAGAATTTGGACTAACAAAAGTCAGTGTTACACAAGGACGATGAACAAACTCACAGGCAGGATAGAAATTTAAAACTTACTCCTTTCGGTGCACAAACATATCCATACTTGTTGGACAGGCAACAGCGCTGGTCTGTTGAGCATGAGCGTTCCCGATCCAGACAAACAGTGTAGAGATGGGCGTTGGCTTTAAGAAATTGGCTCGCTCTGAGATATAAAAATAAAAGGATGACCGCATATCAGTGGTTGTAAAAAAACGAAATTTTATTTCTGCAATACAGAATACAAACCAACGAGGCATATATTAATAATGTAGTGGGGTGTTGAGCCGTACAATAATTATTCGACCCATACCAGATAATCGAAACACAACTGGGCTGAAAATCAATTAGTTCAGCTACGCTATGCAATGAGTAAAGTGCATAGATTGCAAGCCCGTGTTTGGTGTCAAGCTAAATACCGGCTCACAGGTAAGCCAGATGTCATTAAATTCTCCTATTCAAACGGAAGCATGTTAAGCCTGCCACACTCTTTTAAAAGGAAATAAATAACGAGCTTCCAGAGGACAGTCCGTCTGACGAACAAAAGGCACGACAGTGAAGCGTTTTGAGTCGGTTGTGATGTGAAACCTATACTATCGATGACCATTCGTTACACGATCTGCGGCGTAATTTCAAGCTTCAAACAAACAGCGGAGTGATCGAACGGACCAATTACACATAAATTATGTTGGGAATAACTGAATTGGAACACACCAAAATCTACATGCTCAAAGTTCACATCAAAGCATTAAACACGTAATAATCCAAAATAGACCTGTGCTGATGTGTTTACCTCAAACAACAACAATTGGAGAAACAAACACAAACTAAAAGGGGAGAGCATACGAAACAGTATCATAAATCAGACCGTACTAATGGTCAAGGTGATACAGGCAACTGGTAAAGATAACAGCATGCGCAACAAAACCCATCAAGCAAGTGTATCTGACTGAAATGTGAATTAACTGGACTGGCAGCAGAAACGTGATCGGGCGAACACACTCTCGGGGTGGACACGAGCCGTTCAAATAGTTAGTTCTTTAGTGATGTGGTTGTGGATCAGTTGAAAGAAAAAGCACGCATGCCAGAGCAACCCAGCACATATCTAAACCAGCTTAACTATGCGTGCTTAGTTTGCAGATAAAGATTACAGTGTAAGGAAGATAAGCTACTTGATGAGATAATTAGTTTTTGATAGCGTAAACGGTAAAAGATGCTCAGGAAGAAGTCGCTTCAAACTCCGACCACGCATAAAAAACGGCTACAAATTAATATTCAACTGATAAGGTTAGTTTCCACATTGGTGGTCAGAGCACACGCGCATGCCCCGGTTTCAAAATTTTCGGACAGATGTGCAAATGTACAGTAACTAACATGAAAAACTGGAGATCAAACACTACATTATGAGACTGAATGCTAATTCATACAGGCAGCACATAATTACAGGTGCTTTTCTGACGTAGGAGCTAATGAGGTCTGACGGTGGGTTTACTTAGGCCTTTGAACATAGAAATACACTGGTCTAAATGAGTGAATTAAGAGACATTGCCACAGGTAGCACACAGAAGAGGCTTTAGATATATGAAACCACAAGAGTGAAAAAAAAAGCCGAAACCGGAGGTTGAACTAGGGCCAATGACGAAGTACGGAAAAAGAAGAATGAGGCAGAAGGATAACAGAAACATGATGGTGTAGCAAAATGCTGTTTGAATGAAGTAGTTATCTCTAATTTGGCCGGATTGTGAAGACAGATTAAGTACATGAGAGAGAAGGGTCTCACGAATTACTCCGACACGATTCGATCTGGTCGTCCAGAGTTAGGAACAAGATAACAAAATATGGTGGAGAGGCATCTGAGACGTACGACTGGAAACCATTTGACTCCTAAAAGTGAACCATCATTAGTGGTCGACGTGATATTCCCGAAAAATAAACAATAAGCCAAAAATAACGCTAAAAAATGCTGAGGGTGGGATGTGTGGTTGATCAGACTTTTGATTGTGTGCGATAATTTCACGTGTTTGCCTTGAACATGATATACTAAGAGTCCATCCACACCATAATTCATACTCTGCGGTTAGTAACGCGAATATTAGTAGTCTCTACCAGAATTACAGTAAAACGCTGTGTAATAATGTACTTGATATGATCTCATCAGCTTGCGCTGAATCACATGGCATTCGCACACAGTCCCACCTGACTGGGCTAACAAGTTAAAACGGTGTGTGCGTGTGTTCTGACCCCAGATTATTTTGCTACCTTGATGTGGTGGTCAGGCCTGCGCAGGGTTTTGGTCAAGAAGGCTATGCTGACTACGACTTCGGTCATTTCAGGCCAAAGGGAAGCAATCAGACAAAGTGCAGCTAGTCTCATAGGTTTGTAGGTCGCATTGCCGACAGTGTAGGAGAGCTTAGACAATGAGGCATAATTCTATGAGTATATAGTAGAAATACCATCATCATCCATTTATCCATCATCACTATTGTCAACCTTGAACCTGGCCATAAGGTACTGTGGCTCGAGCCACCGCTTATCTCAACAGTCACGTGGAATAGCCCAGAAAAAAATGGTACCAAAAATTTTAAAAACCCAATAAAGGAAGACAAGTCGGAAGAACTAGGATTGGTACGAATGCAGATACGCAACTGCAGACACGCACACTGCCATCTCGGATAGCGTTTCTAACCAGCGGTTTGAGTGATCACGAGGACCCCATCCAGGCAGGCGACACCTACCCACTTTACTCAGTGGAGCAGTCAGGGTCTTCATATTTCGTGACCACGTTGTCGCTTGACCACCACGTGGTTTCACCCAACTGTTGGTGGTGCCCGGTACGGTAAACGCTCAGCTGGCATGCGGAGTACGTGACCCAACCATCGCAGGCTGTGCAACGTGAGTAGTTGACCAATTGATCGCGCATCCCGAGCGTTCCGGAATACGCGCCGGCGAACTGCCGTATTGCTCACGCGATCAGTCCACTTAATGTGGGCTAACTGGCGGAGACAACGATGGTCAAATACAGCAAGCTGTTGATATCTTCCTTGCGAACAGGCCACGTTTCCGAACCATAGAGCAAAACAGAACGTACACAAGCATTATATACTCTTCCTTTCAGCGACAACCGAACGTCTTTTCGACGCCACAGATGACGCAGGTTGGCAAAGGCAACTCGTGCCTTTGCTATCCTCGTTGATATCTCATCAGCAATATTACAAGCTGACGAGATAATGCTACCCAAGTATGTAAAACAGTGGAACCATATTTATGATTGCAACATAGCTGTCTTCCGCATCAGGAAGAAGGGGGTTAGAAAAGGTACCCTCGAACAAAGCACTCCGATCGCCCAACGGTTGACCGTGACCGCCGGCGTATTATCTTGTACGGTCGAAAAACAAGCACACATTCTTCGAAGTTGGATGTAGCTTACAATACGTCTACTGTGCACAGCGGTAATAGGGGTGGGTAGTGAACGTCTTATTCACTGCGCCACCGAGCCCTAAGGGAATTCTACATCTTGTTGCCTCTCAGGTCAGGCTTCGGGTGGGCTCACCCAAGAAAACCTTATATCTGATTGCCTCGCAGATCAAAATTGTGAATCAGAGTCTCCGGGGAGGGTACTCGAGAACACCCTATTTCATCTTGTCCCACAACCCAAACTGCCGAGTCAGAGATCCAATCTTCGTTCTTGCTTGTCAATTTAAGGCATGTGCGTGGACACAAGACGCTGTCTATTCGAATGTGGAACGTGCGTACGCTGTTGGATCGATGCAGCACCGGACGGCCGGAAAGCCGCACCGCACTGATCGTCATGGAACTGAGCCGCTACGGCATCGATATCGCAGCCTTGAGAGAGACCAAGCTTGCAGACCAAGCTAAGCTCCAAGAACCGGGTGCTGAGTACACATTCTATCGGACAGGCCACCCAACAGACATGTTCAGGAGCACGGCATCTGTTCCGCAGTAGCTGACCATACTAAATATTTGATGATAGGCGAACCGCACGGCATCAGCCCTCGAATGCTGTCTATGCGCCTGCGACTCGGTCGAGGTAAGTGTGCTACGTTTCTCAGTGTTTATGGTCCAACTATGTGTCACACTGATGATACAAAGGACCAGTTCTATGATCAGCTGTCCGTCACAATCTGGTCGACAACCGTAAAAGATTGACTGTTTATTCTGGATGACAACTATCGAGTTGGGCACGATTCACCAGCCATACTAGAACCACTCGGACTCGGTACAGTCAACGAGGACGGTGATTATCCACTCTACCTGGGTACTATTCACGAGTCGGTTATCATAAACACCCGATTGCATCTAGAGTAATAGGGCTGCTGGCTCCAGATGATCTCGTGCCGGCACTTTTCAAAGAAGGTGGAGAGGCGTTAGTAGAGGCATTGACTCAGTTGTTTCAACTTGTGTGGACGACGGAGACCATCCCTCCGTGCTGGGGTCACTCGATAATAGTTCCCATATTCAAGAAAGGAGCCCGGGGCTCTTGCGAAAACCATAGAGGGATTAGTTTGACCCCAATCACTGAGAGGGTTCTAACATCCATTAACGAAGAATGCATGCACAGTACAACATGGCAGGTAGAAAACGTGTTTTAGGATTCTACTGCGCCGACTTTATCCTATCAGTTGTCCAGTAAAAGCAATCTGAAAACAGAAGTGTCTGGTATATGTGGTGGCTAAACGATTTAAAAAAAGCAAACCAGTAGAATTCGTACTCAAGACAGGTGGCTGATCACACTCACAGAAATCTTGGCTCAATCCGAGCCAATGTCGCCTTTTTAGCGAGTGGAAAATCAAAGGATTGTGGCTGAATGTGACGCAAAAATCCAGAAGTTGTCAAGCTTGAGTTTTTCGTCGGAACCAAATACGGTGCATAGTAAGTTTCTGTGTTCTGACTGACCGGTTCACATTCGTTGTTTCCTACGCAACGTGATCCGCGTGGGCAACAATGCTCGCCATCCGAACAACATACACCCTGAAATAATGCAAAGAACAGTAGGCAGTTAATTGTCATAAACCTTCTAAATCCATCAAGATTCATGTGTACACGAGAGTAAAGTTTATTAGGATGACGTGCTGAAATAGATCACTATATGACTGGATACTCAATGTTAATCGACTATCGAAGGTGGCATGCACACGTTTCGTAAGTAACAACCTTTTGTATCTTATTTCAGATAACGCGCCATACTCAGTAGACCATGAGCACGGTAGAGTTAAAGGTTGGCTAAAGTAATGAGATGATTTTGAATCCTCATTATCTTGGAAGACTAACCGCAGCTGCCGGGCAGCATTTTTTATTTGCTCTTCCACTCGCATCTGGACAACAGAACTCCCCGTATGAACAAGCGCCACACCAACTGGCCCGAACCACCTCATCGAGTTCGAAATTATTGACCGGTAACTGTCCTACATGTATAGGCTGGAACGTAGTGGGCACCATTTTGTAAGCGGCTCTTCGGGTTTGCTCGGTACTACGTGGAAGACGACGTACACACTGATTTGACCCAGTGCAAAGGCTTCCAGCTGGACAACAATGTAAGCCGTCGGAGCAGCAAATTCCCTGAATAGGTAGGGAGGAAAACAACGTAACAAATGCTTCGCAAGTTAGCTTCACTAAACAAAATTACGGGAGTGTAAGTGTCCACCTTTTAGCTAAACTTCGTAACACCGTGATTCCAGAAACCGTTCACAAGAATAAAGGCAAAATAAACTGAAAAAGTGAGAATAGGAGAATGATAGCACTTTCAAAAAATGGCGATGCGTAGTGTTCTCAAATAATTACGAGTGATCACGTGAACCCAAAAAACCGTTGTACACCAACCTATTCCGTCTAGAAAATCCCATAAAGCAAATGTTCCACCAGCTTACGGAATATGATCCGGCATTCGGAAAACAGATAGCTCACTATTTAATTAATCAATCCGGCTGATGTGTGAATGAGTGTGTTGTACACGCTGTGCGTGTTGTAAACGTCACGGGATGCAAAGTTGTAAACCTAGCCTATTAGATGACAATGAATGTCATAATTCTGAAAGTGTCTTGCAGCGGCGGTGCAGCAAACAACGAACAATGCAGACAGTGGTCGCGTGGTGGCCCAATGAATTTTACAATTACCGATAAGTATTACGGGATTTGGTTATCATAACTTGGACAGCATTTACATTTGGTCGTGGTCCTTGCAATCCCATGAATTTTTCAGACAGCCCGTTTCGAAAAGGAGCACAAGACTCCGGTTTTGCTCATATTACACCTCTTGGGTGGTGCATGTCTTCGTCACGACCGGAAACGGAACACCGGCCAACCTTTCATGAGGTAACCGTGTTGATGACTGCGCCAGTAGGTACAGCCATGATTAGTATGTGCAAACGATCAGCCACATTCATTTGTGAGTGACGGTCAACCAAAAAACAGACTCACATTGTCCAAAGGGCAGCACCCATATGCATCGCTTTTCAATGGACAGCACGTCCTATTTCCCGTGCAAAACGATTTCATATCCGGACACAGACGATCATGAGGCTGCAAAAGGAGGTCGAGAGTAAAAAAAAACAAGCAAAATGAAGGATGCTCACGTAAAACGCGAAAGCAACACAGAAAGGCCATACACTGTTTCACAGCTACGTGCTAGAATTCTAAGCTCATCTAAACGTGGAAGATATGTTAATCAAATACAGCAGAACTACTGCGTTGTACTAACTGTTTTTGGGCACATAGGCAGGGATTGTGGAGTCTGATAGCAATAGCCTCGGCCGTTGATAACAGTCGCACTCTGACAGCTCTGGAGCCGGAATGACGAACCTTGTAGATTACTCGGAACGCTTCATCCGGGTTTATTTGATGGCCAGTGTCAAGTAAGTGGGAGCCAATCGCACTGGAAATAGGCTTTCTCGAACCGCTGCGAAGCCATTTCGGTAGGTGTTCACGAATCCTTTCCGATAGCCGCCTTGTGGTCCTCCCAACGTAACCTGCTTGACAACAACAGGTGAGAGAGTAGATACAGAAAGACGAAGAGAACTTGGGCAAACTATCCTTAAGGCGTGGCACCAGTACCGGGCAGGTGTCGAACGATACGATAAGTCTCGCTGCAGGGTAGGCACTCTCGACCGCGTTTGAAAGTCTACGGCTAATGATTTCACTGTTAACCTCACCTCTATATGAAAGACAGATGAAAACCGGCTTTTTCTCCGCTGTCTGGACGAGTTCAAGTTCGTGTGTATTGACCCATCCATTTTCACAGTTTTGTCCCGTTGAAGTACAAAAGAAATTTGGTACGTTGTCTCTTGAACAGAGCGCAAAAGATCTGTACACCGGACACTCTCCAGGAGGAAGTAAGATATATTCGGGAAACTCTCATGGGAAATGGATAGATAAAGGACTTCACGTATACGAAAACGTTAGTAACTGTAATACACTGTTACATCAAATAACGTATCTAATGCGAGACCACATCTCCCTTTCGGTGAGATGGTCTTTACAAACATGGCTCATGATGACATCATTGCATACACACCTGACAACGTTTTCAGACCGCCACCAGTAAATCATCGTAACTGTTACATAGAGCGAGTAAGGTGAAAACCCGGCTGAGATCAAAATCCGTTTCAAATTAAAATAAGCATGCGTTCATACTTAACACTCAGACATCTCTCCATTGTCCAATAAGATCACGTTCATCAGTGCATTACGGATTTTCGACCACTGGACGCAGTGCTAGTTTATGCTACGTCTGACTATGATTATCTTGACCTAATGATGCTATGCGAGCGGCATTGCTTAATTGGTTGCGCATGGCGCACTTGTTGGGTCGGCTTGCGCCAAATGCAAATTCATATGGTGAACCAATCGTACTATCATTAGACAGCTCTAATTTTATGATTGTTGATCGTTTGGATCAATCCTGTGTAACAACTCACATTACGGTTTATAGCCAACAACGCAGAGGTCATACATACATTTTTGGTTTAAAGACAACACAGTAGTGGTTGTCCTAGGTAAAAACGGACTGTCTGAATACAACGGGGAGATGGAACGAAAATACCCACAGGAGTGCCCATTCAAATAGTTACGAGCCCGAGTGTCATACCAAACGTACCTGTCAGTAGATAAATGGATTGTCTGTCAATAAATCACTGGCCACAAACACGTTTGTTTTCACCCCGACTGAATGCATACATACGAGAAAAACGATCAATACTGGGGAATAATTTAGGGCATGCGCTCAAATAACAAAAAAACAGCATGGGCGCGAACTAGCAAATCGTTAGTTGTTTTTTTGGAACAGGTAGACGCTTCAATATGATTTTCACTAACTGAGACAAGCCAAACCAAACGGTAAAAATCGAGGAAAATCGTTTAAAAGTGCGGTATACTATCGATCAGTACGGCTAACTCAAGACGGTTACAAGACTCGGATGTTCGAAAGGAAAGAGCTTTGCTCACTCACGAACAAGTGCAATTGTTGTCCTTGTTGTTTTCCAGACGATCGTACTGCGGGCACCTTGCGAGCCCACGGGACGAAGTCTTGTGACCATGCAACGCCCATCCGAGAGCACTGGCCGGTTGACGTATCACATTGATGGCCCTTTGGACAACAGCGTCCGTTGGGACAACAGACCGCCTATAATCAAAGCCAGAACAGACCGAAACAGAAACTAACTCAAAATGAGTGTATGCACCAGAGTGACCTTAGGATCAAGAGAAGAGCCCAGTAATAACGGCTAAACACGAAAATATAAAATTTGATTCACGTCAATCTATTAATAAACACCAAACACTTCACTCAAAAATTCAGACAAAAGATAGAACGGGAACAGAGCGTTTGATCTAGAGGACTCGCACAAAGTGGATTCAAATGTGTTCATGTGCCAACCCAAGTCCTATAGACAACCGACTGCCAAATTGCGAAAGCACATGATTCGACTGTTGGTATTTGCATCACTCAGCTGTCACGAGCTTCACGGATCACGTAGAAATACCATTATGAGCGTAAATTTGGCTTGTGATGAATAAGTGACCTTGTGAGTTGGAAAACGTGTTCAAGAACAAAATTCAGATGGAACTGAACAACTAAATATAGTCGACGGCGTGTAGCGATGCAATGATTAAGCTATACAGGGTTGGTAGTTATTGATGACGAAAACTGTCAGATAGTAAACAACCAAATGACAGGAAAGACATGAGAATGCGAAACTGTAATTTTAGTTTCCTTCCTGATCGTGCACTACAGGGTTACTCGCGGCACGAATATGAAGTGTGTATAAAGATAAAACTTGACAGGTCGTTCAACTTCGCTTCCACTGAGTTTATAGACTGAGATACTGAATTGTTGATGAGTAGTAGGGGACTTTCGTTTTCCATATAGACTGAACATCACCCACAATTGATCGCAGCTGTCGCATTCCCATAGACTTTCCAGTCGGCCCCTTTCGAAAAGAAGCACTAGACTCGAGTTTCGCTCTCATTAGAGCTCGTCAGTAGTGCATATCCATGTGAACGCTCAACCACTTTCGCTTGTGAGTAATGATCAGGTTGCCCGATCGCCTCGAGAGGAGACACAGTTACTGTCTGTTAACTCCAATCGATGACCCTCGACTAGGACTTCTCTCCAAGTTGAAATCACAGAAATCATTGACTTGTCGAGCGGTATTTTGATTGTTGATGAGTAGTAGGGGATTTGGTTAATTTCAAGTTGAACATCACCCACAATTGATCGCAGCTGTCGCATTCCCATAGACTTTCCAGTCGGCCCCTTTCGAAAAGAAGCACTAGACTCGAGTTTCGCTCTCATTAGAGCTCGTCAGTAGTGCATATCCTTGCCACTGCCGGGACTAGAACTCCGGCTTTTTCATGAGGCAACCGTGTTTACCACTGCGCCATTGACCTCACATTAGGCACGACCGAATTATCATATGTGAACGCTCAACCACTTTCGCTTGTGAGTAATGATCAGGTTGCCCGATCGCCTCGAGAGGAGAAACAGTTACTGTCTGTTAACTCCAATCGATGCCCCCCGACTAGGACTTCTCTCCAAGTTGAAATCACAGAAATCATTGACTTGTCGAGCGGTATTTTGATTGTTGATGAGTAGTAGGGGATTTGGTTAATTTCAAGTTGAACATCACCCACAATTGATCGCAGCTGTCGCATTCCCATAGACTTTCCAGTCGGCCCCTTTCGAAAAGAAGCACTAGACTCGAGTTTCGCTCTCATTAGAGCTCGTCAGTAGTGCATATCCTTGCCACTGCCGGGACTAGAACTCCGGCTTTGCTTTCATGAGGCAACCGTGTTTACCACTACGCCATTCACCTCGCATTAGGCAAGACCGAATTATCATATGTGAACGCTCAACCACTTTCGCTTGTGAGTAATGATCAGGTTGCCCGATCGCCTCGAGAGGAGA
>LOND01000063.1:193317-226604 GCA_014220965.1 Paragonimus kellicotti
TCTCCTCTCGAGGCGATCGGGCAACCTGATCATTACTCACAAGCGAAAGTGGTTGAGCGTTCACATATGATAATTCGGTCTTGCCTAATGCGAGGTGAATGGCGTAGTGGTAAACACGGTTGCCTCATGAAAGCAAAGCCGGAGTTCTAGTCCCGGCAGTGGCAAGGATATGCACTACTGACGAGCTCTAATGAGAGCGAAACTCGAGTCTAGTGCTTCTTTTCGAAAGGGGCCGACTGGAAAGTCTATGGGAATGCGACAGCTGCGATCAATTGTGGGTGATGTTCAACTTGAAATTAACCAAATCCCCTACTACTCATCAACAATCAAAATACCGCTCGACAAGTCAATGATTTCTGTGATTTCAACTTGGAGAGAAGTCCTAGTCGGGGGGCATCGATTGGAGTTAACAGACAGTAACTGTGTCTCCTCTCGAGGCGATCGGGCAACCTGATCATTACTCACAAGCGAAAGTGGTTGAGCGTTCACATATGATAATTCGGTCGTGCCTAATGTGAGGTCAATGGCGCAGTGGTCAACACGGTTGCCTCATGAAAGCGTGGTCGGAGTTCTAGTCCCGGCAGTGGCAAGGATATGCACTACTGACGAGCTCTAATGAGAGCGAAACTCGAGTCTAGTGCTTCTTTTCGAAAGGGGCCGACTGGAAAGTCTATGGGAATGCGACAGCTGCGATCAATTGTGGGTGATGTTCAATGTATCTGAGACAGAAACGCTTCTCACGAAACGAGGTACAACGGGTCTGGTTTGGATTACAATACTGATTTTGAGTTAACAAGTGTCTGAGCGGAAAAAAATGGATGGTTTGAATAAGATTCTGTGCCGGTGTAAAATCCGCATACATACATCAGGATACGGACAACAGGAGTCGGTCCCATCTGAATCCGGACAACATGTGGAGTCACTGGAACAAGCGACCAATCCGCCAGGACATATCTTTTGTGCATCGAGAGAGTTGGGCGAATGGGATAACGACCATATATCCGCAGTTGCGAGGTGGGTTCCGGTAGCTAAACATCGGTTGCGCTCTACATCACAAGTATAATTCTGTGGACAACAATGCGCCATGTCAGAACAGCAAACGGCCTAAAAGAACAACAGTAAGAATAAAGGGAGCAGGAATTAGGGAAGTAGATAGGAGAAGAGCAATGTCACAATCAACAAATGATGACCGAATTAATGCAAGGCGATGCATCTAAAAACAAGTTACATTTTAATATACCCACTGAATTGACGTTCAATTTGGAATGTGAAGACAAGTAAAGAGAGGAAGTAGGCTGATCGCGGTAGGTTGGGTTCGTAACCCAGATGGAGAATGTTGTGGCAAACAGAACTGAAAATTGGAAAAGTTAAGAGCGTTCACATATGATAATTCGGTCGTGCCTAATGTGAGGTCAATGGCGCAGTGGTCAACACGGTTGCCTCATGAAAGCGTGGCCGGAGTTCTAGTCCCGGCAGTGGCAAGGATATGCACTACTGACGAGCTCTAATGAGAGCGAAACTCGAGTCTAGTGCTTCTTTTCGAAAGGGGCCGACTGGAAAGTCTATGGGAATGCGACAGCTGCGATCAATTGTGGGTGATGTTCAACTTGAAGTCAAGAGAAGTGTTAGCCAATCAGGATCGGTGGCGTGTATGTTCCCGTCGTTTGGCCGAGTTGTTTGTGAATTAAGTGCAAGTAATGAAACGGAACAGTGAAAGCCGCAAGAAAACCGCTTTCGTGTAGACGTCTTATTTCCATTCACAGCGCGACTGTTTATTCGTAAGGTGTAGGCATTTTGATGTTGAAGGTACAAGCAACATTTTGTAGTTAGGTTCTATCTTTCCCGCATGTTTTACATGAGGATGGTGACGACGATGCCCGTAGGGCAGCGTTGAGGAAGACGTACCAAATAAGGCGGAAAACAGCGCGAGATGTACACAATCATACGAATATCATGCGAACGAAGTTCCCCTCACAACCGAACACACTCGAACCAAAGTGATCGATTAAACCTGATTAATAATTCAACGAATGAACGTTAAAAAGCGACAGATGCTAGTCACCAAATTTGACTTTCATATATTTTACTAGTATCACATGTCCAACGAGCGATTGTAGAATGTCTACTTTATCACCATATGCAGGTAATTACAACAGTAGTAATGGGCAGCTGCTCCTTAAGGGTAGTTACCATTGTGGAGTAGCAAGTTGCAACAAAATAAGTCACGGTCAGTGAGGCTATGAAACTGATTCACAGATTTCATTAATGATTGAAACCTTGCTTTCAATCTCCAATTAAGCCATCCCCACTTCGTTAGGAAGTATTTCACTTGTTTTCTTGTGACCTATGTAAGTGGGGTGAGTTGGGACAACCTGAGTCAAGAATGGAAAGAGAATGTAACAAAGAATCCCCCTGCACTTACGTTATTTACATCACACGATAACCGTATTTTATTTACAACGGATAAGGTTAATAGGGCTTGTTCTACGGAACATGTTAAGAAGTTAGTAAATAATCTCACCGCAAACGAATTGCTTGTTTAGTTTGTAGACTGCGGCTTTACAAAGATACACGACACACTTATACGGTCATAGCAATTAGCATTCACAACAACAGTTCTCTTATAAAGAATTACCGTTCAGACTGAAGAGCAGCAGTTCCGAACAATTTCACTCCAGCCTGAATTTTCATGAGCGTACGTAGGTTGATTAATATGGACAAGTAACCTTAAACATCGATTGACTGGTAAAAGCATGCAAACGAAGTATGAACGCAGTGTAGGAGAGGTGTTAAAGCGAGGTGTCGAATCCAGTAGAGATCACAGATCAAAGTTTCAAAAACGTGAGAAGCAGCAAACAGGCGAGGAATATTTGAAATGCAATTTTCTATATGGGTTCTGCACTGCAGATTAACAAAGGGTGACAAAAACAGGTTCAGAATTCAATCATAAACGCTGTTGACCATGGGTTTGGCCAGAATGTGCTGTTTCTCTCAACAATGATGCGGAATTTCCTAGAACAGAACAATATCAAAACAACATAAAAAATTAATCGAAACACGACTAAACAGAAGAGCCAGAAATGTTGTGTGCGAGTGCGCCAATTAATACGGCACACAGAAACATCGGACAGCGTTTCCAAACAGCGATTTGAGTGATCACGAGGACCCCTTAATCAGGCAGACGATGTTTACCAACTTCAGCTAACGGAACAGTCAGGGTCATCATATTTTGAGGGCACACCGCGGTTTAACCCAACTGTTGGTGGTTTCAATATAAAATGCCCGGGCGCGGTAAACGCTCAGCTGGTATGTAGAGTACGTGACCCAATCAGAGCAGACTGTGCAACCTGCATAACTGACGAAATGATCGACCGTCTCGAGCGTTCCGCAGTACATCGTCTCCACCATCCGAGACAGTAACGCATCAGTGTTCTCGCTGATGTGGGCTAAACAACGGAGAAAAACGATAAACGAATGCAGCAAGCTTGTTGATATCTTCGTCACGAACAGATCGTCTTTCCGAACCACAGAACAAAACAGAAAGCACATTATATATCCTACCTTTCAACGAAAACCGGACGTCTTTTCGACCCAACAGATGAGGCAGCTTGACAAAGACAGTGTGCTGTTGCCATCCTGGAAGATATCACATTAGCAACATTACAAACTGACGAGATAATTCCACGCAAGTCTGTGAAACGGTCCACAGCCCCAAACGCATTGTTTCCAATAAACAGCGTGAGAGTAGCAGTCTCCCGGTCTTGAAGCAATATTTTGCAATTTGAAAGTGTGAATCGCATTCCACACAAACCAACCCGATCATTCATCTTGCTCAACATTAAAGGGATTCTGTATATACTTCGACAACTGACCATCAGTCATGACGGGTATGAGGTTGTCCTGAGATAACAATATGATGTGATCAGGACAATCCAAATACTTTCAACAGCTAATTGCGTAAGCATTTTATTGAATTGGTCGTTTTGTTCGATGCAGGCCTCGATTCTTCCATAATGACGCAACAAGACAGTCAATTAATCATCAAAATTAATGTGACGCCACACGTTGTTGTCTCCTTATGAATTAAAGTCATACATGGACAGTGTTTCGAGTATTCGCACCTTACACCAGTGGTTCAAAGATTATCATATTGTACATGTCAAACCTGAAGACTAGCACATCCTGAGTATCGTCGGTCCAGGGGAGAGGAGCATAGGCTGCCACAGTTCTAAGCAGTAGTCGGCATCCCATACTAGCTGTCTTTTTTGGGGTACCCACTATGAGCAGTCTATGGGTAACTCAATGCCTTGCAATCCGTTTGGCGTACGTTTGTACGACAATTCTGCCTTCAGTGACTTTGTGATCAACTGCCTTGATCGTCCCGATCTCCATATTGTAATACCATCTCAGAATAAATTCAACTTAACCGTGACCGACCGTCAGTGATGAAGGCACATGTGCCGAACACCAATTAGCGTGAACTGACGTCTGGCACGAGTCGTAGAAATTGCCTTCTACCTAGCGGCATCGCGATTCACGATAAGACCAAAAACGCGAATAAGTTGTGTAATCACAGCATACAGAAATTATAACACGGCGGTGGTAATGCGCGAAAGGTCAACTAAAAGTAAATGACTTGATCCAATGCACCATCGGTGATCACATGCTGTTGATTTTAATTTCAGAATGTTCATAAGTCCGGGGGAGATTTTTGGCACAATCATGGAATGAGAATAGGCTGCATTTTGAAACAAAGAGAGGAGTGTAGAACTTAATTACTAAAAAACATGTCTAAGCTAAAACGTCCCATATCAAGTTATTTACACATTGTAAACACACAAATTGCACATGACAATGAATTTAGATCAGAGACCGTATGGTTTTCATTGTTCCGTTTCACTGAATATTAAATCAACTATGCTTTCTGAACCATGAGAGACAAAATTTCAGCTTTTACTTCCCATAACTAAAGCACATAGCACGTTTGAGTGGCGTGCTACGTGCCCGACTGAACACCATCTCTCCCAAGGTCTCCAGTCAAAAATGGGTAGCGAAGTTCTTAGCCAGCAAAACGAACGAGACTTATAGAGGATAACCTAGGAGCAAAACGTTCTCACTCCTTTATGAAAAACCACTAACTCATCCACTGCCACTTTACGCAAGCCGGTGGTGGCATCGACAAAATGCGCATAGCGTGATATACGATCAAAAGTTGAGTGGGAAAATCTGACTCCCTCCAACAAATAGTCTCTCCCAAACCACATCATTGTTAACCTGCTGAGGCCACACCGATGTCAGGTTTTAAGCGCATGATGCGTGCGATAAGTGAGGAAATTACAACAAATCAAGGGGGCCAAACTGTGGGCAAGAAAAACAAGATCAAAGTTATTAGTTAGTGTTCCAATTTATTGTTACACGTAAACGAAACCTGCAACCTAAACTATTTCGAGTTACGTAAAAGTAAAACTGACTTTATCGAAAGGACAACATGCCCATTCGTCGTTGGGCAACGCGCAACACGTCGTTCCATTCTCGCACTGGAACTCTTCGTTTGGACAAACCACTTTGTTGTGTCCAGTGCTTGTCGACGAGGTTTTCACACATGTTCCCTTCTCAGCATTACACCGGTAGCCAGTGGGACAGCAATGAAGACCATCTGAACAGCAGACAGCCTAAACGGACATAATCAATGGACATAAATGGAAACAGCGGCTTGTAAATATAAAAAACCAGTCCCATGTACATAAAAAATATAAACGAATGACACTGCAAAAGCTTCTAAATTTAACCCAGATAATGTTTCCTTGATGCGCAAAAATTACATCACGTGTAGGGAACAAGATATTAATAAACGTTGACGTGCACAAAAAGTGTACTGAATCTGAAAATGCTTCCCTAAAAACCAGTCCCTTCAAAACTGCTCTTTACGTGAAGGTTGTATTTAAGACAAAAGTACAGGCGAATTCGGTTGTCACCACTCTGAGGGATTGCTAAATATCAACAAACCACACGAAGCGGCGAATTAACAGAAATCCGGCAATTCGTCAGAATTCCTCTCGGGATCCCGATGAAGTTTGTTTGCAAACCATACTGTGATTGGTTTCGCGGCCTCCAACCTGGTGGGTGGTAGTTCAAAATATCATTTTTTTTAAAGATGGGCAACGACAACGCCATTACTTGATAACTCTCCATCACTATCACAAAGACCAGAAGGTACCGTGGCTCGGGGCCACGCTCATCTTAACAGTGACGTCATCATCACCATAGATAGCAATACATCAATGGTGCACACTGATGCTTAACTGATGCGGCGGAACTAGAATGAATCCAGGTACGCCATTGGCTGCGGCATACTACCATCTAGGGTAGCGATTCTAGTCAGCGAACTGAGTAGTCAAAAGGACACCTGGTATAAGTATTTCACCGTTCATTCAGTTTTAAATCCCATGTAACTGGCGCAGTGTAGAGAAGACTCCTGAAGGATATCGTTCAGCACTGGACAAACTGGACCAATTCTGCTGCCCTGACGTGGTGGTCAGGCCAGCGCATCGCATCGATCCGGAAGGCTATGGTGACATGGAATTCGGTCCTACCAGATGCAAGCCTGTCAAGCAAGCAAAAGAGGAGCAATCAGACGAAAATCAGATGCACTCATAGGGTTGTCTGTAGCACTAATGAATGCATGGGGGTGTCTAGGTAGTGAGGTGCGATTCCATGAACATACACAAGAACCACAGTCACAGCTGCGGCACTGCTGTCTTCCGTATCAGGAAGAAGGGGGTTAGAAAAGGTACCCTCAAACAAAGAGCACTCCGATCGCCCAACGGTTGACCGTGACCGCCGGCGTATTATCCAATACGGTCGAAAAACATCTATCACCCAAAAGCCCGATGTAGCTTCGAATACATCCACTGCGCGCAGCAGTGCTCAGAATCAGACAATGTCTTATTCACTGCGCCCTCGGGCTAGGCAAGCCCCTCACTGCCAAGTGAGTCAGACTTTTGAGTCATTGGCTCCGGGTGGGGTCCCCAAGAAAACCCTGTATCCTGTTGTCTCGCAGGTCAGACTTTTGAGTCAGAGACTCGGGGTGGGGTCCCTCAAGTCAACCCCCTTCCGCGGCATAAACGACCGGGAAGTATCAGAGGTTATCAATAACTTTGCAAATTCTTTCAGTTTAGCAGTTTTCTACAGATGCATCAAACTCCATCAGTACGCGGAACATATGGCCTAACCTATAAAAATGAAGTAGATGTATGTATACCAAATCGTAATCGTAGGCGACAAAACGCCCAGGTGCATTCAAGATAACAACGTTATTCTTGGAACGTTGAATGGTGCATAGGCATATCAGGTCCCAAACGTCAAGATAAGTCGGATCGGTTAATACGATACTACCAACAACATAAACAATGAAACAAGTAGTATAACAAACCTCAATTATTCACGTTTACAGGGACTAATTACAACGACAAATGGATTCTTCAGGTCCAAGGATAAAGCTAACAAAGAAACACTCGGTAGAGGCTAGCAAGTAAATGTGAGGTCAGCAAGTCAATGTCTCTGGACGGTGCACGCATGCAGATTAAATACATATGGACCAGTCAATAGAAAAACAACACAAGGGAAGAAGAGGGTAGGAACAGGCAGACAGGGGTTCGTATACTGATGCTCTTGGCCTTTATGTCGGCGTGCAAGAGTGGAAAGGGCATGCGTAGTAAACATGATTTGGATTGGGATGGTCAACGAAGGATTCGTGATAACCGTGAAAGATCACCAGGGGGGTTGAGGAGGGAACCACTTGATCGAGACACGCGGATTCGAAAGACCAAGAGAATTTTTCATCCGGGTACGGGGATCCGTAACAGTAACAAACACTCTGTAGATCTTAGTCCGAAACCACCGGCAAAAAAACCAGAATCCCTTTATTATATGAATAAAGGATAGGCTGTAGCTGTAAACTGTAAAGCAGAAGCGCCCAACTATTGTTGAACCGGACATTCAATGAGGACGGTTGCCACAAACATCATGTACCTTTGCAAGTTTGTAGATGCCTCGTCAAAGAACTGGAGCAGACCGCTAGCAATCGAATAAGAACTATCATAATCTTAATTAACGTACTGAATGTTTAAATTATATTCTATATGGATCGACCTTATAAATGAATTCATTTACAACATTCGCGGAGTACCTATGCAAAAGTAATCGTGGATATCGGTCGGCCACCACAATTGAGTGGCCGCATCTCCCGATTTCCACAACCGACAGGTAGCAGTTACAGGGAACTATTCGTAAATAGCTGAAAAGTGAAATATCAAGCACCCACATTAAACACTCAAGACACTCGGTTTGAATACATATACAACTTATATAATACAATGTGAAGTAATTTGGGGGAAGAAGTGGCTCCAGAACCCAATGCACATAAACAATTAATAGGACTTAAAGGGTAAGCTTGGTGAAGCCAAGCGGCCTGTAAAAGTAGTGATGCCGAAGCACGTGCATAAATGACAATGTGATTGATAGACCTATAGCAGTCTTAATGCAACGTGGCTCTACCGGAACTGATTTTTATGAAGCCTAAAGGTAAGTGTGGCGAGACCAGACGATGGTGGAAAATCGACAGTTCAGTGGTTGGTACAAAGATACAAACATAATTTTTGGAAATTAGATGACAATGGAAACATGTCAACCAAAAAGTATGTCTCCAGATATGAAATCATTTAGCTTTTAAAACCAGCCTGATAACACCAGACAAACACCGTGGAGAAACTTGCATAAACACGTAGAGGATAGAAATATGCAATTCACAACTTTAGGAGACTTACATCAGAGATTGGGCAACAACCCCAGTCTTTACTTAATAGGGGACAACACGTTTGATCTGCTGGACATTTCGATCGTCCGTCAGGACACAACTGGACATCACGGATAGACAACTCAGAAGATTGTACCACTTGGAGCAAGTTGAAGGAAGTTTGTAGGAAACCCGAAGTGGGGACACATTTCTCCGCTTTCAGATCGCAAGCACTGTTCGCTGGACAACAATGTACCCCATCCGGACAGCAAACAGCCTAAAATGAACAACAAAAGGTCAAATGAAGACAATTATAGATGTGAAAAAATTACAACGAATACGTCGTAAGAGGCGGCGCTTCGGATCAACTGTGAACGATGTGAAAACAAGCCAAAGTTCGCGCCTGACTAAAACATGCCCTGATATGGGAGGTTATACAACAGAAATCATGCCTGGTTCAAAATCAGAATCAACTATTTGCAACAGCACTGACAACTGACTGACTTACATCAAGAAATGGACAGCATGCAAAATTGTTGTCAGAATCCCGACAGCAGGTGGTCCGAGGAGGACATTCGTAAGCTTTATCCTCACAAACCACACCCAAATATGCCATTGGATTCCACACATTACGGTCAGCGTGCTTTTGTACAGCCTGTGATACGGGACGCGATTTCCCAAGGTTCGGCCATAAGGGTGTGTTGCCAAATAGAAGTGATTCAAGCGAACCAGGCGACCGCAAAGTTGTCGCTTTACAACCTCCAGTCTGCAAATCGCATTCAGTTCCGTGGGCACAACAATGCAGGCGATCGCTGCAACAAATAGCCTAACAAACCGAACAGGAAGCAGAAAGAACGGTCACGGGATCCATCGAATGCATTTTAAAGTCTAAACGACGCTAGTCACGTGAATCGACTGTGTACGGGGCTAGAAACTGGGATATAACTTGTCTTAAACGAATTAATATATCGAGTGTGAACCATACGAATAGTGAACTAGAGCACGAGGGCACCGCAAACACTGCACGCATGTCACCAGCAGATGAGTAATTCAATACAAAATGAAACAAAAAACGTCCGATGGCGGCCTTATGCATAGTTCGGCTACGGTTCTCACCATACGCGGGAATCGATCATCAACCTGTGTATACTACGATAGTGAATTCCAGCGCAGCTGATGTTTAACGCATGCTGCTCTCCGTGTAAAAGTGTCCTCTGACATAATTTCCATGTTTACTTTTGTCGTACATATATCGCTAAAAGCACTTGTTGACTGAAAACGTGTCCGAACTGGAAAAGATTTAAACATTGCACGTCTGATCTAACCTCGGTAGTAGCAACGACAAGCAAGATGGTCATTGCAAGATGATGTCAGTGGGCAGGCTGATTGAACGGTGTTCTAAAGTGGCATGTTTTGACATCGTTCTAATAACCAGTTCCGGTCCCAGAACGGCCCGCGGACGGCACACATTGAGCATGTGAGGAACTGTCTGTTCCTTCAATGAGCACTAAGATTAAGATTCAAGCTGAACCACTCGATTCTTCCACTAATCCTATGTGCACAGATGTAACAGAGCATAAATGGCCCATAACGCCAATGAGGAATTCTAGTTCGCTGATCTGGAATTAAGTTCAGTTCTCAGTTAATATCCGCTAATAAAGACGCTGTTCCACCACGCACCGGCTGCACGGTATCAAGTTGCTTTTGTCTAGATAGAAGCATTTCAAGTAGCTTCGGCCTGGACCGTGATCGTTCAGCTGAAGCGTAGAAGTCACTGCAGCAACACCTACTAATCACGTTGGTGATTTTGTTCAGGATGCCCGTCTATCAAACAAAGTACCTCTCATTACATATCAAGTCTTTTACGCTCGACGATTAAGTCGAATTACTGCAGATCGGTATCAGCAATGTCAGAAGAGTAGAGCAAGAAGAACTATTTACACACCATGTACGTTATACCGCAACATATCAGTTCACGTGTGGCCTGGATATAGTCAAGTGACCCAAACCTTGACAAGCGCAGTAGCGTTGATCAAGACTTTAACTTATCATCCGGTGGTAAAGAAGCCAAAATGGTTATCACGGAGCTATCTCAAGATATGGAGCACGCAGATGTACATAGGAGCGGCAGGAAATGCATGCGCAACGATGTTTACCCTTAAACCAACATTCGTTTATACTTATCACGCAGATAAGGACTGTAAGAGGTTTTTAGAGGCGCCTTTTATAATACGAGAGACCTTTTATTTACAAGACCATCGGCCTAATGAGCGCAAGAGATAAGACATTATCCGGTAAACAAGAATCTGGCTAGATAACTTCTTCACTGGTGTGTCAAGCACATATCCATTTTCGGTTGTGTGATTTACTAAACGGTACGTCCCCAGTCACTATGTGATTATTGTGTAAAGAGGCAACCAGGCAATTTTTATCACAAGCAGGTGGGGTTTACTTAAAATGAGACCAAGGGTTAAGAGCTGTATCATACAACCACTATGACAAGTTAACAGCAGGTAACAGGTGTATGAGGAACATTGCAAGGTTAGTTTAGTTTGCTCATCTGAGGTGCCCGCACAATAATAACCTTTACGCAGATTCCTTCGAAGCAGAGAGACAATTATCCGGATTCGAAATTCGTTTTAAACATCAACTATCCGGAAACAAACGGGAATTCGCACTGATATGGTCTCGGCGTGCAGAGCCCACTACTGCTCCGCTTACCAGAATTAACGAAGAAACTGACAATACAACCAGTCGGTGAGCGTAAAAAGTAGCTACCGACGTAGCCGAATACGAACATGAACACGTTCCACATACGTGATACACGGCTCAGATTGACTATGGGCTGGTCATATTGTGTAGGCTGTGGTTTGATCGATCGATTGGCTAGCCAATCGACCATCAAATTAGAAACGCGACGAACATTTGTAAACAGCTGGATGACCGAAACAGTCAAACCAGCATGAAGGATCACGCACTAAACAACTGAACACGCTCACATGCATATGCGCACGTTTTTTCGGTGTGAAATACACACAAAAGGTCAGTGCGTTGACTACCTTGATCGACAAACATGCACAAAAGTGGTTAAAGTAGACCGCCTCGGGGTAAGCACGTGGTCTGGAAGCACGACTGGCCTGTACAATTGCGTCGTAAACGAATGCAGGATAGATTGAAACGGTGTTACCGTCCACCCAGTGCACCAATATGACATGCTAGACTTATTTATTCGCTCATTTATTCACGAAGGCCTTAAGCCTGATTAAAAGATATTGCGTCTAGGACAGTCGCACACTACAACAGTAACGTGGAACAGCCTGAAAGAGGAAAAGTTTACAAGGTTAAAACTAATAAAAGAAGGTTAATCGGAAGAACTAGAAATGATGGGAATACAGGTATGCCACTGACCGCTGCATACTGTCATCTCGGATAACGTTTCTATCAAGGATTTGTATGATCACGAGGACCCCTAATCAGGTAGGTGACATCTACTAACTTTACTCACTGGAATAGTCAGGGTCTTCACACCATGTGACCACGCTGTTGTTTGACTACCATGCGATCTCACCCAACTGTTGTTCTTAGTATATAACAGGTAGCTGGTATGCAGAGGATGTGACCCATCCGCCCATAGCAGACTGTGCGGTCTGATTAGTTGACTAGCGGGTCACGTATTCCGAGCGTTTGGGAATACGCGCTGATGCACGGTCCGGCTGCTCATGCGATCATCCCGCTTGCTACAGGCTAAATAACGGGAAAAAACGATAAACGAATGCAGCAAGCTTGTTGATATCTTCGTCACGAACAGATCGTCTTTCCGAACCACAGAACAAAACAGAAAGCACATTATATATCCTACCTTTCAACGAAAACCGGACGTCTTTTCGACCCAACAGATGAGGCAGCTTGACAAAGACAGTGTGCTGTTGCCATCCTGGAAGATATCACATTAGCAACATTACAAACTGACGAGATAATTCCACGCAAGTCTGTGAAACGGTCCACAGCCCCAAACGCATTGTTTCCAATAAACAGCGTGAGAGTAGCAGTCTCCCGGTCTTGAAGCAACATTTTGCACTTTGAAGGTGTGAAGCGCATTCCATACAAACCAGCCCGGTCACTCACCTTGTTCAGCATGTCTTCAGGCAGAGGGGCTAAGCAAGGCGATATCGTTTGCACACTTTATGTTGACCAATCTGGCGCCAACAGGAAACCCGGCAGTAAACCCACCAAATTTCACAAATGCATCTTCAGGAATATCGTCCATGACAAAATGGGACAGAAGGGGAGAGATCAGACTCACTTGGCGAACACCATTAGAAGTTATAGACGCCCGGGACAGTTGTCCATAAACCTTCACTCTGCTTGCAGTGGGCAAAAATACAGTAATCTCGAAAGATCCACCTATTTCCCTGGTACTCCCTTGCGAAGAAGACAGTTCCAGAGAACGTTACGAGCAACTGAATCGAAAGCAGCCTTCAGATCCAAAAAGACCACGACCGTCGGCTGCTTGTAAGAGTGCCAACGTTCCAAGATGTGCCGCAAGTTAAGGATGTGATCTACGCACTCTCGACTGAATCAGAATCCTGCTTGCTTAGCACATATCTGGCTTTCTCTTAACCTAGTGTTTCGACGTAATAGAAGGTCAGTGAGTATCCTGGAAGCGACAGATACAAGGGTTACACCTATGTGTTTGTCACATAGATTTCCGGCCCTCTTTTCGTCAGTTCAGATATCAGCTCCTCTCCATCATCCTCGTAAAGAGAAGAGGGGAGATATGATCCACGAGCCTTGTTACACTTCGATAGCTAGGGCTCTGGGACCATTTATACGTCTGACGGAGGCCGACTGGAGTGTAAGAACTGGCCATTACGGTCCCGTCGTTCACACGGTCTGGCTAGTGTCAGCCGAACTGATCAAAATGTTCAGCCTGCCTGTCAAGTCGACATGGCTGGCTAGTGATGAATCATTCGCATCATATCGTAACAGATGAACATTGTCCAGCAGATTTTTGGACCACGAACTCAAACTTGCAAAAAGGTTGATCCAGCCAAATTGATTGCGAGTAAAATATTGAGCTTAATAATACATGCGCCCTAAAGATTGTATCAACGCAGTTCATAGAAGACTGCACTTACGCGTTCGCGTTTACAATGCAAAACTGGAAGATCAACCACTGATAAATTTTACTCCTGAAAGATCCAGAAGTATGCCAAGTGTGAGTCCTGGCTACTACTCCGGTCTCTGAGCTTGTCAGTAGAAGTCCACTTGTACCACACTTCAGGCTGGATGTTCATCCATGTCCCTCAGATTGACTGCATGCATAAACGAGACCACAGATGGTATCCAAAAATTCGGATCATCTCAAGAAACCATATACCCAACAACTAAGTGAAACAGGGTAGCGCACTCGCTTCGACGCCCACTAATATACACTTTCGACTGTTCCATTCGTACGTTTTCAGCTGTGAAGAAATGCAAGTAAACCTTCAACACAAGAAGCAATGATAGGCTGTTCAAACTGCGTGATTGTGAGACATAAATCAACTACGTTTTCTTAAAAGTACACCTTTAAGCAGTCAGAATAGTATTATCAATCAACTGACAGTCGCATGCACACACCCCGGACTGACCATACACCAGAAGAAGACAAGTAGCAAGGTATCGGTAGTGATCCAGACATAGGCATTCGTGGTCGCAATCTCAAAGTGGTAATGAAGTTCATCTATACCGGGCCCAACAGTTTCAGCATTTCCTTCCTCGGCAATGAACTATAAAAACGCATTGACAAGGCAACGGCCCAACTGTATGAGGGACCACGACGCCGACCGCGAACACTAAGAATCATATGTACCAAACATGTGTGCTCATCATAGTACTTATAAGGGTGAGGCCTGGAGACTATAAATATGCCAGAAAAAAAGGTCAAAATGTCACCAATGTCCGTTGTCCCGGAACAATCTCAGGTATTAGTTGTTAAAACCGAGTTCCCAACAGGGATACTCAGAGCGAGTGTAGATAGTGGGATCGTTTTAAGAAACAGCGACGGTTCGCAGGTTTGAAACGAATGGAAAACGGTAAGATCCGCAAGGACGTGCTTGTTATGAGTTTCCATCCTGAAGAAAGAACAGTCTTGAGTGTGCATGGAAACTATCGGCAGCAAACAGGTGTAGCAAAGTCACACCGCGAATGGTGTGCTCAGCAGCGAACAGATGGACCAATAGTAATAGCAGAAAAGAGAGCTTGAACGATAGAAGACATCAACACAGACATAACCTCACGCGGTTCCTATATGTGTAGGTAACAAATTTCTCCGCTCCAAAGACGAATTACACAATCACAGAGAACGCACTACGAGCCACGCGTTACAAGCACATAGCAGTCCACTGCCTCTTGGGAAGAAACCGGATACAGTGTGCGCGCAACAGACAGGACTGCACTGTGACGAGGAAATTTTCCAATCATTATGAAAAAACAGAAGAATGGAAAGTGATAAACAGACGAGAATTTCGTTCACTTAAATCGACCATCACTTAGGCACAACTAAGACTTTCGCATGCAGGTATAACTTCTTAGCTAACCCATCTGGAAAAGAAGCATAAGACTCGAATTTCGTCTTCGTTACAGCACATCAGTTGTACATACCCGACGAGGATTTCAACTTCGTTCCAAAGTTTCGCTGCGCCATAAGACCAATTAGGATTGCGATTATGATCATGCTACTGTTTTGGACGGGGTTTCAAAGCAGTAACCGAGAATTTCACGGGAGTCAACACTTGACAATCAGAATCTATCGACCTTGTTCAAGACAGAAGTGATGTAACTACCTGACCATCAAGTGGTCTTATCTAATCGTTTACGAGCTTGATGGAAAGTGCCCGAAGTAGTTGTACTGGGCTGCTCAAAACATCCGAATACGTCTGAATATGTACACCATAGATTAATATTCCATGGATTCGGATGGGACACAGTTAGAAGTGCCGGTAGACTTGGACACAGGAAACCATGGATGGATATGTGGAGTCATAGCAAGTACTTAAATGAATACAGGTCAACCGGGTAAGAACCAAGAAGGCCAATGTGTGCAAATGAGTGTTTAGGTTCACTGTGGTGAAGTTGCGTGCAGTATGTCAGGTTCTGTACAGCTGACCCATGATGCCAGCAGCTTCCTGAACATGACAATTGGTGCCGTGACCAGTTTAAGGATGAAGACGCCTCGGCAGCAGGCCTCAGAAGGATACTTTTAAACATTTTTCGGGGATACCTGGTACGTCGCAACTTTCCAAGGCTTGTAAGATAGAACGCTTCTTCAAATGAACTCAGCAGCGGACAGATCGGATTATCGAGGGTCTGTCTCCACAGTAGGCAGATCGGGTTTGCTTGGTACAGGTGATCAACCGGATGGAGTAGGCCCGGTTGCCACAGGTCGCACAGAAAATCATATCATCAGTGATGGCTGCAACATTTACGAGGGAAAAGTCAGACAACACGAGGCTAATGGTACTGAGACATGATGAAACAGTTCAAAGTTAAAATAGCGGCATTCCAGAAAACGAACCACAATCGGAGGAGCCCCGGGAGCTGTTTCAGTCGTAAGATAAGCGGGCAGTGGAAGCAAAGGCAACTTGTACAGTGCAGTACCTCCATAGACAAAACAATAGCGACAGAAGATAGGTTTTAATAAACGGGGTGCGAGATAAGTGCTCGACTGATACGGATTTGACAATTTTGGTGACCGGTTAAAGAGAGAAGAGCAGATTGAACTACGCCAGATGACGGTTAGGATAGATGGCGGGCACCGCTCGACTGGGTGCATCGTGCATACCCATGACCACATGGTAAAAGTTTTGTGCAAGTCTCAGGGGTCAATCATCATAGTACTGAAATCTATTTTTTGGAACCGGTGAAATTGTAAATGATTTGAAACGGAGGTTAGACAACTAGCTTACGATACATGTAACAGGTGCAGAGTCGAAATATACAACGACGCGAATGTCCAGTGGTGCAGTCAAGGATCAGTAAATTCGTCCAACTGTTAAACGTTTATAATAATTCAATGAATTTTGTGGCTGGCATGATCACAAAATTGCCCTAACAACGGAAAAGTTCGGATCGCAAGATAGCAACCTACCTCGAGGTGGATGTGAGATATACCAAAGAAAGATGTGGTTAAAAAGGCGAACGGTCTTTATAATCCAGCGGTATTGTTGGAATAAAGGTAAACGGGAGGTTTCGGTTCTGCGTAGATTTTCAGTGTTTCAAGGGAGGAACACAGAACACAAACGTTTCAGTTCGTCGGTACAGGACACTTTTGGCAAGCTACACCGAGGTCACTCACGGCGATCGACTTGAATTCAAGCTACTGACGAGTAACAATAGCAACAAAACAGAAAGGAAGCTACATTCACAGACAGCAGAACAACATCGACTGAAACATATGCCGCCCGGTTTATCAGGGACACTCTCCATGTTCTGACGCCCGATGAGGAAATTGTTGAAAGGACAATGTAATTGGACATGGGGACGGGACACGTGGGATAACTAGGTCACTTGAAGCGGATTCGTGAGGTAGGTTTGTGTATAAATCCTTTCAAGTCTCGTCTGGCGAGAACATCGGTAGCTCTCCTGGGCTGCAGAACGGAAGGTGCACGCTCATTCACTCACTATTGTTAAGCAAGCTATGGCGGTAGACTAACAAGACAGTTATTGAAACGTGTCCACTGGCACCACCGGACCAGGCCAGACAAAGATGTAGAGAAGTCAATGAGCGATGATATTTTGACACACCTTAATGACATCGAGAGAGTCAAGGACGTCGTTCAAGATTATCAATCAAGTAAAACAAAATAAGTCTACCGACGTTTCTCGTCCTAGGAAAAAACCTTGACTTGATATCAAACAAGTGAAACGAACTTCTCTTGCTCTGTTGTAAATGGGAACTCGACTTCAGTCAAAGAGCTGCCGGCCCAATTCACGAAACTGTCAATGAAGTGGTTCTAAATAACTAGGGTTTGACTAACATCATCCCCATTCTCAAAAAGGGCTGGCGCACTTCGCGTGCAAACCACTGACGGATTAATCCGATTATTATTGCGCCGAAGCTACCTACAGCCACTGCACTTTGTAGACTAAACGAGACAAGCGCACAACATATTCGCTAGCAGCAAGCTGGATTTCATCCTGGCCATGGCTGCGCCGACCACATCTCCACACTTTGCCAGGTGCTTGAACCCTGCCATTCATATAGAAGGCTCATAATCATTATCGTTTTAGAGATCTCTCCCTGAGAGTGTCCACCAAGGAAATATATGCCCGAGAAGCACATCACCGTACCGAAGACTGTTTACTGTCAGACCTCGAACTGACTTAGGGCTTATGATGGCGCATCGCCGATCTTCAGCGCCTCAAGTGGTATGCGACTAAGTTATCCAGCTTCTCTCTATCTATTCAACCTCAAAAAAGACGGGATTTTAGAGTGCGCCCTGACAGATTGTGAATATGATGGCGTGAAAATACCTCATGCAGTAGACTCCAAGATTCAGAACATGCAGACGACATTTCTAGCATTTGTGAGGCCTTACGGAGACTCCAGAACACTTTAGACAGATTAAAGACTTCAGCTCGTCAGTTTGGTATATATTTTTTTTACACATTCTAATTGCAGGGTTGCAAAACTGGCAAAATACGCGTTTGTTATCATCCTTGATGATGAGTAATTGAAGGTAGTCGAGGACCTCATTTACTTTGGGAGGTGCATCGACGCTGGTAGAATGTCTGATGAGATTACATGTTCAACAGGTGAAGTCTGGATGCTGTTTATTCACTTACGCCATCTGTATCACCGGCATTATCACAGTCTTTTAGTTGAACACAGGGTATATAGCGCTGTTGCGTACTTGCCTACAGAATACCGATGGTCCGAGTAGCACAGTTTCCAGAAAAATAGTCCTTTTTGTACGGAAAAACCAACGCTTGTTTTTGAGCGGCACACGTACCGCCGGCCAACAATTAGTCTTTCTCGACGATACACATGAGTTCGATCCAGCCAATCGATCTATGCTTGTACAGTCGCTTAAACACAGGGATGTAACGGACATGTGAACATACTGTCGACGCTTTCATCCCATAATTCGGCTCCAGTTAGGGCCTACCACGAACTGCCTGACAGTTTCAGCGCGGCGTACGTCAAAGCCGTCCACTTTCAACATTTTGTTTAATTGTGTTCTAGACGAAATAGAGGACAGTCTGTGATGCCCATAGGATGCCGGCGTGGATCTCCTACCTGGTAGAAGACTGCCTGATCCCAGTTATGCTGATGATAAAGTGCTGCTTGACAACTCCCAAGAAACAGACAATGTTGGACGTTACTTCGCGCCTTGCCTAACATTTCGGAGTACAGCAGCAAAGTACTTCTGTAAGATTTGTGTGACCACGTAGATTTAGTGTTAGACAATGAAATTGTGTAGGTTGTTGACCAGCTTTTGTACTCGGGAAGCTGCCTCAACAGCGGTGGACGTACACAGGGAACGAATGAGGACCTCGCATTTCCCAGGCTATAGCAGCACCAACTTACCTAGTACGCCTCTACGGCAAGCTCAAATATCGTGCATATAGGACAACTATGAAGGTTGTGCTATTCCTTGACTGATGGTAGTGGTGATGACGTCCGCTTTGGGTAACCAATGAATCTGAAGCATCAGCGGTGGGATGGGAACGCCTTGTAAGCGATGACGAAGTTCATTGTCGTAGATATGGACAGAATCTGTTGTCCACTGGACATGCACTTCGTTGGCTTGGACACTTCTTACGAATACTAACTCACTGCTTACCACATCATACCTTGTTTGGGACTGGCAGGTTAAGCTGGAAGCGGAAACCTGGTGGCCAATGAGGCACGCTATAGTGGGGCGTTTCCGGCTGTCAAGTTGAGGTACAAATGGCGATAAATAACTCTGGCAGAGGAAGCTGTCTGATAGTACAGTCTGACAGTAAATATCGCTTGTATTCCGAATCTGTATGCATCGATGTGATGCCTTCCTTTTTCATCTCGTCCATTTTCCCCTTTTTACCGTACACAATCCCCACTTTTCTTTCCATTTGTTCTGGCATGTTAGCCGCTTTATTTGACCTATGGCGTGTTAAATATACAATATACTCATTAAAAGCCATCTTTAATGTTGTCTGCCTTGGGTGGCGGACCCCAAAGACGTTCGATAGCCCGCCCCTCGTGGACTACGTGATAGTTGTCAAGTGTACCCAAAGGTTCAGAGGATCCTTATTTAGGGCTTTGCAAGACGATAATCCAGTCAACAATGACTGTCACAAAATAGAGTAATCAGGATCGACGGCGGCTCGAGCCATATTTGGTATCCGGTTCAAATAGAAAGTAGATGATATGTGTGTACAAACATTGCGAGGTAACCACACGCATACGAATACACAGGCTAACCAAACAGTGAATAAGAACATACACCGTGCACACACCTAATCTATAACAATTAAATATCAGTGTAATTTACATTTACGTAGGGACAACAACCCCACTGATCATTCTTCATTGGGCAACACGTGGAGTTGTCTGGACAAGCATGCCCAACTTGTCCACTACAACCTACAGGTAGTGCAGTCCAGGTGCACAAACTCATCTCCCATTTTACTGATTCGGTTCATCGCAGAAGAAAACATCAAATGATATGTATTCGGATAATCGCTCAAGTTTTGTGGGTGCTAACACAGTGCTTTAATTTTGGGCGCTAGACAGGAATTATGTGAGGTATCATGTGGTGTTTCAATTCACCATACACTAGTCACAGAAGTGGAGGAAGGGAGTGGTTGACGAGGTCTATTTGACTAAATTTGAACGCGGTTTGCTTAGAGTAGATGCCTGACGACGAGATTATGTTGGTAGCATTGAGTGAAGTAGAATGAATACTCGATAACTGACCATTCCACTGTTGATGTCTGATGATACTGATTTATTTGTTGGCGTCAAATTACTTGTTACTTTTCAGATGTACTGTCGGACCGAAACCCAAGGGCGTCCCCCACCAAAATGTACTGTGTTCAGTAGAAGCGGTCCAGTAACTTAGCGTTGGCATTTTGGGATAGGCGGATGACTTTTCAAGCTCGACAAAGTGGTTAATTCAAGAACGCAAATTTCAGATGAGCGATGTCGTGTTAATAATAGTCGATGATATTCCGGAAGACCATTGACTCATCGGCTTGATTGTCCATTGGTTCACAGTTTGTGTGAAAATTAAAGCGAGGGGTTAAGGGCGCGATTTGTATCGTCTGTTTTTTCCTGGAGGGCATTCTGGATTGATGGCTCAGTGGGGAGACTGATAACAGTTAGTGCGCATCTCACGCAGTGCGTCTGTCGTCACAAGAAGGCTAGCCATGGAAAGCTAATGTTCGGACAGACTGCTGAGTGTCTAGGTCGTTTCCGGAGATGTAAATCGACAGTTGTAAAAGACGACTTTCACTGGACGTTGATAGATCCGGGGACTAAGGTGGGAGGTATGTGGAAAGTCTTTCACTTTCCAGAGGATTTCTGCTGTATAACAGCCACCTGTATTGAGTCTGAGCCAGCAGCGATGCGTCGTAATTACTTTGCGAGGAGCCTGACGGTAGCTGAGTTGGACTGTCTGAATGTTATCTACAGGCCGCGGATACTGTATTAGAATTCTAGCGAACTGTATGTCACACGTTTGCCTAGTTTGTTGGGAGATTTTTCCTAAGTGTTTCTGATGAGCATATTTTGTACTTGGCCTTTCTTGTAGGTAACACCCTCTTGATTTTATAACTTTACCGAAGATATTCACTCGCATGTACTCGTTTGAGGTTATTGTGTAACATGTTTGCCCTCACTTTGCATGCCTCATCAGGGGCGAACTTTTCTGTTCTGTTTTAGTCGTATACACCGTGCACACACCTAATCTATAACAATTAAATATCAGTGTAATTTACATTTACGTAGGGACAACAACCCCACTGATCATTCTTCATTGGGCAACACGTGGAGTTGTCTGGACAAGCAGACGTTCGATCCGGGCAAACCACTGTATGTGTCGCGTCTGACAGCGACTGTGGGACAGTCTTCGGCTTGCAACCCTGAAACAAAAGTGAAAAACAGAAATTTATTCATTTAGAACTGTATGGACTGCTGGATAAAACAACCGAATTGGCTTGGTGTAATCTGATATCAAACATTCAAAAACAATCCAAAATAAACAAATGATAGAAAGTAGACTATCAAATACAATGGAACTGGTGAAAAGACGTCCGGATACAACTTAGGTGTTGCAAGTGAGCTTAAGAGATCAGCTAGGTCTTGACCGTTTCCTCCAGGATAATGCGGCAAGCTCCTCAGTTAGTGTTCAGACCATCATCCGCTCCCAACCAATATGAGCTTTTGTCGCTCAAAACGTTATCCCGCCACCTAATGTCCTATTTTCCGATCACTGGCGTGCGCCCAAGTTGACCACACCGCAACTGGTTGCAGGCGGCAAGACAGCATGCATCGGTCGACCTATCCTGATTCTGGCGACGTGCTAGTTCACGGCAGTGCCTATGCGTTACAGTGATTCGCACGGAGCAAGCAGAAGCAGTTACATTTAAACAGGCTGTTCGATCCAGTTATACAAGTTAACTGTCAAAAAAGTATGTCACTAGCTAAGCATCTACCTTATCAGATAGCCTACATCAACACCAGGCTCGTTCATAAGAAGCCATATTCAACCAGTTCTAATTACCATGAACTGATTGGGTATGCTGTAGACCAATGAGTATCTGCACATTTCCTCGAAATCATCTACGTACGTAGGTCAATACTGGCAGATGGCGAATACCGTGAAGTATGGTTACCTCCGAAGCGTACCCATTCAAACAACTTTCGAAAAGATCGCAAAACCTGGTGGTCGGAACACACAACAGGGATAGAGGACGTCGATGAACCCGCAAATTCCTGGGAGTAGTTCCACTCTGTCCAGGTGGACGAGCTGACAGGCTGACGGTTGGTCAACACATAAATTACAAATATGCCCAGGACGCTGACTTCTGCGTTTTCAATAGCAATTTAGCTGACATTGTAAGAAAACCATTTCGTCATGTGGCCCCAGTTTTGTCTCGTAGCCTGTCTTTACAAACTCCTCTAAAAAAGAAAAAATCTAAGGAGCAGAAATTATGAAGACAATATTACCTCTGCCTTTTTAAAGAAGAGCAGAAGCATTTTCATTTGTGAGTTGTCCACTTTGTACTTCAAGGTTTCGTACAGTCAGATTTCGGTATCCAGAAGGAACCAACGATTACTCTCATTCCTGGAAAAGGCCCTCGCAACGGTTGCGCTAACTACAAAGGAGTTAGTCTGATTTCAATTATGTCTAGGCTGTCAACGTCAGTTCAGCCTCATAAGTCACTCTAAGGGTGTGATGAAAAGCACTGCGACCTAAATTTCAAACAAACTTCGAAGGTACTGATTAGATTTCCGCCTCCCGCCACTTCTTTGAACATCGCCATGTTTATCAGTGACAACAATAGTCGTGATCCCGTAGGTCCCGGAAATGTGCGTTGGAGGATTGGGTACTTCAAAAATATGTGTACACTCTGAGAGCGTTATGCAGTTAAACCTCAAGTGGAGTTAGGGTGCACGGCAACGGTATCACCACCTTCGGTCGTCTCCAGTGAATTGGCGTAAAGCTGCCCTTTCTCATCTTTACGATCCATGATAGTCAACACAAATGTTCGAATGGTGCAAGCAATAGTAGCGCGGGGCCTGATCCATGAAAGTGAAACATAGACTGATTACGCTGAAAAGATCGCATCACTCCGTGAAAAAGCAAAAACAGCTTAAAAACATTACACGGCTTGGAGACTGAGGTATTATGAAGTGATGTGCATTTCTTGGCAGTTTAAGTACAAAGGGTCCCGTTAAGATTACCATGGGGCCGCACCCTTACCCACTTACGATGACGACGGCCTAAATGTAGCTGAAAATTTAGATTATCACAACGAGGAGATATACCTAAGTATTACAAAAGCCCATGTACTTCTGACGTTAGGATGACATGCGTCTTCCATCAAAAAGCAGCGTACAATGCAATTGTGCGTACAATACAACTTACGATTGAGGAACGCGCTGTTTGTATATCTATTTTGGATAACCGTTGTCCACAAGTATGGATGGAATGTGGTGACAAAGCCACGCAATTGATGGAGGTGCGGTCAAACGGATTGCGAACAAATAGTTACCCTATACACAAAGAAGATACACACTGTCCGTTAACGTGACACGGATATCCTGACGGATAAAACCCCAAGCCGAGGTCATTGGCGAGAAGGTTGTCAATGTATGTCGTCTTGGACTTCTTTAAAAATATATGTTTGGAATTTACGGAAAAACTGAAAACAAATAATAATCGACAAAAGGGTAAAATTGACAAAGTGCACTCTTCTAGCCACCGTCACGTACCTAGTTCTATGACCTCCTGTTTCCGCTTAGACATTTCTCCACCAAATGTTTGCGTTTCATAGCCTGAGTTAACAATCAAGTTGCCATCAAACTCGCGAATAGCAACACCCTAATAAGTATTACTAGTTCCACACTTTAGCGATCGCGGACCGATACAAACTTAATCCTCCAAACTACTGCGCACAGCCGGATAATTGGGTAAAGATACAGTTTCGGAATTCTGCCTTGCCTTCTTTACCAACTACACTTTGGATCCATTCCAATTCTCTTCCTAGAGAAAACTAGTGATGTTAGCATCATTGTACCGGGACGTCTTATTCCGTGCTGGTCGACTTGTAATCTCGTTGTCTGCAGTGTAGGTTCAAAGTGCGAATTAATACAGACACCGTCAAAGTTAGCTTTCCACGACAGGTCAGCGGGTCGCTAGACTCAGTCGAAGTCTACATGTATACCACCGTACATACAGAAACACAAAACAGTGGTCGATGTATCGAATTGCAGACACCTGCATTATCTACTCGATACTGGTCCCACATTTCAAAAGAATCTACGGCTGTCACCGTCAACCATGTACGTTTAGGTGCAGCCCACAGAGGACCACCATATTGATCGACCGGAGCTCTATTAACAAGCTAGGTTAATATCATATTCGGGGACAAAACTTCAAGAAATATTTTCGTTATCTGTTTACATTGCGACCGACGAGTAAAAATACTGTCAGATAACCTATACTTGGCTCTAGTCGCCTTCCAAAGGCCGATACACTTCTAATGTTTCCTTAACCGTGGACATGAAAACCCGGACTGACCGACTGCGTGGCACCCAGCATTGCTGAAATGGCAAGTTTGGGCTAGCTGATGTGTCCATGTCATATTACTGACTTTACACGATGATTCCAGTGGCTGCATAAAGTTGTCATACCAAGTTAGCTTAGAGCGTAGGCTCACCTTGTAGGTTCAAACACGAATCGTGCAGGCAAAGAGGATGCACGCATTCTACCACACATTACGAGAGCTGATGACAGCAACAAGCACTGCACATCCGAATAGGCTCTGGGGTCGCGTTTGGCGTTTAAACTCTTGTGACTCAATGTATATGGTCAGAGGTATTAAAAACCTGGCAGTCAATTCGGCTCAGCGACACAAATTTTGTAACTGTGCTGAGTTGTCTGTGGACTAACGATAAAATACGAAGCAAGGCAATAAAAAACACAGTGAAAAGGTTACGCCTTACTCGCGTACTATAAGTCGGTTGGTTAGTTGCAACGTGTAAGGGAATTGGCGTTGATTGCACGAGTTTATACAGAGAATTCTTAACGGGCTAAGTCCATTTCACCCACGCTGCTTATCTACAAACTATGACATTTTCTCGTGGCTGTATGGCACCATCGTCAAACACTGACACAGATGATGATAACGTCTTATGGCAACCGCTTTGTTGTATCGAGGCTGAAAACTGCGGTTTTAGGCAGTCTGCAACTAGGAATCGCATAGTGCATTTCAATGGCAGGTCCCCATTTAGCACTCGACAAAAATGCCAAATACAACTCATACAAGATTCAGATTCATCATGTTCGACCGAAAAGAAGACTTTAAAGGAGGACATAACTGTATCTCTCACACTGATCAAAAGAAAAGGTGCCCATTAACAGGTATTTACTCTGCTATCAAGATGATAAACAGGACAGCGAGTGTCAATTCGTCTAACCAGCCAGCATTCTTGTATCATCAAACGAGTTCATACAGTGGGGACGCTATGGGATGAAACATTTTCACGATTCGACTAGTACCCTGCTGGATCCAGAAATTTATCTGGGCGTGCGCTTAGAATTTGGGACCCCAAATCCCCTAATTGTCAACAGTCTCTCTGGTGGTGGCCCGATTTCACTTTAGACAACAACGTGTCCCAGTAACACAATCAACAGTTATCTGAACTGACTTATCAACATTAATCCGGGTTTCAGAATTCTAAATTCTTTTCAAAATAGCATCCAGGTGTGTGGCATGTTTCGATTATGCTACCGTGTACCTCAATATCATTTTCACATACAGCCACATTATTCAGTCGTTTTACCAACTGAGTCACTAAGCGTCGAAATATGAAAGGTGTCCCGGATAGGCTGAACATCGTGCATGTGAACTTATACCGCTTTTCTTACGATCCACTTGCCAGTATCCGCAGCGTAAATCCAACATCGTCAGCACTTTCGTCTGTAGCAAACTATCGAAAATATATACGACAGGTGATATTGGCACAACTGTGTTCGGCGTTATATCATCCAGTCGTCTAGAATTCACGCAAAAGCAGTACTTCCAGTTGGACTTTTTCATCAGGAGAACAAGCGAGTTGCATGGGTTGCTAACGTCTTTTATGACGCCCTCATCCAACATGTCCTGTATGTGTCTCTCTTCTTCCTCTTCGAGATGAACCGGTGATCTATGAGGTTCGTGCGGCCGGAATGCCCCAGTTGTTGGTAGTCCACGTATAATCCAGTTGCAGAAGTCGAACAGATCATCGTCAATCGTGAACAACTCAGCGCATTTCTTCTTCTTCTTCTTCTTCATCATCATCATAGACAGCAATACATCGGCGGTTCACACTGATGCTTGACTGCCACAACATTTCTTCACTATCCAGTTTTTCACTATGGACTGGATAAAGAAAGCTAATGTAAATGATGGCCTTGGCCGTGTGTGTTTCGTTGACGTTATTTTGTTGCTGTCCCGTGAGTGAATTGCACGTGCTCGACAACTTCTTGAACCTCAGGCCAACCACGAAATGTGTTGCATCGAGGGGATTGGCTTTAAGGATCGTCAATCTAGGCCAAGGACAAATTTAACACCCGCGAATTTACCCGTGTCCTAACCCAGCTGACACCCTGTGTCACGCAAGGGATAACTGCAGTGAGAGAGGAAAACAAAAATCGGGACGATCAGCGAAAAATGTATACGGAGGCAGTCACAAACTAGTAGTGGATCGGGATTCATCAGCGGTCGGTCGGAGTATAGCGGAGGGTTTAGGATGAAGACAAAACATTGAGTCTTTGAGTTCCGTTTAGGAAGTGGGAAGATAGCATATTGCAGACTGGTAAGATTGATTTTGGACTCGAGTTTCCCAACTGTTGCTGTTAACGGTCTACTCAAGTTTGTGCTGTAGAGCCAGAGCTTGCGCGCCAGGTTATGGGCAATTGATCTAGAGGAATGGGTTTCATTTCCTCAATACTACTGTTATTGTAGTTATGCGATTGGGGTTTTCCAGTTTTAGCGGTATTCCACAGCAAAGTGTATGCTCTTCGTGGTATGATGTCTGATTCTGGTTACACAATCGAAGAGCACTTAATTTCATCACGGATCTAAGAGTCCTAATTTGGTTTTAAAGCAGCCTATCCTATGATAAACTTTATATATCGTGCTGGGGTTACCTTCCGTTGTTTCCTCCAAGGCTTTTTTGGCAGATACAAGGCATTCTAAAGTGTGTGACTGGAAGCATATCGTCTTCATACATGTGAGTGATCTGCCAGGTTATGCCTGCTGAACTGCCAACACTGTCAAGTTAACCTTTTCAAAATTGTTAAGACTGTAGCGGTCGGTTTAATCTTGCGACGGCTTATCTGTGTTGAGGTTTGTTACAGTTGTTTAGCCTGCTCAGCATGATCTGTCTTACATTTACTGAGTAATTCAACATCGACATTTGCAGTATATGCTATTCAACAGCGTTTTGCGTAGTACAACTGAAATGTCAAAATAATTACACCATTTACTCCCTATGACAAATGAGCTATCTGCGAAGCAACCGGTTGAAATTCCTCGTTATGCTGTCCAGACCAACGAGATTGGGTATCTGTTTTACAGGCGTGAGTAACTGCCTTCATCTTCGATTCGTTGTCAAGCAGTCACTTCACTCCCAAGCACATGCACTCGCGGTTCAGTTATGTTCCTCAGACGAACTCCTCTACATCATGGGGAACATCCATTCCTACAGCATTTCTTCCTTAGACCACGTTACAATTCACGTTTCTGCCCTGTGTTGTGACTTGTTATGATAGGTCGTTTGACTTTGGCGTTTGACCAGCATTATACGTCTGCTGTTCTGTTAGATTTTGGCTGTTAGTTTTTTTTTTAAACAACTGTTGAGTTTAAAGGAACGCTTGCAATGGCGTCATTTGATTCCGGATGTTGATCTTCGACCTAACCACACTGTACCTGTTCTTCCATTTAACACGATTTCCATGTAGTTGTTATCGCTTCTACTTGTGCGTGTCGCCATGAGGTGCCAATAGTTACGATGGCGATCATATGAAAAAACTACATAAACGGACGTCTGATTAAATAGAGCCTAAGCTCGCAGTGTGCGACTGTCTTCTGCCGCAGGCGATTTTCTTTCGCTGACCTCCAGCTAAAAAGCCGGTAACACTACAGAACTATCCAAGGCTAGCGCGGTGTTCGCTAATCTGAGACACCTATGGCGACAGAGAGGTATTTCTCTGAAGCTTAAGGGTCGCGTATATCAGACAACAGTGAGGACTATTACTTTACGGCAGCGAAACCTGGCCGCTCAGGGTAGAGGACGTGAACCGTCTCCAGGTATTTGACCACCGATGTCTGCGTTCAATCGCTCGTATCGGGTGGCACCAGCGAGTAAGCAACGAGGAGGTTAGGAAGCGGGTCACAACGAGACTGGACCTTGACGTGGTGTGACGGCTTGCGCATCTCGATGACCTATTGGGCTAAACTGGACGGTGTGGCCACCACACCGATAGAGTCACTCATACCAGGCAGGCCAATGGGTAGAGGTCTGACAAACCAGTCTCCTGGTCCTCCAGGTTGGGGGTTGGAAGAAGGTTGGCATCTTTTTCCGGAAAAAGTACCAGTTTTTGGTACATTGCCACCCAACCGCTGCCTTGCGGTACAGGCTTTTGAGCCAAAGGCTTTGGTTGAGAACCCTAATCGTTCTCCTGTCTAGGTCTGGGCGTCCTGGCAGTATCTCAGCCCACACACAACCATGAATAATTCACAACACCAGTAATTCCATACTGCATCGGCCGTCTCGCAGTATAAACCGGGTCGCCCTATCTGCTGCATACAGCAGGGTGGATAGGCGAAAACATGCTACTGCTGACCCCTCCCCCACTGTCCTATCAAATTTAGCTCTCAGGCCCCTCCCGACCTCCATTTCTGATAATTACTCTACAGGTCCCACAACAGATGTAGCTAACTGTGTAACACTGAGCCGGTAAGTTCCGTCTCTTGCCATTCAGCTTCAGGCCTCCCTCGTCCCTTGCTTAGACCTAGAATGCGAATTAATATAGGTGCCTTCAACGTTCGCACGCTAAAACAGATAGGTCAGCAGGCCGCTCTCGCACGAACGTTAGACTCGTTGCATGTCGATGTCTGCTGTATCTCGGAGACTAGAATCCATGACAGTAGTCAACGTATGGAACTAACAGCACCCGCATTGTCTACCCGATACTGGTTATACACTTCGGGTGACTCCACAGCCGCTGTTACAGGTCAGGCTGGGGTAGGTATAGTTCTCAGCACGACGGCCGCAGCCGCATTAGTAGATTGGATTCCTGTTAACAGTAGACTGTGCCGTCCGCTTGGCAGGTTCTGTTAAAACCAGCTCTAGACGCAAGAACTTTCAGAAATTTATTCATGTCTGCTTATGCTCCTACTGACTGTAGTGACATCGGCGTCAAGGACGCATTTTACTCGGATCTGGCCACTCTCCGGTCGACACGTGGCTCTGATATAGTCGTTCTGGCCGGAGATATGAATGCCCAGGTCGGTCGCCTTGGTGAAGCCGAATCTCGTTTAGGTGGTAGGTTTGGGATAGCATCACATCGATCAGATAATGGTGGGCGATTGTTGCAGCTGTGCGCTGAGCATAAGCTATTTTTAGCCAGTACTGGTTTTAGGCATCGTGCACGTCAATGCTATACTTGGCGCCCGCCTTCTCCGAATCAGGCCTGGTCTCAGATAGACCACATAGCCGTTAGTTATAGGTGGCGGGGTTCCATTCAAGACTGTCGTTCTTATTGGAGCACGTACTTGGATTCAGATCATGCGTTGGTACGTTGTCGTTTTGTTCTTACTTTTGCTGGGCAACGACCCCACCGACAGCAACGGTTAGCTGTTGAGAAACTGGCTTTACCATCGGTAAGGCATAATTACCAAACCAGCTTAGAAAGCTGCCTTAGTGGTACTCACTCCGAAGATCCTAATAGCTGCTGGACTCAAATCTCACAGGCCATTCAGAAAGCAGGTACTGTAGCATGCGGCACAGGGGTACATGGGGTAAACAAACATTGGATTTCAGAGAAATCCCTGGAGTTGTTAGAAGCCAGACGGAAGGTTCCTCCTGGTAGTTCACATAACAAGTCTAGAAGAGATATCCGTAGGAAACTGAAACGTAGTCTAAAGGCTGATCGTGAGGCTTGGTTAGTGGAAAAAGTTAAGGAAATGGAAACCGCTTTTGCCTCAGGGAACATCGGTAAACTGTTTAAGCTGATCCGTGCCACTGGTCCCAGGCGACCGTCTGTCAGTGAAGCTATCAGCGAGGTAGATGGCACACTAATCTGTAATAAGTCCAGAAGGTTAGAGCGTTGGGCGGAACACTGAGGGTCAATTTAGTTGGCCTGCTGCTTCTATTGTGTTGCCGCCACAAACTTGTGATGTAGCACCCTGGTCGGTAGATTTGGAACCACCCACTGAGACTGAGGTTCGCAATTGCCTTTCGGCTCTCAATCGTAATAGGGCTGCTGGCCCAGATGATCTCGTGCCGGCACTTTTCAAAAGGTGGAGAGGCGTTAGTAGAGGCATTGACTCAGTTGTTTCAACTTGTGTGGACGACGGAGACCATCCCTCCGTGCTGGGGTCACTCGATAATAGTTCCCATATTTAAAAGGAGCCCGGGGCTCTTGCGAAAACCATAGAGGGATTAGTTTGACCCCAGTCATTTCAAGGGTTCTAGCATCAATTATACTTCGTCGACTCACTGCAGTTCGGGAAGTAAACATTAGGGAAGAACAGGCTGGGTTTCGCCCTGGGCGGGGTTGTATAGATCACATTTTTACCCTTCGTCAAATTCTGGAGCAGCGTCATGTGTACCGCCGGCCAACAATCGCCGTATTTCTCTATAAAGGTGCGTTTGATTCGGTGGACCGATCTACACTTTTAGAGTCGCTTAAACGTAGGGGTGTACCGACTAAGTATGTGAACATACTGTCGGCGCTTTATTCCCATACTTCAGCTCAGGTTAGGGTTTACGGCGAAGTATCTGACAGTTTCAGCACCAGGAGCGGCGTACGTCAAGGCTGTCCCCTTTCACCATTTTTGTTCAATTTCGTCATAGACGAAATAATGGAGGACTGTCTGCGGCACTCAAATGATGCCGGCGTGGACCTCCTACCTGGTGAAAGACTGACTGATCTTGATTATGCTGACGATAAGGTATTGCTGTTTGACAACTTTCAAGCGGTACAAACAACACTGGACGCTATTTCGCGTTCTGCTAAGTACTTCGGAATGCGCTTTGCAGCCTCAAAATGCAAAGTGCTTCTGCAAGATTGTTGTGATCACGTAGATTTAATGTTAGATAATGAAGTCATGGAGGTTGTTGACCGGTTTGTATACCTGGGAAGCTGCATCAGCGGTGGCGTCGGTGTAGGGAATGAAATAGAAGCGCGTATTTCCAAGGCTAGGGCGGTGTTCGCTAATCTAAGACACCTATGGCGACAGAGAGGTATTTCTCTGAAGCTTAAGGGTCGCGTATATCAGAACAACAGTGAGGGCTGTATTACTTTACGGCAGCGAAACCTGGCCGCTCAGGGTAGAGGACGTGAACCGTCTTCAGGTATTTGACCACCGATGTCTGCGTTCGATCGCTCGTATCGGGTGGCACCAGCGAGTAAGCAACGAGGAGGTTAGGAAGCGGGTGTTTGGCACTGATTGTCAAACGAGTTCTTTTGTTCAGTCACTACATTTGCACAGACTTAGATGGTTAGGTCATGTACTAAGGATGCCAGCTAGTCGTTTGCCACACCGAGCACTCTTTGCCGACGCTGCGGCCGACTGGCGCAAGGTGCGAGGTGGACAGATGATGACCTGGCGTAGACAAATGAAATCGTTCACGAAGGGGTTGGTCACTGTAGGTCGGGTTCGTCTCCCGGGCTGGGGCCCTCGCGACTCACAGAGTCGGTGGCTTGAGACGTTAGGTGAGATGGCGGCTAATCGAGCTCAGTGGCGTGAATGTTGTCGTTGTTTGGCCGAGTTGTCTGTGAAGTGAGTGCACTTAATGATGCGGGGCAGTGAAAGCCGTAAGGAAGCTGTCTTGCTGATGACGCCTTACTTTCACTTACAGCTCGGTTGTTTGTTTGCAAGGTGTAGGCGCCTTGATGTATGTTTGAATATAGACGTAGCTATTTTTAGTAGTTAGGTCCACTTCCCCTCCCCTTCTTTTTTTCTTCTTTCTTCCCATATAGGTTTTTTCCTTCTTTCTTCTTCGTGGTTGTGTGGCAGTTAAGCATCAGTGTGAACCACTGATGTATTGCTGTCTATGATGATGATGATGATGTGAAATATCCTAGAAGAAAACGTTACTAAGAAGGTTGAAAATTAATAGAAGTCTAAGCGGAAGAACTAGAAATGGTATGGATGCAGGTACGCCATTGACTGCGACACACCGCCATCTCGGATAGCGTCTCTAACCAGCGGTTTGAGTGATCACGAGGACCCCATCCAGGCAGGCGACACCTACCCACTTTACTCAGTGGAGCAGTCAGGGTCTTCATATTTCGTGACCACGTTGTCGCTTGACCACCACGTGGTTTCACCCAACTGTTGGTGGTCTCAGTATATAATGCCCGGTACGGTAAACGATCAGCTGGCATGCGGAGTACGTGACCCAACCATCGCAGGCTGTGCAACGTGAGTAGTTGACCAATTGATCGCGCAGGCGAACTGTCGCATTGCTCACGCGATCAGTCCACTTAATGTGGGCTACCTGGCGGAGAAAACGATGGTCAAA
>LOND01000063.1:229419-240775 GCA_014220965.1 Paragonimus kellicotti
CCGGTGGAACCACAACTTAGAGGTTGTTGTTCTTTTTAGGCTCTTTCGAGAGGTTGTTGGAATCCTAGTTGTTCAAGAGGTGATTAGGCCGATAATTACTCTGCTTTTGACACTTCTTGTAACCCTAAAGCGCAGCTGCACACCCCATTTTTGACGACGGCCTATCAGGACAATGAAAACCCGTTGGATAAGAAAACTGATAGTGACCCAACCTGGAAGACGGGCTTCAAGCTTGAGACTCGCGTACAACTCGCTGGATCACAAAATCTCTGAATTTAGTGTTCATGACCAACTTACGAGTGTGACATTCTAGATGGACAGTGCTCATAGTGGTAGCCTGGCTTAGTATGGTACGATGTAGCTTGGTCTTGGTTTTCCATGTGCCTGTAAAATATGTATTCAACATGAAGTCACAAGTGAAGTATTCTGCTTTCGAACCAGTCACCCTTTCCACATCTCATATGACCAAGATGCACTACTTGCAGTGCAGTACATCAGGAATTGTCTTCCTGTTTACTGTGCCGTTACGTTGTGTTCACACAGCTTAGTTGAAAGTTGTTTAGTTACAGAATTGATCGTTTTCATCTCATTAAAACAGCTGCAACATTTCTCGGCTACGTTTGAGAACCCCTTGAAAGCTCTCCCGGAACGCATTTTCCAAATACACCAGCAACGTTACTGAGGTCAACAGGCCAGTAGATTGGTAACGTAAGCAGGACGCACCGGTTTTTGGATTTTTTTTATCACTATGGGTAGAACCACGGAGCAAAGCGCAACAATGATGAATTGCGGAAAATGAGTGCACTATCAGGGCTAAGATAGAAAATCATAATCCGAATAAACTATCAAGCTGGAAACAGAGTTACCAGAGACTACGTGCTCCCGGACAGCAGTTAGTGCCTTCCAGATTCACAGTGAGAAAAAGTTGTTTACACTTCCAGTATGCTGTGCTGTATCAAAACTCTACGAAGATGGCCTGTCAGATAGCTCGTTCCAGACACATTGAGCATCGATTTTCACGGATAATCAGACCACTTGATAAACAGAATGTTAGGAACCAGGTCAGCTTTGATCCGACAGATAGAAAATCTGTTGAATAAGTATTTAGTCCCATAAAAAGTGTTTAACACGACATGGTTAATAACCCAGGAATGGTATTGGTTGCAGTCCGTTGAAGATTTTCGTGGAACATTTTGTTCTTCAGGAGAAAGGGAGTCCAAAGAGCAGATACATATCCGAAGTGCAGCCAAATAAAACACTAGAAACAGGATGAAGGAAGCTGTCAAAAGCCGGCTGACAGCCGTCAAAGTGTTACTAGTCTTTCTTATATTTGCGTTAAATTTGAGTGAAGTCAACAGAGAATACGACACAGACGCACCTAAGTCCTTATGTACGAGCACACACTGGAGAGGGAGGCTATCCAATCAACAGACAGCATTCAGCATTTGTCGAGTGCGCATCATCTTATAGTTCTCGGCGTGGGTGCAAGCCTATTCGTCTGACATGAAGTGAACGAGGCATTCGGGACCTTTTGGTAGAATAGAATGGCCATTAGTTGAATCAAACAGCCGCCAACTTTTAGAGTTATCGGTGAACAGTAGCGCCTCGAGGGATCGATAAAAGAGGTCCATTGTTAAAGATAAAGAACCGAAGCCGGCCACGGATAGCAATTTGAAACACATCACTGAAATTGTCTTAGCAACTGGAGAACACGCAATTTAGCAGTATGCAATAATGTCGACTGATACGGTGTTGATTCAGCCACTTGCCACACGCATTTCATAGTGATGGAGCTTGGAAATTAAAATCAAGTGGTTCAGCCGGTCAGACGCTTTAGCGAAGTCAAGCTAAGCGATATCAACATCACTGTAACGTTTTGTACAATATTTTGTGCTTCACAATTCTCACTGATCTGCACAATTTTCACTTTCCTCAAATTTTCACACGTACACCTGATGCTTAAAGCAAGTTAATGGAATAAACCATTAAACAACGACACAAAATTTCTCTCCAGGTTCACAATCTGTGCGTTCTCTCTGCGCTTCCTGTTGCTTGCTTATTAATTTCTGAAGAGTTGGAGACTAACGGATCGACCATTTATTTCAGCACACTTTCGAACGACAGACAGTATCCATCGGATACTTCATTCGTTGTAGTGGAACTGTGAACCAACGCAGCTTCACGAACTATTGCCAGTCAGCTGCATTCATTTTGATCGCATTTTGACCTCGTGTCCACAACTAAGTTTTTACATAGTGCTTGGATACACTACGTGAATGTATTGAACCCGAATTTTTACATTTTGCTCATTGTACATATATGTATTTTTTGATTCCGTTGCCGATAAGCTCAGAACTCCCATTATTTCACAATGATTTCCGATTTCGACATTGGTTTATTTTCCAAGATCACTATCAATCTGAAATTATCTGCATTTGGTATTTCAAACCCTTGCGTCTGGTTCTGGTTCACTCAGGTAGAGGCATTTTTCCGATTTCGTAAGATTACCTCACAGGCCACCATGTTTTCCTACGTTGCTACGCAGTTGCCCACTGACATTGCTTCAGAAGTAATTGATATACTCAATCCTACGCCAGACGAGTCCCCATACGATAAACTCAAGGCAGCAGTTTTAAAGCGTACCACGGCGTCAGACGAGGCCAAGCTGCAACAGTTACTTTCTGGTGTCGAGTTGGGTGATCGCACCCCCTCTCAATTACTCCGCCACATGAAATCCCTGGCCAGTGATAACAACATAGGTGATCCCATCCTCAGGCAACTGTGGACCAAATGCCTCCCGCTTAACACCTCGGTCATTTTGTCAGTACAAAACCCCGACACACCATTGGAAAAATTAGCAGAGATGGCGGATAAGGTTCACGAGTGCTCCAAAATCGTGACCTACGGCCAACATCTCTTGACGGTCGACCTTGGACTGCGCCGAAGTTTCCCCTGGATTTTTGTCATTGCCGATGTCCAACATCCAATTATCGGCGTCGATTTTCTCACAAAGTACGGTTTGACTGTTGACTTCAAAAACTAAACATGCGTGAACAGCACTACTACTTTTTGCGTTCAAGGTGATGCCACCACCCTCAACTCTATCAAAATTTGAACAGCCTCACGGGAGGTCGACAGGATATGGTGCCGTTTGAACGAATGTTGGAACGGAAATTTGCCAACCTACGCCTAATACCACGGCGCCGAAACATGACGTTGCTCATCACATCATCACCAAGGGACCACCCAGATTCGCACGTCCACGCCGACTGCCTCCTGAGAAGCTGAAAATCGCCAAGGCGGAATTTGCGGAAATGTTACGTCTCGAAATTATTCCACCCTTAAACAGCCCATGGTCATCGCCTTTGCACATGGTCCCCAAGAAGACTACAGGAGATTGGAGACCATGCGGTGACTACCGAGCGCTGAACAACGTCACCGTGCCGGATCGCTATCCCATTCCGCATATTCACGATTTTTCCATTGGCCTGTCTGGGAAAAAGATCTTTTCCAAAATAGATCTGGTCAAGGCATATCATCAAATCCCTGTGGCTCCCGATGACATCGCTAAAACGGCGATCACAACCCCGTTTGGCTTATTCGAATTTGTTCGTATGCCCTTTGGCCTCAGGAATGCCGCCCAAACATTTCAACGCTTCATGGACCAAGTTCTACGCGGATTAGACTTCGTGTTCGTCTACATCGATGACATACTCGTTGCTAGCAACGATGAGCAGGAGCATCTGTCTCATTTGAAAGCTGTCTTTGAGCGTTTAAACCACTACGGCGTTACTATCACTACAACCAAATGCGTCTTCGGTGCTTCTTCCATTGACTTTCTCGGTCATCGCATCGACAAAGACGGCATCAGACCACTACCGGAGAAAACAAACGCAATTTCGGATTATCCGTTGCCTCAGTGAATTATTATTGTAGCTTCATACCCAGTTGGCTATCTGAGTACCGACGAACATGCACAGTTGGTTCTAAAGACCGACGCATCTCAGTCTGCCGTCGGCGCTGTTTTGCAGCAAGTCATCGGCAATGAAATCCGACCGTTATCCTTTTTCTCCCGGAAGCTACAGCCTGCTCAAACGAGGTACAGCACCTTCGGCAGAGAACTGCTAGCTATCTACCTCGCCGTCAAGCATTTCCGACATGTGTTAGAAGGACGGCAGTTTACCATCCTTACTGACCACAAGCCGTTAACGCACGCTTTCAACACTTCCCCAGACAGATACTCCCCGAGAGAAACCCGCCACTTAGACTTTCTCTCCCAGTTCTCGACGGACATCCGCTACATCGATGGTCCAAGCAACCTGGTTGCAGATGCTTTATCTCGCGTGCATATTCCACCATTTATCCGCGTTTCCCATCGATTTGGAAGCCATGGCGGCAGCCCAACAAAACGATGCAGAATTTAATCAGCTACGTTCTCATCCGTCCTTGAAGTTCGTTCACTTACCACTCCTGCATTGCAACTCTAAAATTCACTGCGATATCTCGACCGGTAAACCTCGACCTTACGTCCCCTGTAACTACCGGCGAAACATTTTCAGCCACTTCCACTCTATCTCCCATCCTAGCATCCGCTCCACGGTCAAACTGATCACTGACCGTTTCGTCTGGCCGAACATGCGCAAGGATCTACGAACAGCCCGGTCATTCACCTTGTTCAGCATGGTCTGCATGTCTTCGGCAGAGGGGCTAAGTAAGACAATGTCGTCCGCATACTCCAGATCGGTCAACCGAGCGCCAGGAAGAAGCTCAACACCAAGTCCACTGGACTCCTCAAGCGCACCCTCCAAAATGTCGTCCATGACAAAATTGAACAGGAAAGGGGAAATCGGACACCCTTGACGAACACCACTAGAAGTGATGAATGCCCGAGACAGCTGTCCATAAACCCTCACCCTGCTTGCAGAGTGAGCATACAGTGATCTCAACAGATTCACGTATTTCCCTGGTACTCCCTTGCGAAGAAGACAGTTCCAGAGAACGTTACGAGCAACTGAATCGAAAGCAGCCTTCAGGTCCAAAAAGACCAAGACCGTCGGCTGCCTATAAGAGTGCCGATGTTCCAAGATCCGTCGCAAGGTAAAAATGTGGTCAACGCACCCTCGACCGGATCGGAATCCTGCCTGTTCTTCACGTATCTGACTTTCTCTGGGTTTAGTGAGCCGACGTAAAATGAGGCCAGTGAGTAACTTGGAAGCAACAGATACCAAACTGATGCCTCTGTGGTTGTCACATAGACTTCGGGCCCCTTTTTGAAAACGGGAATTACTGTTGACAAGCACCAATCGCGAGGTACCTCTTCAGTCTCCCAAATCGTCTGGAGGAGTTTTGTCAGTTCTGATATCAACCTCTCCCCGCCATCCTTGAAAAGAGAAGAGAGAGAGGTCTGGTCCAGGAGCCTTATTACGCTTCAATAATTTGAGCTCTAGGACCACTTCTGCTTCCGACGGAGGGCCGTCTGGAACGCAATAACTGACCATTCGGGTCCCGTCGTCCACATAATCTGGTTGAGGCCAGCTGAACTGTTCTTCAAAATGTTCAGCCCACCTGTCAAGTCGACGCGATTGATTGGTGATAAGTGAACCATCTTTTTCACATATGGTCTCACTTACACCGACTCGACGACCAGTACAACCACGGATCAGGGAAAAAAGCCTTCTGCTATTCCCAGATAAAAAGGCTCTTTCCATCTCTTTCGACTGTTCGACCAAGTAGTGCTCACGGTCTTTGCGCAAGCTTTTAGTCAGCTTGCGTTTAAGTTCTCGACGGTCGACCATTGCAGCGCAATGGTAAACGTGAGGTCACAATTATCGACAGATTAAAACCGGCGTTCACCGAAGTACCTGATGTAGGAACTGATACCCGACTAGCAGCAGCACCTCCGATAACTACCTCACCTGACATTAACACAGATCCAGCCACGGCTGCGACCTCACCAGCATCGACGATACAAAACCGTCAGAACAAATAAGTTCGGGAACTGCGCAGGCTAATGACATGCACACTACGTTAGAGTCTAGCGCAAGTAGTCTTCGATTGCATTTGCTCACTCAATCAGTTGTAAACGGCGTGAATGAAATAGTTTTTGTCAATAAACGTTTTGCCGAAGAAAACATATTTTTGAACTACAGTTTAGACGGTTACCTCTTGAGGTTACAGCTTTCCATTAATGAGCACTGCAAACTTTAGGTATTACAGACTAACCATTCAACATCTACTTAAGACATACACGAGATCGTGCTTCGCGAGGAACTCAAGGAAACTAAGAGCTCTAACAGAGACTTCAACGAGGATCGCCCAAGGCCACTACCCTACTTTGCAGTGAACCTGAACCAGCAAAATCCTCTACAGCACCAAGGCCGACTGTCAATTGACTGTTCCAGTGCGCCCGGCTACCAACGATTAACCCGCCAAACTAGTGACTTTTGATTACCTTCAGTCACTTCCCTTCTCACAATCTTTGTCGACACGAGCTGTGTGGCAAGAGCAAATAGGACTACCCACGTTCGCGTCAATCGTTTCGGCGAATTGAAACACTGTTACGTCCCCAAAGTCAACTTCCTGATTCTTTTAACGTACCAGCTCTATAGTGACCCTATTTATTAATGGATACGTTTGTGTATCGATTATTACGAACATTTCCAAGCCATTAGATGCTTGTTTGAACGGATGAGGATACCGACAGCTACTTTGCGCACTCGAACGTACGACTGATGCCGCGCTCTTGGTATCTGTTTCGTTGTATTGTTGTTGCGTCATATCGCTCGACCAGACACATATCAGCAACATGACACTTAGTTGCTTCTCGTATTAGTCTCGACCGGTCGTTTCGGTTCGCTTGTTCCTAAGGATATTTCCCCAAAACCTGTTATATGAACTGTCAGGAGGAACCTTTCGTCTAGTCTCTAAAAACCTCAAGGAGTTCTCTGAAATCCAATGTCTGTTCAACCGACGTAAACCCATGCCACATGCTACAGTACCTGCTTCATAAATTGGCCTGTGAGATTTGAGTCCAGCAGCTATTAGGATCTTCGGAGTGAGTACCACTAAGGCAGCTTTCTAAGCTGGTTTGGTAATTATGCTTTACCGATGGTAAAGCCAGTTTCTCAACAGCTAGTCGTTGCTGTCGGTGGGGTCGTTGCCCAGCAAAAGTAAGAACAAAACGACAACGTACCAACGCATGATCTGAATCCAAGTACGTGCTCCAATAAGAACGACAGTCTTGAATGGAACCCCGCCACCTATAACTAACGGCTATGTGGTCTATCTGAGACCAGGCCTGATTCGGAGAAGGCGGGCGCCAAGTATAGCATTGACGTGCACGATGCCTAAAACTAGTGCTGGCTAAAAATAGCTTATGCTCAGTGCACAGCTGCAAGCTGCCCGCCATTATCTGATCGATGTGATGCTATCCCAAACCTGCCACCTAAACGAGATTCGGCCTCACCAAGGCGACCGACCTGGGCATTCATATCTCCGGCCAGAACGACTATATCAGAGCCATGTGTCGACCGAAGGAGCGGCCAGATCCGAATAAAAGCGTCCTTGACGCCGGTGTCACTACAGTCAGTTGGAGCATAAGCAGACACAATGAAAAGATTTCTGAAGGTTTTGCGTCTAGAGCTGGCCTTTAACAGAACCTGCCAAGCGGACGGCACAGTCTACTGTTAACAGGAATCCAATCTACTAATGCGGCTGCGGCCATACACTCAAGTCTTCTTAAGACAACGCACACCGTTTCTGCAGCCGTCATGAAGACGACATCAGAATCGTCAGCATATTTATCGTCGTTGGTGAGAAAGCACCACTCTTCTGACCGCTGGTTAAACTCACCGGGGCCAATTTACAAAGTGCTGGGATCATGGGAGTTCCCGATTTTCAAGTCATCCGCATACAGGACAGTGACTGAAAATCCTTTCCGGTATATCATTGATATATATTAAAACAGTAATGGTCTAAGGACTGATCGCTGCGGTAAGCCTGATAAGACAGGTGCGAGGAAGGAGAGATAACAGTTAGTCCTAACTCGAAGGGTTCTACCATTAAGAAATGAGACGATCCAACGGTGAATACCACCATGGATGCCGTAGGCTTCGGTTTTCTGTAGAAGTGAACCGTGTGGTACCCGGTCAAGTGCCCTAGCAAAGTGGAATGAAATGGAGTCTGATATAAGAATACGCTTTCTAACATCCGTTAAACCGCCTATGAAAAGCAGTGTGTACGTTAGGTAGGACCTAGTCGGTAGGATTTTGTGTTGAGTTCCGAAGATGAGACTGTCTGACAGGAGATGCTCTACGATGGCTCGTTTGAGGAGATATTCTGAGATTTATGACAGAGTACTTGTTAGACTGGCTGGTCGATAACTGACAGGACATTGGAAATAGACAAAAGACCGACAATTCACGAATGAAAAATCAGACGTAGTGTTTCGGTCAGTTTAAGAAAACCGATTATAACTAGAGAGTCGGACAATTTAGAATCAATCCATACATGCAGCGAGACACAACGCAGATCTCAATCTTATTTTCCTCCCAGAATGATTACGGATTTGGACTTACCATATGCTGTGATCATAGTCTACACCCCCAAACACTATACACTGCCTACGGATTATCGAGGCACTATTACACCGCGAAACACTTTTTACTCATCGCTTCGAGACCAAAATCAACGTGAGCACAAACAACAGGCTTCTTCTCTCCGCTCACAAGCAAAAAACGTCAAATGGTCAGAATAAGGCGTAATTCAACACATCTGGCGCCCAACCAAAGTTGAGTGCCCCCAAATGATAAATAATTACAAATGAACTTACCCGATGGGTAACTAATTCCTTCATTGGAATAGTGGTTTGCGCATTAGGATAGTTGCAGGCTATTTTAATATCATCACATACACTTCCTTGGGGACAACACGTTTTTCCACCAGCACAGCAGACGCCCTGGATGAATGAGCAAAAGAACTTAGCCTTACGTTAACGAACGGACAACACGCCGCTCGATTCAACTGAACTTCGCAGCATGAACCGTTAGAACAGCAATCTCGACAAACGCTGGGCTCATATAACGCACTTGTGAAAAAAACAAGAGTAGTAAACAAAATAACCTAAAAATTACGTCCTCCGTGAAAAACTACGCAGTACCTCTAACATCAAACTCCACATCACGCAACACCAGGTCCCAACCACCCGCTTTCACGCAGTCAAGGTTATTATGACATGCTGTTCCATGCTCTCCCCTAGTTAACCAATGGAATTGCGTGAGAATCAAACCAATGAGATTGGAGATGAATCAAACTTATTTGTTGTCAGTGTGTATTGACAGTTTTACGACACTGGACTTATATGTTCCAACTGAACTGGCGCGGGTAACTCGAAATTTGGTTCACTTTTCCACGCTGTCATTGTCTATTCATATTTTTGCCCTATTGGTGCTCTGTGCATCGGAACGATCATTGTTATTCGTTATCGGATAATTGTTCATTGTTCATTGTTCATTGATAGAAGGCATGGCTGTGTGAGCCTCTTCACTGAGCGTCTCGACACCGGAGTAAGCAGGGCGTTAACTATCCTCCTTCTTCCAGCGCGCCATCATATGTGCATCTAGGAGCCGCTTGAAAACCACATCATTGGGTGCTAGTACCACCTGCGCTGGTAGCGCATTCCAGCTATTGACGGCCCGCCGTGACAGTCGGAATACGGCGTGAATTCGCCCCGATCGTTGCTTGAGAATCGTGAGTGGATGGCTCCGAAATCTGTGCTCGTTGCGGAGGGGAAAATCTGCTCTGAGCTCCTCGCCCATGTCACCTCACAAAATGATGAATTGCGGAAAATGAGTGCACTATCAGGGCTAAGATAGAAAATCATAATCCGAATAAACTATCAAGCTGGAAACAGAGTTACCAGAGACTACGTGCTCCCGGACAGCAGTTAGTGCCTTCCAGATTCACAGTGAGAAAAAGTTGTTTACACTCCAGTATGCTGTGCTGTATCAAAACTCTACGAAGATGGCCTGTCAGATAGCTCGTTCCAGACACATTGAGCATCGATTTTCACGGATAATCAGACCACTTGATAAACAGAATGTTAGGAACCAGGTCAGCTTTGATCCGATAGAAATCTGTTGAATAAGTATTTAGTCCCATAAAAAGTGTTTAACACGACATGGTTAATAACCCAGGAATGGTATTGGTTGCAGTCCGTTGAAGATTTTCGTGGAACATTTTGTTCTTCAGGAGAAAGGGAGGCCAAAGAGCAGATACATATCCGAAGTGCAGCCAAATAAAACACTAGAAACAGGATGAAGGAAGCTGTCAAAAGCCGGCTGACAGCCGTCAAAGTGTTACTAGTCTTTCTTATATTTGCGTTAAATTTGAGTGAAGTCAACAGAGAATACGACACAGACGCACCTAAGTCCTTATGTACGAGCACACACTGGAGAGGGAGGCTATCCAATCAACAGACAGCATTCAGCATTTGTCGAGTGCGCATCATCTTATAGTTCTCGGCGTGGGGTGCAAGCCTATTCGTCTGACATGAAGTGAACGAGGCATTCGGGACCTTTTGGTAGAATAGAATGGCCATTAGTTGAATCAAACAGCCGCCAACTTTTAGAGTTATCGGTGAACAGTAGCGCCTCGAGGGATCGATAAAAGAGGTCCATTGTTGAAGATAAAGAACCGAAGCCGGCCACGGATAGCAATTTGAAACACATCACTGAAATTGTCTTAGCAACTGGAGAACACGCAATTTAGCAGTATGCAATAATGTCGACTGATACGGTGTTGATTCAGCCACTTGCCACACGCATTTCATAGTGATGGAGCTTGGAAATTAAAATCAAGTGGTTCAGCCGGTCAGACGCTTTAGCGAAGTCAAGCTAAGCGATATCAACATCACTGTAACGTTTTGTACAATATTTTGTGCCTGTCTCTTCTCACTGATCTGCACAATTTTCACTTTCATCAAATTTCACACGTACACCTGATGCTTAAAGCAAGTTAATGGAATAAACCATTAAACAACGACACAAAATTTCTCTACCGGGAGAACAAGAACAACGAGCCGCGAGAACAGCGTGTGTATTGTGTGTGGTACAAAACAGAAAACAGGGTACAACTCTTTCGCTCCATTCAGTCTTTTGCATAAGTTAATTACAAACGGGGTTCGGGGAACTTGCTGACCTCATAAGTGCAATTCTTCGGTGCGTGTCTTGTTCCTGTTTGCTCATTAACGTCCCTCGTCCGCACATCTGAAACGACAAACACAAAGGAATAGTTAGCCAACGATTATTCACTATATCAATGACTTGTGCCGTTACAAGAGTTTCGTTTTCATGGGGCG
>LOND01000064.1:39213-49623 GCA_014220965.1 Paragonimus kellicotti
CCCGTTCATCTGCAGTTGCGGGGACAAGTAAGTCGGTAAGACGGACTAGAGTTTGCAACAGCGGATGACGTACAGCACGTTCTCACATGGTTACTGATTGCGATGACGCAACATAGCGATTAGACCATGACCCGGCGTTTTCGATTGCTAAGCCCGTCTTAGACCCATTAACGTCGATCACTGTGTTGTTGCCTACTTGAAACCCGAAGCTGTTGATATTCACGGAAGCTATGCTGCTCATGTAGATTCAACCACTTCTTTGTGCATAAAATGTGCTGACGTAATAAGTTTCATTGCCGTGAAATGGACCCTGATTCTCTTAATGTGCTTAATGTTTAATTGATGTTCCTGTTGTCCTTCGCTTTTTCATACATAATCTATTATTTTCTGTACGCGACCAGCGACACTAACCAAAATGGTAGCGCCTCGCGACATTTATCATTTTGTTGTGCTGTTTGGAACTTGTGCACTGCTCTTTTCCATCAAACCAAACTTCAACCAACCAGTCCGGACTTAATACCTTCAAAAACCTTGTTGTCATTCCGTATCAAAATTCCCCCCTCAAAGGCCTGGACCGTACTGATTCGACGATAAACAATAATATACAGTATTGTACGAACAACAAGATTTTCAGAAGATTTTGGAAATGTCAGTCGTAGGGAAGTAAGCAGTCTGGTTTAATGGTAAGGCACGATTAGTTTTAAACTTCCGTGACTAACCTTCATTAAATCTTCCTATAAAAAAAATATTACGTAGAGTTTGGCACCAAATGATGTATGCAAAAGTTAAGGGAAGCAGGTGAACCGCTCCCAACTGTTTCTCCTGTTTATTAAAACTTACAGTCCAACTACCGTGCGGTTATTATGCATGCGACCGGGTGTTGCGATCACGTTATTTAATTAGGTTATTGACAATCTATGAGTAGTTTGTAATAATGCACAATTTACCACCGTCTTGTTCAATTTTTAATGTCCTCAAACGGGGTGCACCGGCGCTTTGACAATAACTAAGCCCACATTTCAGCACCTGGTGCATGTGATCAGAGTTCAACAAGCGCACTTACGTTGGTTACTCTGGGAAACCGCGTCTGAAAGTTAGATCGAATTAGGTTTGTTGTTTCCGTCGCTGACATACGTGCGGCGCCTTCTTTTGAGCTGTTTGTACCTAACCCAGTTCCATCCAAATGTGTTCCTTATGCTTTTCCTTTAGCTTTCTGTGTAAATTCGTGAAATGTTGTAGTCATACGTTTGTGTTTGCGACACTTTCTCCCTGGACAGCCCATTTGCGTGTGCGCTCGACGACTCGTTTATTAAGCCGTATAATCACTATCAAATTGCACAGTAGATTCAGTCAATTTTAGCTGTCTCAGTAAAACGAAAGGCCTATTTGTCAGCCTTGTTTCCTCGAAACTGAATGCGAAACAGATCAAAAACCACTAGCTTGTTCACATGCTTTCGTTTGTTCGAGAGTCTATTCGCCTTAAGGTCACGCCCCACGTGACTGTGGTGATCAATCGGAAATCCGTTTAGCCTTATCTGTCCGGCTGCCTCGTGTGTGACCTCTGCTTGTGTGTGTTTCTATATTACACTGAGCTGCGCTTTTTCTTCAGTGTATATCTGTGTGCGTGTATCTGTTGGACAAGTGTGTTTACTGAATACGCTGACGACCATAGTGTGGGTATCCAGGCCTGCTAATGGTGGATGGGTCGGTAAGCCTGTACAAGATTGATGAATCATCGCCTCGAGTGACCTGAGGAGGACAGATTCAGCTGTCCTCAAGTTAACCTTATCGCGCTCCTTTTGGTTTTCTCACGCTCTACCGTCAGCTTGCTCCAACGTGCGTACGTGTGCACACCACGTGCCATCCAAGGGCGTATGTGAATTGGGTGGGTAGCCCACCGCTTGGCACGTGTGTAATAACGAACCGCTCACGTTCCATCCGTCCGTCGCCGACTTCGCTAACTGAAGTTGACACGTACGACAGGTAGAACGAAACATCCGTTGATTTATTTCTCTGTGTGACTTGACCCCGTTCAGCACTGACTTGTAAGAGTGTGATGGATACGTATGTATGTTATGTCAGACTGTTGGGTTTTTTTCCTACAGTCTAAATCACTCGGTCTTTTTAAATTAGACTGTTGTCGACCCTCTTGTTTGACTCAGATATACTGAATCTTTCGGTCCACTTAGTGTGCGATCAGTGCGCCCACTTTCGCATGCACTCATAAGTTATCAAAGTTTGTTTGACTGGAGTTCAATGAGTGAGACAAGTGATAGGTTTTAAAAAAAATCATACATTGTGTTCTTTATGGAATATTACTTTGTGCTAAGTTGGCAATTGCACTGGTTTGTATGGATGGAAACAACTTTTGTTATCACTCACACTTGGGAATGCGTATCCCTCTCTCGTTTACTCGAATATGGGTTTGGTCGCCCTGTTACAAACGACGCTTATCTTCCGTACGGCTATCGTATCCGAAGCTATGAATGTTATTTTTGTTTAGATTTGAAAGAATCGAATAGTGGAACACAAAATGTCTTGTACAAGAAAATTTCGTTTGCTTATCATCAGTTAGTACATCGAAAATGTGACAAGCTACCTATGTGATGAGCGGACATAACAAGAAGTGAGACAAAGGTAGTACGTTTATTAGTCGCACACCAGTGACATTCATGACGTAATGGCATATTCATGTCATTGCTAGCAATACTGATACTGTTCGTGAGCCCGGAAGTACACACCATCAAAACAACCTGGTCTAGTCAGCACCATCAGTTTAGGAGCTTCGTGCCTATGCTCTACAAACGCAGGCTGATACACAACCTACTCAGTAGAATATGTGGAATTGTTACATTTAATAGGTTAGAACACGACCCGCAACTATTTAGAAAAAACTATGTTAGACAATGATTACCCTTCAGGTTTTATTGATAAATACGCTAAGCCAGTTCATCCACGAAAACGGGCTTATCTCTGGTAAGCAATCGGGAATTTGATTAATTTCAAGTCGAATATCACTCACAAATCCTGTAGATATTCTAGCCAACACGCTACCTAGCCCTCCGGGAATTGCGAATCCATTGCGCGGCGCCTGGTGATCACTTCGAATTTCGAAAGATCGTCCGCGTAAGTAAGGGCGGAAGTGCTTGAGGAAATACACTAAAGCTAACATTTCACGGCGTGTAGTGCAATAGCGCCTTTCTCGCTTGTCAAGCCGACGACTTGCATAGGCAATCACGACTTCCCCATTAGCCGACTTCTGGGAGAGTACAGCGCCGATAGCTAAATCACTGGCGTCAGTGCCTAGTAGGAAAAGATTGGCTGATGGCGAGAATGATAGGTTAACTGAGCTTACTCTTCAGTATATTGGATGGTGCGTGGTATTCAACGGGAAACATTTTTCTTCTTCTCTGCAAGTCGTCGAAGGGGGGTGGGGTGCTATCTCTGTGAAACGTGGAACAAATTTCCGGTAATAAGAAGTCAATCCTATAAAACTGTATACTTCACTCACTGATCATTGTATAGGCCAATCGACGATGGTCGATCTTACTAGATGATCTCGTGTTATCACGATTCAAGAGTGTGTGTTAATGAAGGTTCCAGGTTGTCTGGCTCAACCTGTATGTGCAATCGAAGACGTGTGTCACTGATGTACTGAATGTGTTATATTCTCAGTATCTAGAAACTTATACAGGTGAACTTCTGAAATAGCATTAGTGCTCAATAATCAACTTTTTTTCTCCTTCTCCACAAAGGTGTATCTGACTCGATACGTTTGTTTGTGCACTTGAAACCAAAGACAGACGTATGTAGACCACGTGTGTAAACATATACTGTCGACATTCGATTTGAAGTTAACGTCTGCAAAGAATTCCCAGACACATATAACATCAAAAGTGATATCCGTGTCAGGAACATTAGCCATAGACTGGGCAATGCGGTTCGATAGAGGAAATGCTGAGAGAATCATATACTTAGAGAATTGTGATGCTAAATCGTGATCGTGTTGGTAAACATCGTTTTTCTAATACTGTGACAGTTATCCCTAACTTCGGCATCACACTTGTAAGTTAGGGCAGCTTCAACCTACAGAAATGAACTGTAGTCTTCAACAGTCAAGACAAGTTCATTCATACAAATGTAGGGATACATGAGTTCGGATCTCCACGTTTCAGTCATGTATTGAAGGTTGTATCCCATCGTTTAGCACGCTGATCCGCACTAACATGAGAGGTGTGGTCGACCAATAGCAAATGGATGTAACAGCTGGTAAGTTGGGAACTATAGATTACGTTCATTTCTCAATCCTAAAACTTTAGTAGGATTAGCCACCAACCGGGATCAGTGACCTGAATATTACTCTTCTTAGAGGCAAGCCTGATCAATGATGATAATTGCTCCCTGGATGTCACTTTGCATCCACACTCTTCTAATCTGTTTGTTTACGATCACATGTCTGCATCAGACGTTACGAGGAGTTGTTCATTACCGCTTATACATTACAACCTATGTAGACCTATATCACAACTTTTGTATATAATATTTTGAACGATTCTCGTGTATCCACATCCGTTGTCAACCATGCTTAGTCGGTTTCCTCGTTAGAGTGTTCCACACAAAACGTGCACTCGGCCCAAGCTATCGCTCCCAGTCTTCAGAACGCTGAGTATCACTATTGTTTCCAACGTTTGCATCGTTTTTTTCCGCTTCGTACCACATTACCCATTAAGGCCACTGAGAATTATGCACTGTAAGGGGTGTATGTTTCTCGGTTGTTTGAATACGAACGGACTCATGATGATTTTGTACTGTAGGTCTTTATTTGTATTCAAGGCATTTTTATTGTTATTCTATATATACGTTTGCTAGTATCTGTATGTATCATCAAAATATCTGTATCTCGCTGCTGACTAGTTATAAAGTGGGCACCTAATGCGCGTCCGAACCCGTGGGAAGATGGCACTCTCTTACAAATAGATGTCACATTCACAGACATCAAACAGTCTGGCTAAGGATGATGTACATATAATAATTGAAACTGCTTTGAAATTCGTCTCCTAACATATCGCATGGGATCTCACGTACAGACTTCCGTGTATCATAACACTAACTGCGATTTCTGCTTTCGTGCGTTTCTATGTTTATACTTATGTTGAACTTAATCCAGCTGCAATTTGCAAGACGTCTTCTTCCATGTAATGTGTTTACTTCACTGTGCCCATAGGACAGGAGTTTTCTTCAATTCGTCTCAGTCGCTGAATTACGAATCCCCCGAACCAGTTTAACCATTTACAGCCAAACGGCAAAAAAAAGTCGTATCAATGATGTCCCACAACCAGTTCTCGCCATGTTTTTTTCTCTCTCATCTGGCACGCGGACACACATGCACGCGCGCAATGCACGTGAATACAATGTAACCTCGGCACCTGCGCACACGCGCATGTACGTGCAACTCAGTCTATCGGGTAGTCATCGCTTTTCGGGACACAAACCCTGTAATATGACCAAACCGTTTCAAAGTAAATTACGAACGACGCATAATTCCGTTTGAGTTGGGCTAACAACGAGACGCTGAACCGCGTAGCTAGACAGCCAAAGCACAGATCTTTCCCGGTTGATGTGACATAACTATAGTTGCTTTGTATCTTGTACACGAGATCGTGCTCAAATCTGGAAATTGTCTATAGCTTAGTTAGATTCATTTGCAAGTTGCTCTGTCAAATTCAAGCTGTTTGCTGAATATCGTTGGTCGGTTTTATCCTGACTCCTCAGAACGTCTACGTTATTAAGATCGTATACTAGACGTGGTGAAAACAACACAGAAATAGGAATTCTTGTCTGATATATATATATATATATATATATATATATATATATATATATATATAATTTACGGCCCAGTTCAGAAACCCGAGGCCATGAACCTGATCATGTACCACAAACTGCACACTACCCACATTCGATCGCATCATTCTCATTTAACTAACTCTATCTGCCTGCTCACTTCGAAAGGAAACACTCGTCTCGAGCGTCACACATGTTAGAACTAATCAGTAGTACACATCTTTATCCAAACCGGAATTTACACTCAGGCCGTTTTCTTAGACAAACGTGTTAACCACAACACCAGTAACCTCACTGTGAACATGATCTAGTAATCCTATCCAAACATTCAATCGCAACCTCGTGTGAATATTGCTCATCTTCCTCAATCACCGGGTGATAGTATGTTCGGAGACGCAATCCAGTATAATAGCGAGTTATGTTTTAGGGGGAAATGAAAACAAAACGAGTGATATTGGTATGGTTCAAACGCATGCACAAACTTAGTGTTCTGTTGTGAGCGTCAACCATTCTAATTAGTTCAGACAAACCATTTTCTCCTCATTGCATAATAAACCTGTTCATCGTGTTCCCTATCCATCTTAGACCGAATAACTAAGCTCGTTGACTCTTTGTAGTGAGGTCTACTCCCAGCCACTGGGCTCACGCGCGTTTACCGTTATTGAAGGAAAAACGTATAAGTTGATTATGAGGTGGTGTAAGTTCACAAAGATTCTCATCTTGGCCAGAGCTGTGTGTTACCCACGTTCATCCTTCGCCGACCACATTCAGTAGATTACCCACGATGGCAATGCATATTTCGTTTATATTGGTGCTTCCTTGTCGCATGACTATGAGACAAGGAGACAGGAAGAAGAACAATTTAAAGTAGGATTGGACCCGGTTCACAAACCCAGCCAATCGAAATCCAGTTGTCTTCATTTTGCAAACAAACAATTGAATTGTGAATAAAACGACATCCATTATAATGTTTCCTTACGACTTTCATTGACTTGCTTTCTTAGCTGTCCTTACTTTAAAGACAATTCAGCGCAACAGTGACAACCTCAACCATCATTCTTTCTAGCGTATCCAACTGGGGACTCTATTACTCCTCAGGCCCTAATTATGACACAATTCCTAACGTGCATGTGGTCACCTTTGTTGTTAGAGGTCAGGTTGTTGACCGCCATATGCCATACATCGACAAGTTTCTAGTTGGACATAGAGTAGTAGATGTACAGTGTGGTAAAAGATGAACTGACATTCTTACTGTATGGTGTTTAACTATCTCGCTGTACGCGACTGCAAGCTTCGGGTGAGTGAACTTGTGTGAACTCGACTGTCAATGACTCGCCTCCGAACCTGCATTTTGTTTATTCGCGTTGCCACTATCCGGTACGTGCGACCGTTCTTCATTTCACTCGCCCCATATTGTGAACCGTACATACTGGGTCACTGTCCTAACCACCTGTTCCATTCTCTATCGGAGGCATGCTACTGTCGTCTTAGTGCTTTCGCTTTAGATGTGAAGCTGAGCATTGCTCCTAATCGTCTTGTCAGTTCATGGTAGCCCGGTTATAACGACGTTCAACTACCAGTCAGTCACACAGTTGCATGTTTGAGCCCGATTGTCGCGATATCTTCCCGTCTGTATATAGGCTCATGTGTATGTCGCCTGTCTTGTGCTAAAGCTGAAAACCCAACTGACTTCTAGTCCTCTTGGATAGTGATGATGGACTAAATAGAACAAACGCTCGAAATCTTGGCCGTATGACTGATCATCCACCTTTGGAATTGTTTCTCCATCTCGAGTGGCTATACCGCCAACATATGCCCAGTTAAATGACGAAGCGATAATTGTACATCTGTGGGACTTATTGGAAGGGAGTTCAAAGTATGAGAACGATAAGTGTGCTATCTGATTGCTTGATATACCGTCATCAAATCAATCCCCGGCTCCTCGGAACTATCTCGCACCGGGTTCGGAAAGTCTAATGATATTTGGTCTGCACTTAATCCCATTGGTCTATGTTTGCGCCACATGTTTAGTGGTGTATCCGTTGAAATACGAGCTTTTCTACTTGAATCGTTAGAGTGTATTTCAACGATTCGAATAGCCCCATGAGTTCATTAGAAGTAAAAAGGTGTTTTGGCGAACAGTCTGTTTTCGGTTATTCATCATCGGGCCAATTACATAACATTTTATATCATCATGGTTGTCAAGCGAGCAAAATCAAAAGCAATTAGTCACACAATTATGTCATGTGGTTGTGAATTGGAGGGCAATTAGGTGACAAAATTGCCCAACGGAGTTGTCAAGTCAGTTACGGGGGCCATGGTAACCGCAGGGCCTGTACAAATTTCTTCTGAGCGCACAACTGTGGATTGCGCAACCGAATTCCGATCGCTTCCGCGGTGGCCAGAATACGAAACTTTGACTCCTCTGGATTGACGACTGGGCAAGCGGTAAATGGGCTGGAAAGCTACTTCCGGTGAGATTTGGTGAATCAACAAGGTGCGCCAGAATTGCACTCGAAATGGACTTCACCTCGCCCTTAGTCAGCCATGCGGGGTGGTGCTCACGTATCCTCTGAGAAAGGCGCCTGGTTGTGCGACCGACGTAACCTGCTCCACAGGAGCATGTGAAAGAATAAACACAAAATGAGGTCACACATTTAGGCAACGTATCTTTGAGTTGTACGTGGATTACCGAGTCGGATCTGAACGAGATTCGCAGTTGTGCCGCACTGTAGGTCTTTTCAATTGCGTTACTTAGTCTACGAGTCACCAGTTCAGCCAACGCCTCGCCTTTGTAGTCTAGCGTCATGTAAACCTGTCAGTTCCATATGTCTATCTACGAAGTTTACAGGATAGGCGTTCTCTGCGAATATCCGCCGTAAAAACACCATTTCTGCATCAATCATGTCATCAGTGCATATCCTCATAGCTCTGTATGTTAAACTACGAACGAGGTTTCTCTTCTGTTTGAAGGTTACGCAACTGAAGTGTAACCGAGTCTACTTCATCATCTGAGTCATTTTTCGCTTCAGTTGTTTATTGAATTGTGAGACTGTAGTTACTCTCTAGTTTCTGAGTTGCACTCATCAGCTTGTACTATATCGTAAGGCATCGCTGCTAATATGGCTCACCACATACAGTTTAGCTTTCATCTGGCAAATATAGCCAAGATGTCCGAAGCTTCATTGTGTAGCTGCACCATTGGCAGTCGACGTCATTTTCAATGAACACTTCTGTGTACAATCGGTATAACAGGTGTTCTACTAGCATGACTGAGAAATTGTTTTCTTCACAGTTCTTATTTCGTTGCTAGTTGTCACAACTGTGTACATGAGAGAATAAGCCAATGTTTCCCACTTAACTGCCCATTTCAGTAAGCTGTTACTGGTGTTCGCATTCAATCGTCTCTAAACCCGGTGTCAGCTACTGAAAGTCTACTTTGTTTGTCTACGTGTTCCGACAGCAGAGCACTGATGAGGCAATTTGTTGTTGTCGTGCCTGCTCGCCGTGTGTCTGTACGTCTTTTCTCGTTCTACACTTTACAGTTTCGAGGTATAGGATGTTGCCCCGAAATTTCGTCAATGACTTTAATCCGAGACTGGGCAATGCAGTTTTGGATATTATCGATCTGTTTGCTTTCTGGTATCTGGAACAACGGGATTGTGATCTTCAAACTTGGAGTAGTTCCGTCACTCTTGAGGCATCTTTGTTTCACCTTACCTCACCTCAAAGGTCACGTTTATGAAACTACAGTTCAGGCAGTTTTATTATTTTGCGTCTGCGAACTGTGGCCGTCAAAATTGGAGTTGTAAATCGCGTTGAAGTCTTTGACCATTAATGCTTGCGTTCAGTTACGTCTATTCGATAACATCAGTAACTAGACAATGTGCAGGTTAGAGAGCGGACTTTTGGTTATCGGGATCATATAAGGTTGCTCACTCACACCCGGAAGCTGCATAGATTTTGATGGTTTGAGCATGCATGCCTTCTCGCTCAATAGCCATCGTAAATATTGTTGTTTTTCTGTCAAAAAGGGTATTGTTTTCTAATAAATTGAGACTGCTTCGTATCGTCCGGACTGTTGTCGTTCTGGTTTTCTCTGTTATCGACATTGTGGTTCTTAATCGTCGTTATCTCCATCAGTCAGCCATCATGAGATGAGATTATGATCATCATCATCATAGACAGCAATACATCAGTGGTTCACACTGATGCTTAACTGCCACACAACCACGAAGAAAAAAAACAAACCCTGTATAGGAAGAGAGAAGAAGAAAAAGGGGGACTGGGAAGGGACCTAATTACTAAAAACATCATCTGTCTACTTCTAACCTTACACCAGTCGGCCGCAGCGTCAGCAAACAGTGCTCGGTGTGGCAAACGACTAGCTGGCATCCTTAGTACATGACCCAACCATCTAAGTCTGTGCAAATGTAAGGATTGAACGAAAGAACTCGTTTGACAATCACTACCAAATACCCGCTTCCTAACCTCCTCGTTGCTTACTCGCCGATGCCAGCCGATACGAGCCACTGAACGCAAACGTCGGTGGTCACATACCTGGAG
>LOND01000064.1:53901-89718 GCA_014220965.1 Paragonimus kellicotti
TATTATTTTTTTGATAATTTGTTCAATAGTACCGTAGCATTGTGATCCAATCTTGTTTTGACTATTTGGGATCGTTGGTTGATCGCTACGCGTTGCTCAACGTCTTCGTGGAAGATCGTACAGTTGAACAGCACCAACTTTCTCAGTTTATCACATCCAGGACACTGTGCAAGATTGGACAGATGAGTGTGACGATCAGTATAACTTTGTTCTGAACAGGACATTATTTTCGTTTTCATTTGTCAATACCGAGTTGGTCCGCCTTCAGTGCATGTATCATCCATTTTTGCATGCTATTGATATAAATTCCACGGTAATCTGTTGTCATGTCTGTTAAAGTGCTAGTTTCGTATTCGAAAGCATTTGCGATTCTGTATTTCTGGGAGTAGTCTTTCATTCATGGTGATCCCGAAATCGTCGGGTGATCAGGTAAGCCAAGACAGGCAGTCCATGTCGTGTAATGACGTACACGTCCTTACATGACCGCATCAATGTGTTGATACAGTATCATCTTGAGATCTCCATTCACTCCGGACTGGGCAACATTGGTAATAAGTGTTGACCAGAGAGACCGCCTCATTCCTTCCGAGTGATTAGATAACGGCCCAAACACAATCATCTGTCTCAGTACGATTGTTTTGAGCACGTACAAAGGCACTGAATTTGTCTGCTTCTCATACTCCAGTAAATCGATTCATCTTCTGGTCTTCGTCTGTCAGCATTCCGGACTCGATGGAATTGTGACTAAACGCACTTAGTCGTTTACTTAAGAATGATAGACGATGTTACTAATTTGCTTTATTCACGGTATTGATAGTCTAACTATATAACGACGTTCGGTAGCCAATTATACAATCGCACGTTCAGGTCCACTTCGCCCCCAACTGCTGTTATCTCGGTTTGAGAGAATCTGGTAGTTTTCAGCTCACACGTGATCTTGTGTATGTTGTTATACGGCAACGAAGAAGGTGGAATCTTAACTTTTCAATTTCATTCGTCCTGATTGCGCGCATATTCAGCCAATGCATATATGTACAAGTGCAATTGGTGGAGAGCGAAAGTCGCGCTCTTTATCGTCTGCCCCATACCAGTTAACTTATACCAACTGCTCCTGTACATTTTTTATTCAACTATATATGCATGCGTGCTGATTTGACATTGGTGTCAAAACCTTGGCAGACGGGAAGTCAATTCCAATAACTTATGGTTGATGATGCCGCGTCAACATTAATGTCAATAAAAGGCAGGGAAATGGAACAACAAACCATCTGATGGGTCGTACAGTTTATGTCCAAAAACTGAACTAAATATTGCCGATGAATGAGAACAATCAAGAAATGTGAACAATCGAACTAGGGTCATTATGAAAGACTTATCTACCAAACTGGGACGACCTGGGTGTTACGACATTTGGGAGAATTAAAACGGCTAGTGCCCCCATCATTTTAGATCTCATGATCTACTTTGCACTTACAAGACTGGTCTACCAATTGTCTGATCCTAGATACGATTGATTCAACATATTTCAGTTTAGATAGGTGATTGACAGACTCTTGTCCCCTAATTGTTTGTGAACCATTTTTAGTTCGTACTATCTGTTTGCGACTCTAAAATCTCAGTCTAGAATGGCTTGTGAAGCCTAGCTATCGTTTACATATGAACCACCTCAAGAAACGATACAATGTTTGTGAATATAGATTGGGCAAACGCGTATGGGTTTGCTGTTATTCATGTGTTTAGCAACTTAACGTTAGAGTCTTCCTTCGATTTCAGATTAGTTTTCCCCCACCTCATCTCAATAATCCCAAAACAAAACGTTGTTTATGGGCTTAAACGACTTAATTACACACTAAGTCGTTCAGGATTTCCAGCGGCCCGAATGTATACTTTCTGTGAGCTCTTGTTCAAATCAAAGATGTTCTCATCACCACATCCATTTTACCGAAATTCCTGCGTAGACTGGACTATATCGATCTGGACAATTAGAAATAAGGGGCTGTAGCTTTTAGAATATCCTAGACTTATACAATTTCTCAATATATTCTATGGTGAAATTCTTGAAACACAACGGTTGTACGACAAATTGCTGCTTTGCATGTTATTTTGCTGAACTCCGATAGCCGTAACTTCGTCCTTAGCCATCCGTGGCCCACCACTTCCTCCTGTATCATTCACCAAACACCTCTTGACGCTATTGGTTCATGTTCGTTGAACCTGCGGTTGGAACACCTCTTTTTTTCAACATTGTGTTAAAGTTCCATAAACATAATTCAGCTCTGCCCACTTGTCTGTTGTCAAGACATTGACCAGGCCAGGACGTGTTCACAACACGTTTCATAAATCGTCAGTGTGAAGGCATGATAGCAAATGGCATCGTTTTCTTTAAACTGTGTAGGCCAAATCGAATTTATTGGGGTCTTCGAATTCCGACTATCTAGAATAAAAAGCGATCCTGGTTAAACGGTAATCTACGTACTAGTTGATTAATATTGTTTCCTCCTCGTTCACAGTGTCATCTTCCATTGACACCGTAATGATCGGGTAGATCAAAAGCGTCCAAGTCCAACTTGCTTCCAACCATGGAACTGTAGATATTGATTCTGTTTTCATTTTCCCAAACAGTTGACTATTTATTCTCCTCCAAATTACTCTGTGTTTGTGTTTCTGGATCCGAGGGCAGCCATTGGACTCTGCCGAACCTTGCTTTTCTTAGTTATTCTGCTTCGTTTTCTCGCACACTGAAATTGTTCAGCCGTTTGTAGTTGGCCTGCAAACGGGCGGGCATTCAGCACGACCCCCAAAAGGAACTGTATGGTGTTCTCGCAAACAGTTGGTCCCAGGGTCTGGTTAACACCACAAACGCCGGAGAATCGAACCCACGACCCGTGACTAGGCGTCTGATAGTCTAGACCCAGCAATGCCGGAAACAGCTGTCCACGACTTCGTTGATCGTCATTGAGGCCGGCTGTTTGCAGAGTCACATAATTTATCAACGTTCCACAGTCCTCATCACGAGAAGTGATGTCGCGTATCGTAGGTACCCAGTATCCTTTTTCAGTCATGGTATTATGGGCTTACTGCTTGTGTGTGCTCTGTTCACTCTTCGGATATCAGGTTGCTTTCAGACATCAAATTGACGGATTGAGGTTATATAGCAGACGCCTACATTCGGCGTACGTCAGGCATTTGCAGAAGTTGAACACGCACAGGACAAGGTCGGAGGCTCTCAGCAAATTGCGGAATATGTGGATACTCTGGTTCACTATAGTAAAGAAGATGGCCGCATACCCGAGCTCTTAGTGTTTTGAATGCTACTCCGTAAAATCTAGTCATCTTAGCTAAAAAGATGTGTTCGGCTCAGTTGATCAATCCACACTTTCAGAATCACTTATAAGCCGGAATGCACTGAACATGTATGTGAACCTATTGTCGGCGCATTACTATCATGCGTCAGCCCATGATAAGGTAGATGGTGAACTGTTTGACAGTTTCAACACCAACAATGGTGTTCGTTAAGGCTGTTTACTTTCGCCATTTTTGTTTACTTTGGTCGCAAATGAACTACTACACAATTATCTGCGTCACTTACGAAATGCCGCGGTTTATCTTCCATTTGGTGGAAAACTGATTGACCTTGACTATGCCTACGGCAAGGTGCCTTTGACAAGCTGCACAGATAATGCCAGACGCTACTTATCCCTCTGCTTAATATTTCGAAGTGCACTTTGCAGCTTCAAAGTACAATGTGCATCCGCAAGATCACTGCGGTTACGTAGAGCTATTGTTGGGTACTAAAATTATGGTGGTTGTTGACAAGTTTGTATATTTGGGAGGTTTTATCAGCAGTGTCGGAGGTGTAGGAAATGAAAGGGAAATTAGTGTCTCTAAGGCTAGGATGATATTCACCATTCTGTGGCGCAGTTTATGACAGGGTTCGTTTCTCGGTTCGAAGCCGTCGCAATTCATAGAGTCAATATCCAGAGACCTTAGGTGAGATGACGCCTAATCGGGTCCGGGTGGCGTAAATGTTGTCTGGTTGAGTTGTCTGTGAAGTGAGTGCAATTATCGATGTGATGCACTGAAAGCCGTGAGGAAGTTGTGTGGTTGGTGGCATCTTATTCTCACTTTTAGTTCGTTTCCTTCATGACTGTTGTTGAATGTCCGAGGATAGACAGTTTTTTTTAATCAGTCACGTCCTTCCCCCCTTTTTTCCTTAGTCAAGGCTTGCTCTTCTCTTGTTGACTGTATGGTAGTCAGGCGTCCGTATGAATCATTGGATTTATTACTATCCTTGATGGTGGTGATCGTCATGCTCATCATAAGCACAATACTGTATAGTTGATAAGTAAGTTAACTTGTTTCTCGTATTGATAGCAAAATTCTCCAACGATTTTGTCTGTTGTGCGTTACTTTGCATTGTACTTGTGCAGGTTGCATTTGCACACGCAACTCCTATGTTAGAACTGTGTTGGACCTATCAGTGTGCGTCTTGTTCATCATTATCATCTTGATGAGGACGCCTTACTTTCACCAGACATTTGAACCCACAATCTGATCGTTCCACTAATCGGGTCTTATGCCCACATTTCGCGCCATCACTTTTTGACAGTGACATAGTGTGTTCATGCGATTATTGAATGGTTGGAATGGTTGTATCAGCGGATTCTAATGACACTAGTTGAAGTTCTCCATTGTCTGGTATCTCGATGTGATGGGTGTGTCCCCGACCTCTTACGATATGTGCATGTGAACATTCCATGTTGTGCACACTTTCATTCACTTGGTCTGTCATCATCATCACACGCGCATATATATATATATATATATATATATATATATATATATATATATATATATATATATAGTGGTCATGCGATGGGATGAATGCTGAAGTCACAGCTCCGACTGGAGCCATGTTCGAGGGGTCGGTTTAGGTGATAACGCTTTGTAGCCCCGTCTTTCTGTGAATGTGTATGTGAGCGGATACATTATGTTGGCGACCTGAACTGACTGACAGATTGCTATTGTTTGTCAACCGTCCTTGCTAGTTTACGTTTTCGAGTGTGGGCACTATCAGCTTTGTGTGCGTCTGTGTATGCACACTCGGGGGCTGTTCTATGATTGCTCGCTTGTCACGCACGTAGCTTGAATCGGATACAACTGTCCCCGTCGCTAGCACAGCAGCAGCACTGTCTGATAGTCTGGCTCTGGTGCCAACAGTGTTACTCCTGTCACTCGTACACACCCACAAACTACGCGCGGATGTTCCTGCCATGTTCAAAATGGCAGTGCGGAACGGTTCACACAAACCGCGCTGACCTCGATGCATGAATTCATCTGCATCGACATTTAAGTGCCACGGTGTGTACGATTCGTTTGTTGTCAACTTGCCACAGCCTCGGCGACCGGTACTGCTAGTGAGAGTTCTCGAATTGCGAATACCTTTGCTAATGTCTGATTGGATGTTGGAAAGTGGTGGTTGTTGTGAACACTCGACTCGCTGCAGTAGGAGAAAAACATGGTGCAAGAATCTTTTTGTTTTTTCATCTAACTTCGTTGGGTATATAATATCTACTTAACTTTATTTGTTCGTCAGCCCAATATCGATTCACGCGTGACCGACCAAAGCGTCGTTGTGCCACCAGTTCTGTTGGTGGTGCAGTCGGTTTCCAATTGTAAGGTTGGAAGTGTTTAGCTTGCTGTCTCTTCCAGTGATAAACCTTTTGTATACTGTCTGCTACCGTTTCCATTGCATTTTTTCCTCAACACTCATCCACTTCTGGTACTGTCGAGTCTTCTTGTTTTGGTCACCTTGTGATGAGTGCACCACTGAGGTCACAAAACTACGTCTGGTAAATGAACACGTACGCACTGTCTTGACCCGAGGCTCGGCTTAGTCTGACCCCATGCACTATGAGTCATCTTCTTGAGTGAAGCATCACACCGAGTTGCATACTGGTGTGTGCGTTTCGGCGGCTCACAATGGAGGGCGATAACTTAATTCGCACATGCCCTGATGTCTGTCCTAACGATGGTAATGGTTTCTCGAAAGAGGTCTGTGTTAGTGGGCTGGTTACTAATCCCAGCCCTCACACCTCTGATGCTTTTTTGTGCCCTACGCATCGTTCGCTGGTCTGAGCGTTTTCGGACCGCACGCTTCCCTGTACATGTGGGTGAATGACCACGTTGACTTAGGCGAATTGACGTGCAGAGGCTATTCTGGGCACCTCTACACGCTGGTGTGCATCTTTGTTTGGACTGTCAGACGTGTGGCCATAACCTGAATGGTGGCAATGACTACGCTATCGCACTTTGATTAAAGACCTCATTCCGTCCAACACGTCAAACGTAGTTACTCTGCAGTACACGTTCATTCGTTTTTTTTCTTTTGCCATGGGACACCTCGCTTACTCTCTTAGATATACCGTTGCTCAGTTCCTAATCAGCCTTTGACAGACCGATGGCTGTTAGTGAACTTAAAAGCTTATACGACTCTTTTTCCATCCAGTGTTAACTCTAACACTTACACAGAAGTACGTGAAAGCTATATTAGGGACAAAATTAGCATTGGTCTTATCAACGTGTGTTGCTACCTCATATTTCGATTATATGTTCAACCCTCCGTTTCATACTTTATATCATGTTAACGATATAATTGACGCGGAAACTGTTACAAGCCATTCCCATGCTTGTTTGTGATCAAACACGAGTTGTTATTTCGCCTTGCGATAAAAGTAGTTGCCGAAGTCTTTCATGGGAATTCGAATATGGTGAACATGCTCGTCGTGTAGAAATTGTGCTAATTTTATCGGCCACTCTTTGAACAACATGATGCGATGGGGATCGATGTTATCCTTCTACAGGAGCCATTGACTTTTCCCCGATAGACCAGGACCAACGTATGATTCCTCGATATTATCTTGCTGTTCTCTGATGTCACACCCGCTCAGTTCTATCAGTTTATTTCTCTCATTCATCCGGCTTGTTCTTCACACGTGTGTAGAACCTCCATTGGCTTGAGCACCGCTGCTTATCGGGCAATTGGTTGCTTGTCATCAAAACCCCGAGCTCTCTATGACGATTCCCCCCGATGAACCGCTGTCCACTTCTTTGTGACTTTCTATATCAAATTCACTTTAGTCATCACTGGTGACCGATCGTGAAAGGCTAAATAATGACAACTGAGCTACCCGTCTGGTTGACTTCTTTTCGATCACGTGATTGGTTCCGCTGGCGGTCGATTGGGTGCCAGCTGTAGGTTGTGAACATACGCGGCCCATAGATGTACAGCTTGTTCCGACGATCTGACAGGTTGGCTGAACACTTGGAAGAGCAATTCAACTGAACTGAACCAGTATGTCTAGCTGTAGACGATGAAGCTCGTATGTTTAGCGATGATATTCTGGACTATCCTGTGCGAAAAATCAACGTGATATTGGAAGTCCTCAGGCTCCCTTGTTGTTCTTTCCTCCATTTCCGTGAACGGTAATGGAGCTTTGTTGTCATCTAGGCTGGCAACACCTCGTTGTTTCCTGTAGAAGACTGATACGTTGTTTCATGATTGTTGCTTATCCATAGTTGATTCTGTCTTTAAAATAGGTGCCGGCGTATCACGTGACAGTCATAAACGTGTTACTCCTGTCTCTGTTGTATACAAAATGCTCACGAGTCTTATATTTTGAAGATTTTTGAAACACAAAGGAGACTAACTACAGACAGGCTTTCGACCTGGTCGCGGGTGTGTCGGTCACGTTTCCAAACACATTTACAAACTACTTCAGAGGATTTCCTTCTCTAAGTCAACGTTCATGGTGTTTTTGTTGCCTTCGTCTGAAGCTGCCCTAATAGTAGAGGAGTCCCGGAGAAAATATCAATTTTTGCACTATTCTGGTATGCACAATGCGCAGTTATGAAATATACATCCGTATTCCGACCCCTATAAATGTTTTTCGCTCAAAATTCAACTTTGATATTTTCTACAGGAATACAGCGAAAGTGTCTTTCGTTCGTACATTTTACGACTTTTTCATCGTACTAAAAATACTTTCCACCTGTTATAAATGGGAATTTATATTCGAATCTCCTACCAATTTATGTTGAGTGGTTGCGTTCGCCGTCTTATCATCAATAGTAATCAGTATGACAGCTTTCATATTTTGTCCAGCTGTTTTCTATCGTTTATTCCGTAAACTGTATACAATCCAACCTCCATTTTTTTAACAAACGCTGTCTAGGTTTGCCAGCCTTGTTCTGTGTGGTATTTTTGTTGAGACGTCAGATTCATCCAGCCCACTAACCTTCCCTTTTACTCTGTAGACATATTCATTGTTCCCGACTTTAATCCATTATCAAACTGTGCGTGTTTAACTTGCATGCTACGTCACCGTCTCTGTAACCGCCTGTTGAGTGGGGTGGTAGAGTCTATTGGAATTTTAATTGTCAGCCTCCTGCCAGCTACACACGGGTAAGAAAGCTCAAATCATGTTGTTCTGCTTGACAATGATGAATGGCCATCGGGCTAATCCTCATGTCTTGCGTCCAGGTCAATCGGTCAACTGGACTAGACAGACAAACATACACCTCGCTTGTCATCTTCTGTCCTCGTTGTCGTCGTCTCCACAATCCCTTGTGATTGCCGTGGTTTCTTCCCATTGGCTGCAACCTGGATGTGTTTATCACCACCACCACAACAACACATATCAGATGGCTCTGTTCGAGCAACGAGTCCGTCCATCTCGCTTGATTCTTAGCTCTTCTGCTTGCTTTCACACTAGCCCAAACCGCGTTTACCTGTTTCACCGTATAGATATGACTTAATGTGAGCGGTATGCGATCACCTTAAGAGGAGAAGTGTATTACACAGTCACAACTGAATTGGACCATAACGCGGTATAACTGTCTGCGCATCTAGGCAACCTATTGAGTGAAACTGAACGGTGTAATGCTCACATTTGTGCCAGGCAGACCAACACGAAGTCTGACGAACTGCTTTCCCTTGGTTATCTAGGTTGTTGTTTGGAAAAGTGCTGGCGGTTTACTTCCGGAAGTTGGTACTAATTTCGGTCTAATGCCACCCACTCTCAGCCTTATGGTACTGGCTTTCGTGTCAAACGCTTTGATTGAGAACCCCAATCGTTCTGTTTAGATCTGGACGTCCTAACAGTACCTGAGCCCACATATTCACAACAGCAGTAATTTCATACTCCATCGGCCGTCTGACAGTATATAAGAGGCCGCCTCATCTGCATACAACAAAGTGGGTAGGCGAAAACATGCTACTACTGATTCCTCCTCCACCATCTATAATTTGGTTCTAGACCCATCTCAACTTCCACTTTTAGTAATTATTCTGTTGACCCCACAGCCGATGTAACCCGCCCGTAGTAACACTGTCCCGATAGCTGCCATCACTTACCATGCAATATCCGCCATCCAAAGTTCCTTGTTTAAGCGTGGACTACGAGCTAGTATAAGTGTTTTCAGCATTCGCAGGGCGCCCTCGCTAGCCCGCACGGTTCATTAGAAATCGACTTCTGTTGCCATCGAGGACGATAGTTAATGTATCGAACTGACAGCACCTACGCTGTCTATTCGAAAGCGGTTGTACACTTTCGTTGGCTCCAAGGCTAGTCGCTGTCAGTCAGGCTGGAGTAGGTTCAGCTCTCAGTAGAGCGGTGGCGGTTGGTAGACTGGATTTCTATAAACAGTAAACTGTGCCTTCCGCTTTATAGGTTTTGTTTGCGGCAGTTCTGGGCACCGAATGTGCAGAAATCTTTTCATTGCCTCTTCATGCTCCATTTAACTGTACCCACGGTAGTGTCAGGATACCTTTTATTCGGATTCTGCTGCTTCGTTTTCATTGGTACATAATTCTAATAAAATCATTTTGGCCGGATATATGTGTGCGCAGGTCGATAGATTGCCTACATCGAGTTTCGTTTAATTGGTAGGTAAAAGGTAGATTCATCTCGTTGAAGTAATGGTAAGCGGCTGTTGCAGCTGTGTGCGAGCACAGACTATCTTTAGCTAGCACTGGTCTTAGACATCGTACGTTCTACTGGGCACCCTCGTCTTCTAAACAAACCTAGTCTCACGTAGACCACATAGCCTGTTAGTTATAGGTGGCGTGGTTCCATTCAAGACTGTCGTTCTTATTGGAGCACATACTTGGATTCAGATCATGCGTTGGTACGTTGTCGTTTTGTTCTTACTTTTGCTGGGCAACGACCCCACCGACAGCAACGGCTGGCTGTTGAGAAACCGGTCAGGCTGGCGATAAAGTGTAAGTATCAAACCTGCCTGAAATACAGGCTTAGCAGTTCTAACCTAGATGATCCTAACAACCGCTGGACCCAAATCTCACCAACCAATTAAGAAGCAGATATTATAGCATACGCCGCGCGGTTCGTGAATTAAACAAACACTGGGTTGTTGCGATTCCCTAGATCGGTCATTGTGACAGGCTAATCCGAAACGGATGTGTGAGCTTATGCGTGTGATCTTAGATCCTGGAAGAACGCGGTCTTAGACCGCCTCACCTGGAAAGATGTGCTCCAGACTGGCATCTGAAAGTTCAATGAACGACATTTGCGTGGCGTTGAATTCGAGCTCGCGTTGACCACGTTATCTGTAGATGTTGTAGGCCTTGATGGTAAATATGGTGGCCATCTCGGATCAGTAAATCATCAATGTGTTCACAGTGCACCGTCAACACAGGTCACCTGTGCATTAGACACAAGTAGGTCTAGTCGATTACATCCACATATATAGCACTGTTACTATTATTGCTATTATTAAGAAGCGACCCCGTGTGTGTATGTATATTGGGTCTCTTCTACGTAATTTTAAAGTCAAATGTATACCTTTCGTGACAGTCAATTTTCCCTACAAGTTTGTCAATTCATAAAACTGCTGATCAATGACAAAAGAGTAGCGTACAATCTCGTTTATTTCTTGCTTTAGTCTTCATTATCAAGAGACAGAAAAATCTTACTACACAAGTATATGTTGTAAAAAGAGATTGCAGCTTCGTAACTAGCTCATGTTGTAGCACTGTCCAAAGTCTTAAAGTATGGTAATGGAATAAATTTTGCTCCTTATATTTCGTCTTCCTGTAGATCGATTAATTCTTCTTGTAGCTTATTAACGTCTTTTCTAATTCATGCAACATTTTTACCAAGCAGATTTCTGACCGAGCTCTTACTTCATCTGTGATGCATATTCAGAGTATAGTTAACTTTCATGGATTGTTGAATGGGACATAAAACCAACACATCACTATGTACTTTTGAGGTGGCTCGTTAAACATATTTATGGCAGACCTTAAATCGGTTCCCTTGAGCTCAGCCCAGTCGTAACTGATTGCTGCCATTGTGAAAACGGTGAATGCTATGTATTTTATTCTCGTTTCTGTTTATGTCATTCCACGTGGGATTTGGGAACCGTTGCTGCTTTGAAGTCCTGCTTTGGAAGTCTTCTTGCACATTGTTTGTTCTTATGTAGCCAGTTCGGGTCTGCAGTCCATTCCTTTTTTCATCGATTTTCACACGAGATATCTACTGAACTATTGCTTGTCTGTACTCATACACTCACATGTTCATATGTAAACAAACGGTAACTTGGTGATATGTTTATTCGCTGTTGTATTCACATTTTCTACCGTACGCTCAGTCACTCCCCTGTCACTTCCGACCTATCTTTTACTGTATGTACAAAACATTGTGTCTGGCTCAATAGTAATGTTGTCCGAATTTAGTACCTCTGAGCCTGCAACAGTGTGATGAATTGCAGAATCATGTTGATAATGTATGACGGTAGTTCATTCTTCAGCTGATTGTTCTGTTTCTGTCAATCTTGGAAACAACTCTGACATTGCCATATAGACCTCTATCTGAGACCATCGGTCCATGCTGTTCCTAAATCCAGTCAGAATTACTCTGACCGATGTTTGACAGATCGAATGTGGTGATGTGTGCTACACAGGGTCCCGGTTATAGCCTAGTTAAATACATTTACACACGTAAATGTACGCTGCTCATCCGAGTCTCTTCTGAATCTAGGCTGAGCCAAATTGACCACACCCTCATTCATGGACCTGCGCGTGTCCTGCCTTGGGGACATGATCTTCCAGTCTCCGGGACGGTGTGCGTGTGAGTGAGTAGTTGGTGACGTTGAAGCGAGTCGCTTCTCCAATTCAGGCCATCGGCTAGTCGATCAATCGTGCAGAGTCGGTCCCACCATCACCGTCACTGCCATCACGAGTGCTCCTCCTTCTTCTGCCACCACCGCTACGCCCCAAGGCGTCAGCTTGATGCAATGTTGGACACGTGCCCATTCCTGGACTCGCCCACGCACGTTTCGCCTACCCAATTGTTGGCCGTGTCTTGCTCGGCCTTGGTTTGACCTGATCAAGAGACATAGTGCGCTGTGTGTGCATGTGTACGCACGCATGCATGCTTACTGACCGATTGGCCAGTGGATCGTCTTAGGAACCTGTGGTGGAACGAGTGCACTCACCGTAGTTCATCCGTGCTGTTAAGTCGTGAATATTTTTCTGCCCAGATCGTTTGAAAGGAAAACCTTTGCCAGAATGTTTGTCTGATTGCGCTGATGCGATTAGATTATAGCAACATTTAGATTTATTAGGTTGAACTCCGCCGACGCGGGTGTATATGGTGTTCAGGCGACCTGCGGATGCGTGCATGCCATCCACTTGGGCGTGTTCTCCCACGTTGACATGACAATTAGAGCCGCTGTGGATGTCGCGTTCATTTTGGTCCCGGTAACTAAGCATTTCGACCACAACATTGCATCCTCATAAGTATACTTCCTGACATTTCTCGTTCACTATTAGCCTACATCTCTTTTTCTGAGGAAGAGGTTTAGGTTTGGATCTATTAGCGGATAGAACTGTGCTTTATGAATACCCCGATTACGTAGTTTCGGATGGACCCTTTTCTGGGGTTTCCAACACAAAACGATTACAATAGGTTTGCTCGCTTAACTGAGTGAAGTATTGATCAACTAGCCATAGCTTGTTCATGAATACTTCAGTGTGCGGATGTTTTGTTTTTGTTTGTTAATGGCGGTCGACATCAGCATCTCACTGAGCCGAACGCGGCGATAACTATTCAGAGTATATCCACTCTCAAATGATTATGGTTCATTTTCTTGGAACTTGTTTTGTGCCACAACATGTCAGTCATATTTTCATGAATGTCAGCATCACGTTTTCTACAGGGTCCATTCGAAAGGACTTTCTGCCCTTTGTCACCACACTCAGTCTTGTGGACGTATCTTTCTATTAGTTATTATGCTCTTTCACAGTTTCTCATGATCTTATAAAACAAAAGCTCAATATATTAAACAAATTCATAGGCCTTCTGGTCTGGTGTATTACGGGCATATCTCTTATTAATGCCACTGTTAGATCACATTTGAGAATATGCAAACGATTTGCAAACAAACTTCATCCTCTTTTCCCAATCTTTGTATAATCCGATACAGCGTCCACACGCAGCATCCGGCATGTTTGCATCCAGACGTATAACTCTTCAGTGACTGCTTACCTAACTAAAATTTCTGCTACTCCTAAACTCATTTCCCCAAAGCTGATTGAACGACTGAGTGTATGACAATATGAATCATTTATTGCTTTGTTTGTGCCCCACAAAGTTTATAATTTTGAGTTTTTATTTAAACCATTGTGACCGAGATTTTTTTTATTGTTGCCCAATAGTTGATGAAACTGCTGTCTTAAGTTCCACTATTCGGGATATGTGAAATGAAAGCATGACACTCGTTGTCCCATGGACAACGAGGTGCACTTCTCGAGTTGACTAGATGGTTGGGTGGTTTGATGGCCGACTACAGGCGCAAATTCTTGATTTGCTTTTTATCTAGCATCTCGTCATACTTGGTGTGCGTTCTTGCACAGCGGTATGATGGGTGAATATTATTTCATCTGGATATTCAGTACATGAAATGAAACGGGCAAAGGAAAGTCAGGGACCGGCGATTGGATGGGGCATTGCTAGACTAATGTTTTTCCGAGGTCCGTTGGAACATATGATAAATTCACGAGGCACGGATACACGCCGTACACCCAAATCAGGTTTCATACGCAGGCTTCGTCGGTGGATATGGGCTCTTTACTGTATTCAACAATGGTCTGGATCGATGAGCTTTGATTTTCTCTTCTTACATGCGAAGGTCACAATCTACTATGTCGAACCAAATGATGATTAAAGCCAACCAACCCTTGTCCTAATTGTTTTTTAAGGTGTCAATGTGTTTATCACCGTGTAAACCGTCTTCTAGATTACCGGAGAACATGAGTTAATATCTCACTACAATTGAAAGTGGCCACCAAAAACCATCACAAAACTATCCAGCGATTAGTAACTTAAATAGTGGAGATTTGTGAACAGACACTGCTGCATCACAATCACGTTGGAAAGTCATGCACTTTTTGGGATTAAGTAGAACGGGGTTTCTCATTAATTGCATTGATCTCAATCCTATCCGTTACCACAGGTAGGCCTCTTGAGACGGGTAATCGCTTCCTTCATCTGAGTAGCGTCGTCTCACTAGTTTGTTTTATTGCCAACGAGGCGCCTGTGAGAATTACAGGGGCGCGTGGCGTATCTGCACATTCTACCAATCCCTGGCATCAAAACGACATTCGATTATCGTTCAACATGTGGGCTTACAATGCTTGTGCGCCCTCGCCCTTACCCCACGGATCATAGACCTGGCCCATTCGAGCGCGGCAGATATATGCCGATGTCTACGCCTGCTAGTCCGCATCAGCTGAAACACGTGTTCACAACGTGACAACTCAACAGCCTGTATTTGAAGTTTCTCAGTTTACGACACAACGAAGGTCATGAAGAAAGACGATCTCCGTCGGTTGGGTGGTACACTCTGCTGTATATTGGCAAAGTGTCTGCCGCACCACGCATTGTCTAATGCGACTGTTGACGGTTGAAAGGATCCACATGGTGGCCAGGTGATGACGTGGTTACGGGCTATAGGTTTTGAATATCCCATTGAGTAAGTTTGAGAGGTGCCGTCTGCCAGATTAGACACCGTACGACTATCAAACTTCGCTGGATGGATACACTCTCTTACACTGCAGTATGTCGCAGCCAACGGCGAGGCTGTATTTATAATTTTTTTCAAAAGTTTTGACTCCTTGAAATATTCGAATTCAACGGTTTCTTGTTCATTTCGTTAACTGCAATATCCCGAGCACTAACAACAACGAATGCAACCAAAGCTAAAACGGTATGCGTGTATTCCACCTGAATAAATGTTGAATAAGTTGGGACTTGGTGAAATAACACTGGACTTTTATCAGTTCATATCAATTGGCAAATGTAATCTTGAATGATAGAGTTGAATATCGGAATCTAACGTGGACATCCTAAAGAGGAAAGTGAACGTGATTAACTAAACCAAAGAGCAAGTGGTTTAGACGAAAAACGTTTGCAATCAAAATTGATATATTATGATCGGAATAGCTACTACATACGTTCAAAGGCCAGTAGGTTTTTTTATACAAAAACTGCGCACTTTCTCGTCTGTTGATCTATTTTTGTCTGACCAGTCGACAATGGTATATCTCCCTTACGGACTTTACGTTATCGTACGGGTCGCGTAGTTGAGGTAGTTATTCTCGACACACACTTTCGTTAAACTGTATGATCTGACGATTGTAGTCCAACTCCATATATGTGAATGTCGTGTCTCTAGATCGACCTTCTATATTTTTGTGCGTAGCTATGTGCGAAATTGTTGATCTGCTGGGGGTAGTTTTGTAGCTCAGCTGATAGAGCGCTTGGAGATGCTATTTCTGTCACCAGTTCGAATCCAGCGGAAGTCCAAATTTTTCCTAATTTAGGGTCCCCTAACTTATCTGAACTGCCACACTATTTATCAGTTATACATTGATGTATTGCTACCTGCCATACTAATGGTGATGAACCCCTCTCTCGAATGTTCGTGTGATTCGATCGCGTCGAGCCTTCGGATTAAGTTAACCTTTCAGCTGGCAGACACTATTGTGTTACCTAATGAATCATGACCGATCTGAATAACATTGCCAAGCTGCCCATACTCGGTCAACAATGTTTGAAGTAAGCGAGGCGCAACTCACCACAACGACTTAGGTATGTGTGTTCGCCAAACCCGATGTTATTCTTTTAGAGTCAACGAAGGAGAATTATTGTTGGTGCTTCTACGCTAACAGCACATTTAATCGCGCATGCGAATCCTCCTGTGCATTCTTACCGGGAATCAACTTGCGTCCTGTGAAACTGGGCATTGACGTCAAGGCCTTCATTCTTCGAATTGGCCACCTGGTTGCTGCCCTTAGCATACGGTGTAGTAATCATGAAATATGTCCATTTTATAAAACCTTCTTTGGCCCGTGGCTTATTCTACGCTGCTGTCACATATCAGTTATCGAAAATTGATCATCCAAGTGCATCTTATGCACGAATAGACCGAATCGTTTTACCGTACGGCTGGAGTGTGCTTAGTAAACATAATCTTTCTACCCGTTATTTATTCGTTTCACTCCCTAGGTCCGGATTCTCATACTGCGTTCCTGCCAAAAAAGTCCGAAGGCAATGAAAGTTAGGGGCTTCATTACTGATGAGCTGACCTGCTCAACCTGTTGTGGTGCGCGGCTTTTCTTTGTATATGGTTGACGTCTCTACACTTCATAACACCACTTCTGTTCGCCGCATTGTAAGGTTTACATAAATGGTGCATTATCCAAGCTACAGTGATCTACACTACTATCTTAGGCTACAATGCATTCATGTGTATGACTGCACATGCTGGCGCGCATTCGCCCGCTTGTTTGCACTGTTCCTCTGCCCCTAAACCCTGGTTACTTTTGACCGATGCACTTCTGTCTGGTAGTGAACCAACTCAGTTCCAGGTTATTAAGCCAACACTGTTTGCACGTTTACTCGCGCCACGTGTTGTGTTGGCTTGGGCTTCTTCCTTGCTAGTACTATCTCACTTTGCGAATCTGAAAGAAGCCGCATGCTAGCTCAATTCTGACTTCTGACACGTTGATCGTTCCAACTTGTCAATATTTGTACGAATCAAACTGTCTCAGTTGCGTTCCGTCGTGTTACGTTTGTAACCCTTCCCCATCTTTCCATACGGCGTTTCTTTCCAGGTTCCACCGTAAGCAAACTGACTGTCAACTGATGTACTGTGTCGAAGTTACATAATTTAAGATCAGTACTAACTTCATTTGATCTGTCCAGGTCTGCTGTCGAAGTCGGGAACTACTTGATCCGTTGCTGCTCATATTCGGTTCGTTCGTGCTCGTTCAGGAGTATTCTGTCTACTGTTGTATGATCTAGTGTTCGGATAGTTGACAAAAAAATAAGCTGTACTGTGCTAGCCACAGGGTGTTTACTATCATACAGCTTATACTACGTGCGAGCTGGATAATGTCAGGTTGTTGAACACCAAACAGGAGGTTAGAATCTGCAACTTTGCGATTCACGGTAGTCGGCGTGGTCATCACTGCGTCTCTCTACTAGTCTTTCATGTGAGTGCTAGGATGAGGTTGATGGGTGGTGGAGTTGATTTTGCTGTACATAGCTGGTCGCTACAGTTAGAAAATTGCTCATACCTAATGGGTTCAAGACAGGACCTGAGGAACCACCTCATTGGATGCGTACACAAATCACCTTGCACCGACCCATATAGTGCTGTCCGAGTCAGCGTCCGCGGCAGGATTTGCGAGGAAAGTTTAACGAACGGATAGTTGTATTGATATGGGTAAACCATGGTCCACTGTTGTATCACACGGCGGCTTCGGTCAAACTATACTCCGTCACGGTGTGACGGCTGGCACATCTCGATGACTCATTGGGCTAAATTGGACGATGATCGCATCAACAGAGTCACTCATTCCAGACAGGCCAATAAGTGAAAGTCTTACGGACCGCAGTCTTCTGGCTCTCCAGGTTGAGGGTTGGAAAAAGCTGACCTTAAGCCATCTTAAGTTATTAGAAAAACGATATCCCTTTTTTCTAGCGAAACAAGTATTTACACCGGCGACTGCTATTGAACTCGTCCATCATTATGTTTTGCGACCTAGACTTCAGCAACTCGATTGTTTAATTCGGACATGTGTTCAAACAACCTCGGTGTAGCGGCTGATCACCGTTTTTGATTGACTGTCGTCGGTCGATTCTAGTTCCGTTTGTAGCAGCCTGTGTGAGAGCTCTGGTTGACTGAACGTTCTCCAATCAGGAAACCGTCCCATTTTAACCCCATTACAAACACTACCGGTTCCATCCATCGACTTTAAGTGATCAGGTGTTGCCGACCTTATCCAACGAGACAGTCGATATTTTCAGTCTCAGGCCACGCTATTGCATAATCGTCCGTGATTTTGTTCAACTGTTGGTGGTCTCGATGACTAATGACCGGTTCGATAAATGCTCAACTGGCATGTAGACTATGTAACTGAACTATCACAGAATACATTTTTACTATCTGTACAACTGGTTTTTTCCAAATGTTTGCCGGTGAACCTCCGTTTTGCTCATCACGGCCACTTGATGTCTGTATTTTGACGGAGGGGTAGTCTTGAATCAAGATCTCTCACTGGTAACCGTGTGTTCATGTCGCGTGTTAGCTCGTGCAGACCATTTGTTTCTCGCACCTTGTTGATGTTGTGGTGACATTAGTCTTTAAACAGATCCAGCATGAAACTCAAGCGTCAAACACCCGACCAGCATTGAACTGAGTCATGTAGTTACTCGTTGTGTATAGCCACCGCAGTGGTCACTTGCCTCTGGAACTGTCCTGAACTTACTGCTCCACCAGCACTCATCATTTGCTTTCGCTTTACTGCATGGCAGACGAACCCATTGATCTGTTTACGTAACGTGACTTAAACGTATCCGTATCGGAACTAGCCGGTTGATTCAGCGTGCGCATTAGCTTTGTTATTAGCATGCACCTTCCTAATTCGGTCTGAGATTTCCACCGGTCTCAGCGTATTTAGCTATTATCTCTTGAGGGTGTGTATTTTGAGTTCACACGTGTACCTTAATGTCCTCATCATCGTCACGAATGTGGGGAACACTGTCGATTGGCTCAATAGTGGAGGTGATAGTCTATTTGTGTCAGAAACTTATTCTAGACTTTTGTTGGTTTATGTGTTTTACTATCCTATACTCAATTCTCCTCTGCGTTCTTGTTGTACCCGTTGCCCACCCGTACTATACCTAGTGAAGAAACCTCGTCTTCTGGCACTTCTGAATGGGTAGAAGAAACGCGACTTGAGGGCCATTCAGATTGGGTTCGCGATGTTGCGTGGGCACCCAGTTTGAATATATCGCGTCAGATGATCGCTTCATGTGGCCAGGACGGGCGAGTGATTGTCTGGGTATCGACTAGTAGCACCAATCCGAACGCCGTGCATCATGGCGCTACGCTGGAACCGTCAGAGTACGCGCAACGTCCCGGGGGAACCAGTTGGCTTCCTATCGTATTACATACCTATTCGGACGTGGTTTGGCATGTGTCCTGGTCTATCACAGGCAACATTCTGGCCGTGTCCGGAGGAGACAATAAAGTGAGCATGTAAAGCGACCCACTTCGAATCACTCCATATCCATCAATGCACCCCTTGACAGATCTACCCTAATAATGGTAGCGTACAATTCATCTGAATCTCATGTGACCAACTGCCGTGTGTCTGGTGTTTGTGCCGTCCGCCATCAGACAACGATTCAAGGTGGTCTGGTCGACGCCTACGCGTACACATTAAATCAAGATTATGTATGGCATCGTTCGATGTGAATTGGTTAGGGTCGTTCGTGACCCTGGCGGTAACAAGTCCATGAATGTGTGTGTGTTTGTTCCTTTTAACTGTTGATGTTTAGTGTGTGCAATCGTCGTGAGGATAATTGTATTAGTTTCGCATGTCTCAGTTTGTCCATCAACTTGGGCATATTACTCGAGTTTGGCATAGCCTTTGTCTTGCTTATCTTTATATGACCAATCGTATGTTGTTTGCTTTCCCGATGTGTCTTTTTTAATCCTGGGTACTATGGCCGTTTTATGATACATTTTCATTTTTGTCTTATAAATCAGGTTGCGTGGTACTCCGTATCTCATCAATCATGTACCCTGTCTTCATTGATCATGTCTCCAACACAACCTAGCATTAATTACACAAAAACTGTTGGTGGATTGGGCGGCGATTTTATACACAGAAGAGATCTTTGTGATCCGTCTGAATCCAACCTTCATGTTCATAGCTGTCGATCATTCAAGAAACTTCTCATTTAATTCAAATAGCATTCCACGCGTTCCCAGCGCAACAGGAAGAGTAAATTGTTTGAAAAATCAATATTACTTGATAGCGCATATAACTTAGGGCAGGAAACCTGTTAGTCAATCGTGACTCCGTTATACTGTGCTAGTAGTACCGTTCACAGTTTGCTACTACATGTTCACAATCGACATCCGCATGTTGTCCGATCCGAAGATTGATAGAATTGGACTAGCTATCTCAGTTGGGAGGTTTGCCAGTTTCTGGGTGCACTTATGAATCCATCAGTTTTAAACTCGCATCATTTCGAAATCATCACGGACTACTCAACTCTGCTGTGTTCGGAAGCGTCATGATTATAATGCTCATAGATCACCAAACTATGATGTGCATATCCTCACCTCTTCCAAATCGCCACTCCTTAATCATCAAGCCTGGTTGACGTTAATGACTGCTCGCTTGCTTACTATTCTGCCTGTCCAAATCGCATAACTTCAAAACTTTCTGTCGTCCCGTCACGTTTGACCTTAAATTGCCGCTATGGCTTGTCTAACCGTCACATGACCACGGCTTTGTCTGCGCATCTGTCAGATGACCAAAGTCCTAATCGGTCCGTGCCCTAAGGGTCAAGGTTACATACGCAAATGCTGAGGTCACTGCTCCACACCAGACCTTGGTAATGACGTAACGGATGAATCAGTCAAGGTAACCCATCTCAGACGCGCCGGGTGGTCGACCGCGAGTCCCGTAGTTACTCCTCTCCGGTCCATTGAGTTGATCGACGGGATGTCTAGCCGGCTTTTTGTTGTGGGTGAGGCACGTGGACTTGACAATTACGACTTATGGTCACTCCTACCCTATTGTAATTGGTGCCCCTTGGAACATTTCACTCAGTGCATGACTGTGTGTGTTCACCTAATTGGGACGTCTTTTTTCCTCATCTCCTTTTCAGGTCACTTTGTGGAAAGAGACACTGGAGGGCAACTGGATCGCACTGAGTGAGATAGCTCGAAATCATGGTGGTCCGCCCAGTCTGATGGGAGCAGATGAGCCGAGCCAAATCTCCAATCTGTCTATTCCGCCGGTTGTTTCTACCTAACAGGGGAACGTTGGCCAGAGTGTTTGTGTGTTTGGGACCATTTTGGGGCGTTACTGAAATTTTGTTTGTTTGTAGAAAAAAAGAATTAACATCCATGCCATTGGCAAACGTGTTCTGCCGACTAGACCTTGAGGGCTTGATTGGAATAGTTCGGCGTTATATTTGGTGAAGGTCGTGTAAGACGGTTTTATTGAGCTAGAGCACTCCACCTTCTATGATGTGATGGAACAACAGATTGCCTTGTTCATTCTTGTAGCTTAATGAATAGTCAATCGGTAGATGTAATGATCACGAAATATTTCGCAGTTGTCAGACTTGACTTTTATGATAGAACGGTGAATAGTCAGTGAAATCAATGGGGAATAGTTTAATGGAATTACCTACTGTCTGTCTATTATTTTAAATTCATAGCTGTTTTTGGGTTCGTCACAATGATAATGTGCGAGTTAGGAGAGAGCTCAGGCCCCTTGGGCGTAAATGTGCGTTAACATAAGTCTAATAGATTATGTAAGGCTATTGTGGGCTGCGCATTTGGTTAGTACATCGCGGCAATTATCGGATGAATCACAGAAAGGCTGTCAGCAAATTTCTCACAGGCGTTGAGAGATCAGAAATGGTATGGCAACAAGCGAGTAGGATAAGAGAGAGTCCATTTGGAATAGAGGGATGTCTGAACGAGTGATGCGATCTTACGGAATCTTTCAGCAACTCTCTCGCGAATAGGACCTAAAAACGGCAAGGCTAGTGTGACAACTTACAATCCATGACGAATAGTTGTATGAGACGGAGGAGAGTTATTAAGCATTTTAAGTGATACAACGTTTGGTAAAACATCGGTGGCATATTGTGACTGTGAGAACTAACCAGATTGTAAGACCCTGAGATTCTTAATTGATCTCATCGTTGGTATGTCGGTTGATTTAAGTTATGTGTATAAATACACTATTAGTCTTTTATTTGGACAGATGATAGAAATCATATCTAAACATTATGATCAATTTAACACTAACTGACGACTTTCAAATCATTCTATTATTTCTGTTAGTTCATCTTGTAGAATCAAAACTTGATCGTTACCGACCAAATTGGACAGTGTAACGTCATCGGCTTATTTATACACAGGATCACCGGCGAGTCTTTTATGTATATAATGAAAACAAGAATAGGAACCATATCCTGAAAACCTCAACCGTTGTCTAAACTAGTGAATGCTTCGAAACTACCTAACGTAGTATATTGGAAGCGCTGTAAGAGGCAGTCTCCGATTGTCTTAGGATACAGTAGATCTAGTTTTATGTAGGAGTTGCATTGTCATACTGAGACTCCCTGTCCCATAGGCTTTACTATACTGAGTTAAGCAGCATCGCACAAGTTTGCTGTCTACTTAATATTGATGTCCATTTGGTGTGTGGGAATCTGATAGATTTCCCATCGAGTCGTTAGTGCCCATTGGCTGATAATGAGTGAAATTACGGATATATCCTTGGAAATCAAAGAATGAACTATTGCTGATGAAAGGAACTACCATTGGCCTTAATGATGCCCTCGATAATCACTGGATCACGATGAATTGCTTTTTTATGTTTGTATTCCATGGTCAATATCGTCATTACTTAGACCCATAAATAGCAGTTGCAATCACGTATGTTGGGTCGCTCGAGTTTTCCACCGATGACTCTCTCGATAACAAATGTTTTAACTCTTTCTTTCTGCTCGTATTTGTGTTGGAGCTCAGATGTTCAGTCAACATTCTCCACCTTGGAGGACTGTTGCGGTTTGGTCTCTTGGGATCATTAAGTCTTGGCAATCCATAGAACTCCTGAACAATGACTCGTTTCTGCTGCAGAATCATTTCACCTTGTGATTGGACTTCATTCTGAGGGGATCAAGACTATGATCCCATGTGGAGACCCTTGTGTTACAACCGATCGGTGCTTTCGTCTAATTGACCACCTGGTTGCAATCGGTGTGAGCTTACTTTGCTGTGGATTATGACTATGCCTATGAGGCACATGCATGTCGGTTTGGACGATGGTGTTATTCACTCTTCTTGCGTGTGGCTCACTCATTGTGCACTAGTGCAGTATTTGTTTGGGAGTGAACATCCCAGGGCATTTTCATCGTTGCCAATAGTGCGATGATCCGTGTCCATCGGACCCAGTGGGAGGTTAGCAAGTTACACATCACGTCTGAACCGATGCTTATTGAACGGACGATGGTCTACTGGATAGAAACTTAGCTCATGGTATGAAAGTTGCTGGTTGGAATCTGTATCGGACCAATTCTACCAGGTGATATTAGTTAATGATTAAAATATTTGTAGCAAACTGTTCGCACGGGCGTAAGCTACATGATGTATGCTGTCGTTATTTTAAACTCTTGTGGTCCTGTCAACATTTCACACCGTTGCACATGAACTGGTTGTGATCAAGTTGCACATTCAGTTTTGTAATCCCCTCGTCACTGGCATTATACTCATAGGACCAGTAATCCATAGTGAATAAGATCTCTGGCCAGTTGCACGCAGGTTATTGATCCAACTCTCGTTCAGACTGTATTTACCTGTTCAACTAAGTAATGGACTAGTCCATTCACGAAGTGCGTTCTTGTCACCAACATTAACATGGTTTCAACTTTCTAGCCTCATGTCCTCAATCAATGCACATTGGCCTAAAAGTAGATGTACGTCCATCCGGCCGATCAAGTGATGGTAACTGACATAGAAAACGTTTTATTACGCATGATGATGGTTTCAGTTGACTAACTGCAAAACACATTTTGGCCGTGATCACCTACTCTTGCTGGTTTGTCAACAATGTTTTCGGTTATTGATGAGGCAAGGAGGCGGGGCACATGTTTTCTCACTGTCATTCGTCTATGCGCACGACGCGGTAAGCGATCGTCTTTCGAAAAACGTCGTTCTAAAGCCTATGACCAAACAAAAAACGTTTGCCCAAAGATTCCTGCTCTATGTGATTGTCGCACTCGTTTCAACAGGTTGGTTTCATCCTCAAAAAATTCGATTGATATGGTTTCCCTAGTTCAAACGTGGACAAGAGTGGTTGGAGGTTGCATTCATTTCGTCATTCCAGTGTTTTGTTCCGTTGAATGAACATCCATTCCGTATGATCGTGATGTGGCTGTGAGAAAACCAACTTTAGAGGAATCCATAAATAAGTGAACAGTTCATCCTGCGAAATTAATTCGTTATCCATATGCTCATGACCTACACATTCATTTGTCGTGAGCATAACCTGTTGTCGATAAAGTTTGCTCGTTTTCCTCACATGGCGTGTTCATAACATTGATCGGAAGTCTAGCTAACTTAGACTTACTGCGACAGCCATGAGGATTTGATGAGGTGATGCTCCCATGTGTATACTCTTGTCGTTGTCACACTTTGAAATTTCTTCAGTTCAGCTCCGTGTGTTCATGGATGTGACTGATCAAGGTGCGGTTCATAGGATGAATGATGTGTTGGGTGTGGCTAGGTTGCTTTACAATAAGGAGTTCAGTTCATGAAATTTTCTGTACATCTAGAGTATGTAGTGTTTTATTGCACCTGCTTTCAACTACCGGTTCGATTCGCGAAGTTGGTAGTGGCCATTTTTGCACATCGATTTCCCTTAAGGAAACTTATTAACGAATTATCAATCTGAGTATTGGATACCGTATGGTAGAAACGTTAATCCAATGAACGTTTACATAGGTTTACAACCAGCCAATATCTGTGGCATGTTTACTAAGAATAAACGGATGTTTTCCTTCTGCACTAGCCACTTTTGAGGTCGAGTGTGCCGAGGGTTGGTTGTGCGTGACGCACGTTGATGTGTGACTATATGTAAATGATGCCGTCAATTTTCAGAACCTTTTTTACAGCTGAGTAATAGTAATCCCGGTTAAAAATCAAATTACAGAGTTTGAACCCTGGTTATAAAGTCTCTTTCTCTTTGCTATTGAACATTCTGGCGATATCCAGTCCGTAGTGTGCATTCTTAACGTCTGTTTGAACGATCCATCCGTCAGTAATTTGTGATGTGTATGACAGTAGTTCCCCGCCTGACGCACATCCCATGACCGATTTCGTCATTGTTCAAATCCTTTCAGTAAACCTAGTTAGTCTGTGGTCCGAAGTGACGATTGGTTAGTTACACACCCACACCCGTATCCACTCGATCGCCTGTCCGGTGAACATCACTTTTGGTGTAGCGAACAGAGGATAATTTCCAACGCTATTCAACTTACTAGTCTGTACAGGGACCGAGACTGGAACTGTCTAGGCATTCTCGTAAAAACCGCAATAGTTTTCTCAAAAATAGTATGGCTGCGGTTCACACCCGTTCCCCAGTACCAATAATTGTAGACCATTTTGCTTATCTCGGTGCCAATTAGTGGGGTTTTTTTTCGCCATTATATATCTGGCACACCCAGTTACACATTTCGAAAGTAGGATCACACCCATCTCAGAGCGATCGTTTGACAACGTGGGCGTGGATCCGCTTTCCTTGTCACCACAAACATTTCACACGAATCCGGATAGAATCGCGTCTGAGATGCATCAAACGATCAAAACGTCGACGATGTCCATCATTCATTCCTCGTTAGTTGCGCTAGTAGAAACCCGTGATACTTACTTCCGTGTGCGTGCGCACACTCTGTTCCGACATTCGCACCTAACCACATCACGTTTGTTCAACATGTTCGCAAATAACATTTTGGTGGAGTGATACCTTACTCGCCAACTGTTCGAATGTGTATTTGGTCGTTTCGGTATGTTCCACTTAGCCTGGGGGATTATGTGGAATAACATTCATATTTTGCGTACTTTCTGCATTCACGTTAACGTTTTTGGCCGCTCACTTCGTTGAGAAACACTAGGTCACCGCTACAGCTTATTCCGGCCCTCGAGCTTATGAAGAGTCTGTATGGTTGATCACCACAGTTTGCTTCACATCAAGTTTAAACAAATCATCACATCTAAACATTTGACCTCAATTGTTTGACAGTTGGTTGTGCCGAGCGGAGGTGTCGTAACTGTCCTGCTAATTCCAACCTACAGTCCTTCCTTTACGACCTCTCTGTTCATTTATTTTAAACAAAAGACCGTTTTATATTTGGCCCCATCCCTCTCCTTTATCTTTATGTGCTAAGGCTTGTTTACTTTTTTCTGCTGACACTACGCTGATCAATCGTCAATGTCTACTATCGATTTGCTACCATTAGTCATGTACTCCGTTACTACGACTTCAGGATTTGGCTCCTGATTGTCGTGCTTGTTTTAAACAACTTCGTACACAGCCAGTAATCAACTACATCTAGCGAGCGGTTGGTGACATCCGTTTCGGATTAGATTGTCACAATGATCGAGGTCAGAGGACATCCGTGCATAATCCTCACCACAATTGACGTGCGCTTCACTGCTTGTAGTTCTGTTTACACACAACGTGTAGTCGTAAACCTGAATAACTAAAACTAGAAGGTGTATGAATGGAGATCTTTGTAATCCAGCAGGTCACTGCTAGTTAGCCTAGTAGTAGGCTAATATGAAATTAAAACCATGAACTCTTGGAAACAAAAACGAAAGAGACTCCAGCGATAAGATCTAAGCTCAGAAGAAAGATATTGCAAAAGGTGAAGTGAGGAGTGGTTCACAATAGAAACACACATCATTGCAATCCGGATAGGATGATAAAGAGAAATATAGATCTGAAATTGGACGGAAAAACAAACAAACAAGACATTCATCATGCAATGCATCAAGAAAAGTGAGGAAAAAGAGAGCTGGAGGATCACCATAGTCCAGCTTTCCAAAAAGGAGAGAGCAGAAGACTTAACAAATGACAACGATCGTTGGTTGATACGAACGAAAAAATAGGTCTGATAAACATAACTTACTCGCGCCTGATGTACTCGTCAGCTCTTCGTATACAACGTAAAATGACATACCTAAATCCCGAACGTCAGAGCTCATTCGTAACCACATTCATCGCAACGCCACATAGTCGTTACCACAAGTTATGATACCCATAGTTTCTCCTCATACCGCGCGTTTCAGTCCATGGCCCCGTAACCGTGATTCATTGAAACATCGGAAACCCGCCTTGATTGGATTCCTCCACACGGTCCAGCTGAATGCTAAATCTCCTCATAATCTAAAATCAATGGTTAGCTGAAAATGCTCAATACATAACGTCCTGGCATCGCAGGTTTTGACCACCAGAATTTCGCTTGTCTGCTTTGTATTAACCGTACAACAGCTGCTCCGTTCGTCGGCCATTCTAGAATGTTACAACACAACGATGTTTTCGAGCTAGCGTGTGTTCACTCCCGTCCGTGTCTGCTCATCGAAGTGCCTCATTGTTCGAAACCATGTTTGATTCCGAATACCCAAGATGCGGTTTGGATACTGCACAATCCGTTGGTACAGTGCCCGAATTTCACTGACATACAACAGCGTAGACAGCACTATTGAATGGTAGACAAGCAGCTCCGCTTCTCATCTTCATTCTGCTACTCTTTTAGACACTTCTTTCGTGACGTCCAAAAGTAGCACTGGCCTTCGTCATAGGTGCTCACAACTCACAGCCTACGGACGGATCTGTTGACAGACGGCTATCTAAATAGTAGCATCCGGTGTAGCAATCCACACTGTCCCCACTGATGCAGATTCCAAGTGCAAGCACAGCACCTCTATCCGAGAAAGGTTAACTGAAGGAAAATAGCTCATCTGTGTTACTATCCGGTCCAGATTGTGATGCCACATTCGCGAAAGCCGTGACCAGTCGCTGCAGTTTTTCCTAATTGTGTGCAAGTAGCTTGCTATCATCTGCGCACAACAACAGGCGCATTATCGAATTACGTAGCTCATTCAAACCTATCTCATCTACTGACATTCATTTTATCTTAGAAATGAATAGACGCACCCTTGCAATTCCGTTAAAGTAAAGTGGAGTTTTAGATCAGAAGAAATAGAAACATCTTACACGACATTACACCATATCTGACTGCCAAGTGATTCTGACAGATATCATTGCGGCCAAATTCGTCGGTCCTCATTAGCATATTGTGTAGCTAACTTAGCACCTGGCCGTCATGCCGGTTTCATTCCCGCCCGACAATGTGGGTGGACGTTTGGCCAGAATACGCGATTCAGCCTCATGTGCTGCTCGACAAACCTATGTCCGAATGCTAATCGATATGTTCCATCTCATATATTGGGTCACACTACTCGATGTGAGTAACAACGTACAGGCTGTAGTCTACAATAGTCGACCTATGACTAACAGAATCGTATCATCAACGCATGCATCGTACATTGATCGAGTGAGGTTGTACAAGCCTTTTTGGCGAGGCTATCGTACAGCTATTCTAATGCTGAAACTAAGTTAACAGTGGTGTCCCTCCACTTTTGCGCTGACACTCTGGATGTGTGCAGGCACATTCAGAATCAGTTACACCGTTTAAAGATTATTGCAGTTCTTCGAGTGACCTTCAGCAAAAATGTTGTAATAAGCAGCATATTAACGGAAGAAATGAAATCATTTGAGGGTGACCATGCTTAGGTCAACGTGCATTTTGCCCGATGTAATTGACCGGTTCCACTATTACGTCACAGGCACTATCAGAGAACAACAGTTCTTTGTTTGGCCAAGCTTTTCTGACCCATATAGGTCTGACTCCTCACACGAAACAATGCCACACTGAATCTGTTGCTATTCGAACCTAATCCTCTTGTGTAAACCGCAATGATAGGGCATCTTTGTTTGCCTTATGATACGGCTTGATCAGTAGCACTGGATATAAACGCCCTCACTCTATGACTTCAGTCTCACCCCCAACTTAATTGCTATGAGCTTCGGCTAACCACTGGAGACAACGCACGTTAATCTCATCTTGGAGGTCTATTTGGTCGATTATACGGCGCCCTTCCTTCTATGGAACACGAAAACAGTTCTCTCTATAAGTGCGAATTCGACAGAAAGAACACTAATTTTGTCTATGTTTCAGGTGCTTGAGATTATTTATTGTCATGTAGTAAAAGTTATTCTTTCTTACTTAACTTCGCTTTTCTAACACCATCATTTATTGCTTAACCTTGGACACGTGACTAACCATACCGAAGGTCGATAACCTTTGACACTAAGTCCGTATTTATTGTATACGTAAATAGTATTAGCTCATTTGTTGATTCCAAAGCATCCCAATATGTTGACTTTTTCCGATTGCCAGGGGGAGCAGTTGTTTACTTTTCAAATCATCATCTTTCTGATACTGGTGCTTTTATGTCCCCTGTAAGGTTTTTGGTACCAAAAGTACAAAGGAGACATTCAGTTGAATGCGTCTCCATATTTGTTTACTGTGTGTTGCTGTAGTCGGTACTTTCGTCACCTCTTCGGTGTAGAAGGGAGAGCTGAACTTTGAAGACCCTGGTTGTTGTACACTCTTTTTGTTCTCTCTCTAAGTCACTCGACTGGATACCGGTATAGTTTGTTAAGTGCTTCGAGAAACCGTTGACATATCCTGTCGTTTAATTTACTTCACACAAGTCATGGATGTGAAATCGTTTCTTCGTCCTGAATGTCTGCATTCCATTGACGTTTTATCCCCCCCCCAAGCCACTCAGTGCCCTGTTTTATTAGCCTTCAGGCAGTCGGTTACAAGCATCAGTTTCTTTTTTTATCAAACCCAACCTCCATTTTCTATCTTAACGCCAAATGATCTGAAGTGCTCATAAAGAGTTTGAAGTGTGACAATTCAATTGGATTCGATTTCGCCATAAATCATGATATCTACGGTGATTCTTTATGTGGTATTGATGTGGCCACAATCCCGGTTGAATGGTCGGTAACTGAGTTGTGGAACGGCCGGACAATGACGCAGTCACGGGATATGACAGTTTTTATCGCCCATCTGGTCATAGTTGACAGGTGCCGCTTACGAAGTTGGAAAGTACACGACCTCACTGGTTAGAAACTCTTTGGAGCATGATAGTGTGTAGCAGTCAATCATGAACCTGCATTGGTGAGATTGTTGACTCATTCCCATGAATTTAAATTTCCTCGTCTAATTGTTTCGCACATTTGCATTTATTTGTTGTTTTGTCATCTCGTAAGATATTTTCAGGATTAACGATTACCTGAATTATGGTACCCTCAGTATAGGTCACCAGTTATTTTCAGTCCAGGCTGCAAGTCATTCACTCTATCCCTTACTGATGTAAAACATGGACTGAACTAGACACGGAATGAGAATGAGCCTGCTGAATTGTTCAGTACATATAAATCGCCGGTGTGCATCCGTCCCCTCTTGTTCACACACTGCTAGAAATGGTTCGACTTGAGGTGGTGATCCTTAGGTTTCACGAAATTGGGGATAACTTTAACAAACGTGAAGAGACAATGATGAACCGAGTATTCGCAATTACACTTTTTATAAGCGTTTGTTTACACATAAAACATTCCGCATAACTGGCAGCATATTTACCATAGGTTGCTGTACATGCTATCCAAAGTTTAACCCTTTGGTTCATTCTGTCAGCTCCCCCCCACTCAGTGGATCGGTTAAGAACGAAATATGGCATGCCGTCTTGTTCCTGGTGAACCAAACTTACGGCCGAATAGCACAACGGGTAGCCTGCAAAATTTGTCCAATTGTGAGGATTCTAAGATATAGAAATCCACTCAGATCGTTTCCACTTCAAACAGTAGACTACTGCTTTACAATAGGACGATGTTAAAATCTCGTTAAAATAACGTCTATTAAGCAGATTTAAACGGCCCTGCTTGCCTTCCATCTTCATTTCTTCTGTTGTGTAATTTGGATTGCCGTCGATCTGACATTAAGTCTTTCAACTTCTATATGAGTCATCCGAGCAAGATACAACGGAGACGACTAGCTTCTGTGAGAAGACACTCATACGTTTTTATGCCTTCAACTTGGATGTCTATCCAATTGTTAATCTCGTGATGTTCGAGATTTTATCACGTTAGGTATATCCGTGTGTGGATGTGTGATATTGTCAAGGCTCGATATTCTCCTCCAAGACGTATTTTGTGGTCGTTATATTCTATCGAACAGGATTCCAGCCTTCACTTATCAAACTTCAGTGGCACACTTGTCTTAGTTGAAACCCGTTTATTTATATGTTGGTAGTCACCTTTGCAAAAGATTACGAATTTCAGAGGATGAATATTTAGGAACTGCTATAAATGCCGCCACTTTGTCACTTCATAAAACGTAGAGGCTAATTTAACTACATTTGTTATTTAGGCGATCGATGTGCAATCTAAATAAGATTTTCGACTCACGTGCTCGGCTCCACCAAACAAATGTCTTCTTATCAGTTCATCATTGAGACGTCTTCATTTGGGCTGTCTTGGTTGCTTCTTTCATCTGTCATAAAGACAAAAGTATCCGTCAGAAATCACGAGGTGTGATTAGGACAGGATTTCTCAGACAGTCACGTGACGTTTACTATAAATTTGAAAAAGGCCAATAGCATAGCGTAAGATATCTTGTGCACGAACATTTCGTTCGCATCTCATCTGTTACTACTACGAAAATAATGAAGTCAATATGGCAAAGAATGCGGGCGTGATAAACCAGGCTAGAATGATCAAGACTCAGAAACAGGCTTTCATATGACACAACACGAACAGTTAAGTGAAGGATGGACAGAATGTTAGTAAGTACTTTTAAACCGGATTGAAAACCAAAACTGTTAGAGGGGCGTACAACTAAAAAAACGAAAACGTTAATGAACCACGAGGATTTTTGGAAATGAGAGAGAATCATCAGTGGGGAAACAGGTTGATGACCGTGTTTCTAAACGCATAGCGCCGGGTTTTTTTTAACAAATGGTAACAGACTGCGTGCTTTGCTTCGTTCTCGGGCGATATATGATAGCGAATGCATTAGCATCACAAATTCTATAACATATCTCGTGTAAGGGCTTCGTGATTGCACTTTGAGTGATGCCAGTTCCAGAATTACACAGTCATCTGGGAATGTGTCCACTGACGCGCATATCCAGCTGCCTCGATGTGCAGCCAGGTTTCACAGGTACAGGTGAAGCCATATATTACATTTGATCAACGCGACTGGGTCTTTCCTTGTTAAAGTTGGTGGTTGTGTATTTTCTTCAATGAACACGACCTTCGCGGCGTTGTATATGTGGCTGAAAGTCCTCATCTGATTAAACCCAAAATGTTATATCCAAATGGTAGATGAAGGTAGACATTTTTCAATAGAACAGTTATTATACTAGGTTTCAGGTCAGCTGATTTAGTGTTTCACGATTAATTGTTTATTATGTCATGCTTTCCCGATTTTCCACATACATGGTTCGTGATTTGAGAAGCTGTCTGTGTTGTAAGACATTTTTAACGACATTCTAATCTATAGATTACAAAAAACGAGAATAGTACGACATGCAGTTAGTTGCTCGTCATCCTTTTTTATTCGTTTACAAACCGTAATATTTGATCGTAACCACTTGGATACCAGCTGAATGGATCGATGTCAAAGTATGAAAATTAGTCAGTCTTGACCAGATGCATAAACCGAGCATCACCTGTTCCGATTCAAACAATTTTTGTTCACGTGTCTTAACCAGGCGAACACAACATTTATGATCTGTTGGTGCTCTATGCTCACGTTACCGTAGTTGAAACGACTCACGTGTCTTCTAAATTTAGTGTATAAACAATTATGCGTGATTCACTTCCGGTTGCTAGCGTGCTCACGTCTTTCGTGTGATGACAAACATCCCTATCAGATTGGTGCATTCTCATGAAATTTAGGCTCCCTTCCCCCTCGTGAAGCTCACATTCCTGTTTGCACCATAATAAATGGTGATCTTGATGATCACAGGAATCAATGGCTTCCTGTTAATAGATCACGTGGCCAAACAGACAATATGAAGGTTGTAGAATTCGTTGATTTTGCGCTCGCGAATCAAGGCGGAGAGTGAACATGAGTGTGTCTGATATATTTCACGCTTAGGAAGTATGAAGTAATTTGTTTTTACACAACGGTGACCGTGATTAGTGTAGAGTAATCCACCCACTTGATCAGATAAAACTTGCTGACATCATTTTAGATGGGACGGTTTGCACGATTACAGAAACGAACGAGTGGTGGGTTGGCTACTCAAAACGTCTCTCTCATCTTAGCGGGATGGCGGCTCAATACACAAAACAGAAATATTCATTCATCCTTACCGTGAGCTTCCTCGTCTTCTACTGTCAAGTCATCTGAAACGTAATCGTTTGTCATGGATAACAACGACTTTCAGACTACGCTTTTGAATCGGAAAGTGTTCTCTTTAGACCAGCTAAACGAGTTCTTTGGTTAATTACTTCGCAGTATACACCTTGCTCATTTTTCTTCATCCATATGATAAACGACCCACCTGCTGCCTCCAGTGCTCTTAGTCTCTTTTTTGGTGGTTGCTTCTACGCTGCGCGCTTGAGTTGTCATAAATGAGTACGGTTGGCACCCGACCCTGAACTAGTCAGTGGCATCCGAACAACACTTCGAATCCGCCCACATGTTCGCTTCTCTAGTAGGTTGTTGAATAAACTCTGTAGCAACCAGACTAATGTAATATTCCAAACAATTTCTTTAAATGAAGTGGAGAATACGCTGTCCAAACTCTTCAGCTTAAGCAAATTTGCGTTGTTGCTGAACTCGGGTGAATTCATGCGGCTTAGTTTACTTAAGTGGTTTTCAATCAATAAACAATCGTCTATCCCGAAAAACTTGGGCTTCAGCTGGATTGAAACGAATAAGAGGAACAGCATGCCCAAACGCGACAAACGCTTTACCAGTTGAGCTACGAAGCCACGCCGGGAGCTCAAGAAATTTCACGTTTAAACTCGGTTACCCATCCAACTCACTGTGCCATATGCAATCCACTAAATCATCCAGTAGACCGGTTGCTTAAGCACGATTTTTCAAAGAGTTCCGTTTGGAATTCACCTACACATTGAAATCCTTCAGCTATTTGCAGTTGGTCTGCAGACTAGCAAGCATCGAAATAAACAACAAATATGTAACCGATCTCAGCTTATAAGAAAAACAGAGTGTAACAGGTAATGAAAATGAACATCGAATGTTCATCGTCTATTTCATCATTTGTACATTTCAATGACTCAACTTGAACCGCATTGTTACGGCAATGCACATCATCATCATAGCAGCCATGAGCCTGACCAAAAGGTACTGTGGCTCGGGCTGCCGCTCACCACAACAGTGACGTGGAATATCCTAGAAGAAAACGTTACTAAGAGGGTTGAAAATTAATAGAAGTCTAAGCAAAAGAACTAGAAATGGTATGGATGCAGGTACGCCATTGACTGCGACACGCCGCCATCTCGGATAGCGTCTCCAACCAGCGGTTTGAGTGATCACGAGGACCCCATCCAGGCAGGCGACACCTACCCACTTTACTCAGTGGAGCAGTCAGGTTCTCATATTTCGTGACCACGTTGTCGCTTGACCACCACGTGGTTTCACCCAACTGTTGGTGGTCTCAGTATATAATGCCCGGTACGGTAAACGCTCAGCTGGCATGCGGAGTACGTGACCTAACCATCGCAGGCTGTGCAACGTGAGTAGTTGACCGATCGATCGCGCATCCCGAGCGTTCCGGAATACGCGCCGGCGAACTGCCGCATTGCTCACGCGATCAGTCCACTTAATGTGGGCTATTTGGCGGAGACAACGATGGTCAAATACAGCAAGCTTGTTGATATCTTCCAGGCCACGTTTCCGAACCATAGAGCAAAACAGAACGCAGTGCTACGCTAATTAAACTCAAGAATGAAACCCTGTATAACTACCGGAACATCAACGGTTAGGTTTCAGTTTGTCTTACAAATTCTACGCTCATTCTGTGTGCTGGTACACCCTTCCCAATTTTCCTGCGGTATTTATCTCAGTCATCTGATTGGTAGTTTTTTGTAAATATATTTAAGATCAGTCACATTACATTTTAAGCAAATATTCACGTAGGTACAGGAGAAAGATTCATAGATAGTGAGCTAATAACATCGAATGGATGGTTGTTTCTAAACGAGATAATTCACTCAGTGAACATCAGGCATTGAAAAAAAACGGTCAAATCAGACTATCTTGCAATCCTCGTTTTTCTACACTAACAAACTGGTTAGGTGGCTGCCTACTGGGTCGCCTGTATAACGCTCTGATAGCACCGAATGACACGTTTTGCAGGGATTTCCGTAAGGACTTTCTCTTGTATCCCAATCTCGGTTGAACCATGTCAATGACCCAAGACGTATGGATCACCATGTGTTTCGATTTTTTTGACCGATTTTTTGGACCATGTCCAATTTCAATCAACCTTCCAGCTGGTTGTAGTTCTAACAGCTCT
>LOND01000064.1:121779-144239 GCA_014220965.1 Paragonimus kellicotti
TTAACTCCAATCGATAACCCCGCAGTTAGAACCTCTGAGACAGGTCGAAATCTATTGTTTTGAATTACTGAAGGGCAGTCGGAGGTTTGGCTACTTTAAGTGGAACATAACTGGCGTATGATCGCACCCCTCGTAACCAGATACACCGTCCACTCAGCCCCCTTCGAAGAGGCAAAACATTCGAGTTCGCCAACAGTACATATCCTTGACACAGTCTCGACTAGAACAACCAGCACCGTTTCACGATGCAACGGTGTTGACCACTGCGTCAGTGATCCTCACGTTAAGGCACGACCGAATTATCATATGTGAACGCTCAACCACTTTCGCTTGTGAGTAATGATCAGGTTGCCCGATCGTCTCGAGAGGAGACACAGTTACTGTCCTGTTAACTCCAATCGATGACCCCTCGACTAGGAATTCATTCCAATAAATATGAAATCAGTAACTTGGACGAGCCAGAAAAACGGTCAATAGAGGTTATGGACGACGTGTTTGTTATCAATTACGCAATCACTGTTCCAAATCGTGGGCTTGACTGGTTGTATACCAAGGAAGATTGTGTCCGCACGAACTTCTTCTGTGCGCAGAGGTCAGGGTTGCGCAATCGGATACTAATGGCCTCGGCAACGGTCAACATTCGAAATCTCACCATTTTTGATCGATTCCTTGGCACTCGGTGGAAAATTATCTTTCTTATTGACAGAACGATTAGAGTCGGACAAATGAGCAACCATCATGCTTGAAATCGTTTTAACCATATCACTGTTGTTCGTTCACACAGGACAACGTACTAACACTCTATCAGACAATCGCCTTGTAGTACGACCAATGTATGATGCTCGACACGAGCAAACAAATGAGTACACACAACAGCTGGTTGTAGAACATGGAAGTTTGTCTTGAGTTGTGACATGATAGCGGGTGTAGAACGGAGATTCACACACACTTCATCAGCAAGATAAGTTGTTTCGACTGACTTTCTGAGCTTTCTTGCGATAACTTCGGCTATAGAGTCTCTTTTGAAGAGGAGACTAATAAACGCAAGTTTCTTATTCACAGAGGTGACTTAAGTTTCAACTCTACCGCCTGCATCGTCCTTCTGAATGAAACGCATTGGGTAGCCATTCTGCATGAACACTTCTTGTAGAAAGTCTAGCTCAGCTTGTAAAGTGTCAGGGGTACAGATCTTTAACGCCCTACCCGTCAGACATCGTATGAGGTTTCGCTTTTGATTTAGCGGAACGAAGCTGTCAAAGTGAATGCACTGACCACTCCATGTCTGTTTCCTGTACATTTTTCGTTGGACTGAATCATCTCTTCTTACCACGTCAACATCCAAAAAATCAATTTGGCCATAGTTATTTGACTGCTTGGTGAATTTAATACTGCTGTGGGCTGAGTTAAAAGCTGTCATAACTCTGTTCATGTTAGAATTCTCGTTGATGACGCAAAAAATATCATCAACATAGCGTTTATAAAATGCAAATTGTTCAATGACCGCACTCAGTTGGTTAGTCTCCAGTTTGCTCATGAAAACGTCAGCTAACAGGAGATGAGATTAATGACGACATTTTTGCTATTTTCTTTCATAATTTCTGGGTGGGAAATCAGTTACCAGTTTGAAAAATCGGTTTTGTGTCTACAAACAAACAAACAGATTGTATCAATATACTGATCATAACTGATCACCTTAGATAAACTGTCAAACGAAACGGGTTCTCATAACGTGGCTTCTAATAACGTGGATGTAACTGCCGTGAAAAATCTGTCTTTAACCAAAATTTATCTTAGTCGTAATTCATCAAACGACAACTTTTTGGGTGAAGTCAAACATGTGGCATAGTTTCTGATAAAATCCTTTCCCACGCAGAGGGTCTTGTGGATTCGGTGTTGAACCGACCGAAACACCATAGTAACAAACATCATATCAAACAGTGGTGACCGAACCATTTACGAAAAGGTGGTGCACCTCTTGTCTCTTCTTAATATACTAAGTATTCAGGACAAAACTATTGTAACTTATTCCAAATGTTCAAACCGGTTTCATCAGCAACGGTTTTCGTCAGGTTTGTTCATAGGATGATGCAAACGAGTAATCTAGTATAGTTCTTCTGTAGGACATTATGCTGAGATTGCTGACTAAAAAGAATACGGTTTTCTTTTATAGGAACTCAAAATGCATGGGATGGATACTCTCGTGGAGCACGAGCTTCGGTAAAGGTTGCTCACTGTTGTAGCCTGAAGATTCACCAAATGAAGTTGTGTCTAGTCTTTACGAGCATACTACAAGTCAGTGAATGCCTACAGCTCATCCAAAAGCAATGTGAATTAATTAAAAACACAATCATATTGGGGCCCTGACAATATTGGTCCACGAATAAATGCAAGATGAACTGCACTCGTACAGTGAATTCTTTTCTTGAGATCTGAGGAAATAATAAGTATGCTTGAAGTTCCTGTTTGACAGAGATAGAAGTTCTACTCTTCTGCTTTCACTGTAACCTATGCATTATTCATCTACCAGACGCAGCTCATATGTTCATTTGTCCACAAAGACACATTCCTCTTCCTCGTTAATCATTTACACATCGTATGGTTGACGGTACATATCACCATCATTACGGCAACAAACCAGCCTCAGAAATCCAGAATGTTAATTTTCAGTGACCATTGAATTTCGTTCATTACAATGTAATTCTGCCTATACCTAGTGTTTGTGTAAGTTCGATTAGCCTGGTCATTTTGTAGTAAGTAAATGCTATTTCTGACTACGTGAACGATTCTAGAGATTAACCTCGTCTGTTTCAGAACAGTACAGACAACTTTCATCTTTGGAGAGGCGAAATATATTCAAAACATTACCTCTCATTGCAAGTGCATACTAATGGTGTTATGTATAATGAAACTTCGTTCGTGAGTAATATAGTACGACTCACACGCTCCGAAACTAATAAACAGATGTCAACCCCAAGAAGACGATAGGTCAGAAGCGACAATTGGAAACCTGTGTATACACTAAATGTGACGTGTCACCAAGGAGAATGACGATGCACTGCCGTCCAACAGATGCGTACACGTCAGCCATGCTCAATAATGTTCGCCTTCGTTAATCTATGTTTCAAAATAGCTTGTAATCGATTTCATGCACTAATCAACTTCACATACCAAGAATCTTTTGCGGTCACAACAACAGCATGCTTACTGACTAGTATTCATCATAGACAGTTCATTACGGACGTTGTTTGCTGCCAGAAAAAATAACATTATACAAAACGTATCGCAAAATCTCGCCAGCTGATTTTATCTTACGAATAAACGAATGTACTTTTCTTTTAATAACATTCTATACAAGTATACGTCTTTATTTAATTCAGCAAACCGCTATTCTCCGTTTGTATCATTCAACCTACTAATTTCGATAAGTAGTACTGAAATTCTATTCATGACTCAGAAGAGGTTAGACACACCATTATCATGTTTTAAAAAAATGAAACTTGAGTCCATACCTCTCGGGTTGAATGGGTTACCATCTCACACTTCCGTGCTCCTCCAAGTAGTATGAATGATCGAGGCATCCTGTCGAACACTGCAAGAAATCTGAAAGTATGGAGCCGATTCACTTGAATGGACAGGAGAAAGTTTTGAACCTTTGTGAACATTCATCTTCGCCGGATAAGATCAACCAGGATAGAGCTCAGCTATGGACAGGAACTTAGAACAGTGTCAACAATTTATATTACGCCCCCGAACAATAGAATTTAAGCTTCCACTATTATCAATTGTTCCGTAACGATAAAATAAGTATACTAGCTGCAATGGAACCGCTAGATTTTAAACTGGATTACATGAAAGCATGGCTACGGAAAGGTTCACACTGTCATAAATTCAATCACTGACGCAAATCTAGGGGAACAGATTACGGATTCACTCGAACTTTCGTTGGATGAGGTTTCACTCAAGAAGTGTACACTTCAGTGGGCGCATTCGTGAGACTATATATGAATCCTGTTAAGGGAGTGGATAAAATTGGATAAGTCTGAAAATAACGGATGACTGCTCTCTCTCCAAGGATTTTGTCAGCAAACTGTCTACATTCTTCCAAACAGAATTCAACGATAAGTTCCACAAAGTACGCGTGTAGATTGCCAATGAGTTGGACTAGAAACTGTTTGGACTTGTTAGTGGTTGTGAGTTCTGTGTTAAAATGACGAAGAACTCGCCGAACTTTGGAATTAAGTGACGAGGAATAGAAAATATTTTCAAATCAGCCAGCTCAAACGTGTCTTCTGATATCCACATAAACAGCACTGCTATGGAAAGAATAGCGTACGTTATCGTATACAGAAAGCTCAAGTGGTTGAGTGCTAACTGTCTGGAAATATATACATTTTAGACAATCTAGAATTCGGCTGGATTCGGACCACTGACAGAAACAACATGCCCAAACACCGCAAACGCTTTGCCGGCTGGACAACAAAACCACATCCGGAGTTCAAAAATTTCATATTTGGAATCATTTGCTGATGCTAGAATCCATCAAATGATCCAGGAGATTGACTGTCCACACAGGATTTCTCGATCAGTTCACGCTGGAATCCACCAACGCCACCGATCAGCATTGGACATTCTATTACTGATAAGTAGTTTGGCAGATTGGATAATTCAGAACAGACCGAATTGCGAAAAATGTGGTTTTCGGCTGAATTCGGAGTTGCGATTGATAATGAATATGATGGGCTGGCTGTTGTGTGCAGAAGATGGTGAACTTTCAATCCATTTAGCCCTTATCTGCAAACTTCCCCTTTCTCCTTCTCTTCCCTTTATCTCTGTTCTACTGGAATCGATGGTAACTACTCAAAATTGTTTCTGATATTTCCCACCACAAAAGTAACGTGTTTTTAGCTAAAGATTTCACTCTATTCACCTACACACTTTCTTACACTGAACATGGATTAAAACGGTGTATATATTCTCTTAAATTCTACCATGTTCGTCTGTTTTTTTTTGTGGGTCTCCTCAATGTTTTCTTATTTTACTCTATTTTCACACTAATCATGTGGATCTTCTCTATACGTTACTCGAACTAGTTCTAGAGAACAGCATATGAATATACGCATAGTGATTTCACAGCAATGATATATATATATATATATATATATATATATATATATATGATAATTCTGTCGCTGTAAGTATGAGGTCACTGACGTAGTAGTCAACACGAGTACCCCGTGAAAGCATGACCGGGGCTCAAGTCCTGGTAAACATGCATTCTGCCGAGAGCTCTAACAGAAGTGAAACTGGAATCTAGTACGTCTTTTCGACACAGACTTGTTGGTACTTCTGTCTGAGTGCGAGAGCTGAAATAACATGTGCAACTAATCAACAGTATCGACAGTCATCTTCAGCATGGTCATCTGTTGTTGGTCTACCAAATTACAGTATTTCACACGATAGTCTGTCAGGCATACGACCAACCAACGATGGTAATGGAATGCATATGCATGGTGTGGTTGACCTTGACATTCGTGAGCATGAGACCACCAGAGCAATACGCGTATTAGTCAGCCCCCGTGCGCGTGTGCTCACATGACAAAAAACCACAGATGTGTTTACGCCGCGTGACAGTTATTATCCGATTTAGTAAGCGGCTCCATAGTTAGTACGACCGACAGCATTACACACTAAAATTAACCTGGCTAACAGGACTTTGGTATGTGGTTATGCAAATAGGTAAAAGTTTTAACCCATTGTTACTGATAGAATTAGCTATCAGTTGACAATTCAGCAAGTAGGTGTCCATCATCATCATCATCATCATCATCATCATCATCATCATCATCATCATAGACAGCAATACATCAGTGGTTCACACTGATGCTTGACTGCCACACAACCACGAGAAGAACAAAGGAAAAAAAACTTATATAGGAAGAAAGAAGAAAACAGAGGAGGGGAGGGGAAGTGGACCTAACTACTAAAAATAGCTACGTCTATATTCAAACATACATCAAGGCGCCTACACCTTGCAAACAAACAACAAGTAGTAGGTTTGACATGTTCGGCAACGCCGGCTACGATTTTTCGTTCAGCAGGTTCTTTTCCTCTTGAGGACTGTTTCATTCAATCATAATCATGTGCGTTTTAATCTTGAGTGTTCGATCATTTAAATGCTAATGGCTTGTCAGGTGCGCATCGCATGCACTTCATTACATTCGGTTTGCGGTTGGTGCTGATCTGTCGGGGCGTGGCTGGCATGCTGCCGTGGTCATGTTCGGTTGACCTTGAGCCAGTTGGCCTCACTAGCTTATTCAACCACGTGATTAGGCGCAGCAAACGAAGTGACGTTTCATATCGTTGATAATCTACATGGAACAAAATCGAATGTTCGAACTATTGACATGGTGATAGTGATGGTAACAGTAGTGCTTGAAATTTTGCACTCAAGTACATAGGCGTTGGTTGTAATCACAACCCGCAGGTGACAGTACGATGTGGATATGACTTCAAGTGTCTGAAGAGTCCACTGCGAACTGCTCGTGCAGGACCCGAGTAAATACAACAGTAGCATTCTTGCATATTCCAATATACGTAACAGTAGGTTTCCACCTCTTACAGTGTCATCTTCTTCTACCGAGGAAACCACTTCCGATACTTCCACAATATGGGAAAATCTCTACATTTTTACGGCCAAACGCGAGTCCAAAAGTTGGTCTGAGGTCGTGATCGGAGTAGTGGGTCACTGAATGTACACCTGGACGGTGTGAACAAATCCGATTACAGACCATCTGGAAGAAATAGCACAAATCAACCAGTTTATCGCCGACTTCATCCTAAATTTGAGAGTTACTCAGTGACCGCAGGCTCACACCGACCGACTGGTCTCATTGGTCATCCTGGATAACTTGGTCATTCATACATTGTACACGTTGATGAACATCAACCGTCACTATGGAATTTTTACCATTGTACAGCCAAAATACTAATCAGTAAGTAAGATTGGAACACACGAAGTTTGACGACCAAAACGACTGAGTATTATACAAAATAAGACAGTATATCCCGCAACATAATTGCACAGTCACTCCATCTGGTAGCAATACCTTTCCCACTGACAAGTCAACAACACCCATTTTTCCGCAAACAAATATGAAATTACTATGAAAAATCTGTGGGCTGAATTTTGTTCCAATAGCCTTTGTCAAAAGAGGGTTTTGTTCGAAAGTGTAGAGAATAGATATCCGCGACACAACTACACCTCAGGTTACTATGGTGTTCTTAGGTCATGGACTGACCAACCGATTGCTGGTCACCTATGCTGAACGTGCATCATTACTTAGCCGACATGGAAGGGGCAATTGTCTGGGTGTGAATTAATTGACATTTGGCTAACGCCTCATTTTACGTTTGCTCCGTTCATTTCACGGCACGGAGACGTGAAAAAAGAGGAGCTGATAATATTTAATCAAACGTGGTTAATCCCAATTGAAAAAGTAACCGAATCCCGGTGACAAACAGTCTAGAAAGTGAGACACTGTCCTGTGGTCTTAGACCAATTATGATAAGTGAACAGCACCAGAAAGTGTTCTAACATCTGAATATAATAGACTGGTCAGTTCATCTACATCAGCGTATGAAAATGCCACCCATACGTTCGGTGAAAGTCAGTCGTTGGTGAATTGACTGAAATACACTTTCTCCGTGGAAAGAGCAACGAGAAGATGGTCAAGTTTGCGCCATTTGGTTCATTAACCCACAGCTGTTGATGGTCAGATGTAGGTGGGTTAAACAACCTCATTTTGATAAATGAACAACAAGACCAATGGCGACCAGATTTGAAAAATTGGGTTCCCAGACATCCAGTTCAGACAGACGACAAGTAGGAATACAATTAGAATAGAGGGATTTTTATCTTTTTCAATGATATTCTGAGCGGGTTCCAGACTGGATACCCAAAACACACACATTCGGTCAGTTCGTTCATTGCCTGTCCTGTGGGCATGTGCTGATTAACACCAACACTCGATGAAAACAGCTTGTCTTATTCACATGTACAATAAAATATGATCATAACAATACCCGCAAACCTATCTATTTTCCAAGTAAACGGAGACCAAATAACTGTTCAAACTGACCTCTAGAAGAGTAACTAACTACTCTGCAATGGAACACTTGTTACCTTAAGAAAATCCAAGGTCGGAATTTAAAAGGTTCCTTATCGTCGTCTCGTCGTCCGCTTTCAGCTACTATGATACATAATTCTTCCACTATTCCGGTACTAAGGAAAATTCATTGAAGAATTAAGTCACCTTCGGTGTCTCTTAAATTCACATGAACACAAAACAAATACTTCAGGTCAAGACAAATAGGAAACCTGTCTTGAGCTACTTCACAAATTTGATAGCAGCTCTTTGAAAACGCCCAATGTTGGACGGTCTCCCTGTCGGTTGCTAGACACAACTTGATTAGTATCCTCAAGCAGCGGTCCTACACAAATCCCACACAGTGTTGGAATCGACTTGTTGTCTACGCGGAGAAAGTTTGTGATATCAACCCAAGAGTTTCAACTTGCTGCCTGCAGTCGTGTCGAATTAATGGGATATAGGCAGGTTAAACGACAGTCAGGTGCCTGGATGTTTCTTCGGATGGATTCTTATAATATCCACTGTAGTCCGTGTACTAGGCATCTGACGAGCACTTCCAGTCACTGAATTCAGATAAACGTTTCAGTCAACTCCTTTTGAAAAGGGTCACCCGGAAATTACCCGCAAGAGAATGTGATTCAGCATGTTCAGTTATTTTTCCGATCTCATTTCGACCAGAAGTCAACAATGAGGTCGTCGAATTGAGTTTCCACAACAGTTATCGGCTCTTGATCTAAACACTACTCATAAACTAATGCGGCTGAGTGTTTAACCACGGTAATTCGACTGTATCTACTGTGGGCCCAGTAGCACAATTATAGCAAAGGTGTCTCACAGGAACACGGACCGTAGTTCAACTTTCGGTCACGGTATGTGTTGGCTCTGGCCAGCATAACTGAAATTTGTTTGGATTGCAAGTGAAAATGGGATGTCCGAACCGCCGAATCTTCACACGCGATCTCGCGATGTTACTGCCCCGCAACACTACCACGGTCGAAGACTTTCACAACGTCAATCCCAACTGTTCATATACCATACTCCACTGGTCGAACTATCGTACTGTAGGTCCTTCATACATATCTCCATTATTGATTACATTAAATACTGGTCCAAACATTTCTCACATTGTTACACGTAACATACTCTGAATAGGTACTACGAACTCTCGTTTGAACTGTCTCCTTTTATCCATTCTGTACCGCCTCACTGAAGTGTTTACGTGACCGCGTTATTGACTAATATTTGTTGACAGTTAAATTCCGTGTTCAGAGTTCACTTGGTTGTAAGTTGTATAATTTGCTAACCATTATTTATTTATGTACAGAACCAGTTTTATCCGAGTAAACCTTCAATATTCTGTCTTGTTCTGTTCCGAATCAAGAGGTTTACAGTTGCCCCGATAGGCCACGTATAGCCGAGAACCCTGACTGATTCTACAGTGCTTATTAGCATGTTCTAATGAACAGATTGCTCCGAATAATCATTTTCAACGAATTCAGTGATGCCATTGGCAGATATCTGACCAAAGTTGAGACAAATGAATCTCGTCGTGTTGTCTGTAGCTGTGACCTAGATAATAGTACGTGGCCCAAACAGAAGACTTCAGTTGTACAGTCCAGTACACTGATCTTTTCAAAGGTCAGTCTATGGAAAAACAGAGGCTGGACTAGTCAATATGTACGCTACCACCGCTGTGTTTGTTTAAACTACACATGAAACAGTTCGTTGCCTGCAGACTGGAACAACCGGCAATATACAAATCGGAATCAGAAAATGCTCGTTACACGCTTGATCAGACTTCTGAGTAAAGCATGCAGTCCAAATAATTTTACCCGTACTGTATACAAAGATGAAGCTGCTGACGAGCTCATTAGTCGTCGATGTTCGAACACAGTCGGCAGCACTCACGCAAAAAAACCATGTTATCGCATCATTCACTACCTTTCCAGTGCAGAAGAGACCCAATTGCAAAAAATCTGGATTTCGGCTGGATTCGAACCAGCGACAGAAACAACGTGCCCAAACGCGGCAAATGCTTTACCAGCTGAGCTACGAAGCCACGCCGAAAGCTCAGAAAGCTCAGAAATTTCACATTTGGATCCTAGTTACCCACCCAACCAACTGTGTCATATGGAATCCACCAAATGATCCAGCTGATTGACTGCCCAAGCAGGATTTCTCGATCAGTTCACGTTGGAATCCACCAACGCCACTGTTGAGCATAGAAACTGTGTTACTAATAACTCCAAATGTGAAATTCCTGAACTGATGGCGTGGCTTCGTAGCTCAGCTGGTAGAGCATTTGCCACGTTTGGGCATTGTTTCTGTTGCTGGTTCGAATCCAGCCGAAGTCCAGATTTTTCACAATTGGGTCTCTTTTGGATTGCCAAATCTGCCAAACTACCTATCAGTAATACCTTTCCGGTAGTTGTATCTCACTTTAGAGCTAGTTCACCTAAGTTTTCCCCGTCAAATTGTGCTTATGCTCTCACCTATTGTAGTCAAACTGATTAAGTTTAAAAAACAGCGAAATGGTTTTCAGAAAGAATTCGTTTTCACGATAGTTCAAAGAAGTCCATTTTCAACACGATCAATTTCCATGTAATGTATAAAGGCCATCAAACGAGAAAGCTGTAATAAATATTACGAATTATTTTCAGAGTTCGCCTGTGTTACTTCAGAGTAATCAGAATGTAGTTGTTATCAATGCCATCTGACTACGCAAAACATGTATCTGTTCAGAAAGTGTTTGCTTCGAATCTTTCACCCCCTCGTTGGTCAGTTCTGCCTACAATCGACCATCTGCCCTACTAAATTTTGTCCTAAGACCCCTTCTAACTTCGTTACAGTAATACTTCTACGTATACCACCACAAGCATAACTAATCTAAATAGTTTTGACCCAGTATGCTTCATCTAGTATGACCCACCCTTTGCTTCCCTAATCTGTAATTCGCCCATCTTTGGGGCACAGACAGTCATTATACTTTGTAAATTACGACCGTTACCCCGTCGACTGACACGTTCAGTAGTGTGAACCTGACTAAGTCAGTGCGAGGTTTATGTGTGTTTTGTTCGCGTAGTGTTGTTCCTGCTCGCATGACAAAACTGCCAACTTAAGAATGTGCTATGTGAGCCTTTGCGTAAACACAGGTGATCAATCGAACAACGTTCTACTCAACTGCTGCCAGCAAGTCCAATCAGTAGTAGTGGGTTTTTTGGGTTGCGTTCACTAATGAATAATTTTGGATTTTGGTTTTATATAGACTGAACATCAGTCATAGTTTATCGCAGTAGCTGCATTTCCAATGACTGTCCAGTCAACCCTGGCCGTGGCAAGGATATGCACAACTGACGAGTTCTAACGAGAGTGCAACTCGCGTTATGTTCAGTTTAGCTCGAGGCCAACTACCGTGTTTGGATGTGTGCACAGAAAAGATTGAAACTTCAGGCCTTAACTACTTAAACAAGCACACCTAAATGATAAAGCAAAAGTGGATTGTAAGCGTTCATTATGCAATGCTTGAAAGTTTATGACATAGCTGTGTTGAACAGACTTGAGTGTTATCGCCGAATTATGTTGCCTCGTTGCGTTTGTGCAATCAAGCCCGTTAGATAATTGAAGTTTATTAACCATAGACTGTACGATTTAATAAGCATGTCTCAGATTGTGTTTAACCAGAAAAATTTAACCTGTTTTGAACAGTGTTGAACTACATTATTCTTAACTGGCAATAAAAATGAATTCCCATATCGGACGAGATAGATGGGTGACTTCAGCAAACGTATGAGAAAAATAATCAACATTCCTGCCTCTGTCCGTGCTCTGATCATGCAAAGCTCAAAAGTGACCAGACATAAATAACTAGTCACACAAGTGGGTGGTACATCACAAGAGAATACTTTGGATGTGACTTAAACTGTCTCAGACGTATCTGATGATGTGGCAATACCTCTTTTTGCTCATTTGACTGTATATCAGGCTTTAGAAACTTTCTCAAATTACGACGAGCAATAACACAAAAAAATTAACTTGCATAATTATCAACCATCATACGGAAAAGCAATATCCTTCAGATGAGACAAACGACTCCCTCCCAGCTTATATTACTCTCCCAATCTAAAACAATTACCGAGGTTTAGTGGTGTGCACACGGCTACAGAGGATGATTGAGAGTAATAAATGAAAAATCCACCCAAACAGTTTCCTTACAGTACAACTGTTTTGCACCAGGATCTGTTTGATAACTACTAGACTTACGTATCCTGGTTAGTCGTTCTGAATTACTATCGACATGGTCGGTACATGCTGATCTGTGCGTGTACAGCTGAACACCTTGGTGTTCTCATGTTACACTGTACACATTACACTTGAAAACGTTTCGGATGCTAGGCATCCTTCCGCTAGGAGGTTTACGCTTTGAAAGTACTATACACATCATCAGTTTCACTCCTACCTTCGGAATGTAGTTCCTTTGTCAAGTAGACTAAAAGCTACGCTATCATTGGATAGATGAGCTTGCAGATAGCAATCCTGTCTCGCATTTGTACAACATTGCAAGTCATCACCTTGACTGCAGATAACGCAAAATGTCTTACCACCTCTGTCTGCAGATGGTTGAAAAGTCATGTTAATATCCAATCCGACGTTCGTCGTTAGGATCAGAAAAGCCATTATCAGTCGCTAAGTCTTCTCTATGCTAAGAGTAAATAACATTACTGGAATAAACCTTTGAGGCAGTAAACTTTTTTTCCTGAACTGAAGATTGCTTGTAACAGCCAGGCTGGACTCCGTCTTCACAATGATGAAAAAAGAATGCTAATATAACAAACAGTTACAAGCTGAATAGCTACAGAGCTAAAACATTGTTCACACCAGTGATAATGTCGAAATAATCACGAAATCGTCCTCCTTTTGGTGCACGCATGTGGCGTTTTATGGTATGCTAACAAATCTACTTAGAAAACCAAGCTTACCTGACGGTTCAGATGTACAAATTTGTATCATGCTAGTTTTCAAACTAATGCAACTAATGCAAATGAAAAACTTTGATACTTCCAACTCAATAGGAGTAGGGTTTTGTGGTGATCCGGTTTCACATAAATGCCACAATGTAGGCCTTTGAATACGCAGGACCTTTCCTTCGATTGTTTGAAGCAACTGAACTCCGAATAAACCCGGCTTGGTTGTAAAATGCACCAACGTAGGAATGTGATAAGCACTTTTTGTTTTAATGTATTCTGTCCCAAATTTGTGCGAATTTAAACATTTTGGTCATCGTATAGTTTTCGCATTCCCATAGACTTTCCAGTCGGCCCTTTCGAAAAGAAGCACTAGACTCGAGTTTCGCTCTCATTAGAGCTCGTCAGTAGTGCATATCCTTGCCACGGCCGGGACTAGAACTCCGGTCACGCTTTCATGAGACAACCATGTTGACCACTACGCCACTGACCTCACAACTGGCACGTCTGAATCATCATAGGTGAACGCTCAGTCACATTTGCTTGTGAATAATGTTCTGATTGCCTGTCCTGTGAACTCTAATCGATGATCTGTGGGAATGCGACAGCTGCGATCAATTGTGAGTGATGTACGATCTATATGAAAACCAAAATCTCCTACAACTCATCGTTTATTGTATGGTTATAAGCCATCCACTCTGCTTATGCTGATTGACAGAAATCATTGAGCAAAACAATAGCTGTGGCTCTGAATAAGTTTTGGTCTCATTAGTGGTGGAAATTTCTCTACAAAACCTGCTAATTTTTCACAGTTCAGTCCTTGCAATCTATACTTATGCAAAACGTCAGTCAGTATTCCTCTCATAGTCTGTTGACAAAATCAACATGATTCCGCTTAATGAAATTTTATGGAGAGTCAAGATTAGTCAATGTATCCAGGAATCTGTGAAGTAATCTAAATTCTTCACAACTGTAACAATTCCATGTGCATCGATTTTACGGTTTTTCTACAAATTCAACATCACTTTCACTGGGGAGAAAACATATTCAATGGAAGCATTGGGATGATACATTTTAGAGAAAACAAACAATGCTTACGTACAAATGACTGTATGTTGGACGGCAAAGAAAGAGCACAGAGTAGAGTGAATACAAACACAACGGAGATAAACACGGGGGCATGAAAGTGTGGTTCGGGCATGGCAACGAAGCGTGTAACAAACTCATTTTATCGCGTAATGATTTGTTAGGATGTACATTAAATGGCTTACGCCAATTCAACGCTGTCCTAATGGTCAAGCTAGGACTAGGAACAAGGATGTATGCGTAAAGTCTGCGATTAATGTCATTTATTGATGGCGTTGTTATAAGAGATTGAATGTACCATGACCTTTGTGTATTGCTTTTTACTATCAATTTCATACAACTTTGGTTACTACTGGACATATTGGCAGGAAGCTGTTACAAAATTAGACAAACCATTAATTCCGGATTGCTTCGTATAAGCTATAAACACATGGACGCTTTGATGCATTTATATTCTTGTCTCCTTCTCACACCAAAAAAGGAAATGCAAACTTCCTAAATAGTCTGAGAAGTCTGAATAAATTTTCTGTAATCTATCATCTTTTCTTTTCTTAAAAGTTGACTGCACATTGCCTACCTCTAATACTTTCATAAATTAAGCATAGTGTTGTAATCTTTATTCATACAAATCACGATAACAACATGCATATTTCGTGTGTGTGTGTGTGTGTGCCGAATTTCGTGTTTTTGAATTTCATTTACAAAGTAATCATAGCTTTTGTTTTACTCTGGTGTCATTCTTCCCATGATCTCTCATATTTACGTTCTTTCTTCTATAGTACACTACGGGGATGAAGTCAACTTTCATAAAGCTCTCATCGGTTCATGTATTAAGCATCTTTGAAGACAGAGTTTTTGACTAAAACTTCTCCTGTGATTTCCAAAATGGTATGGTTTCCGTCTTATCTTCATTGTCAATCATGATGTCATGAAAGTCGAACAGTTAGTGCAACAGTACCGAAATCATTGCTGGACACCGACTTATGACTGATTGTGTGAAAGAACACACAAACGCTGTTGAGAATTAACGATGCATAACTTAGAAATACTTTTCATTAAGCAAACAGACAAATGATATCCATTTTAATGATCAAGCTCATTTTTTGGAAAAAGGGGACCAGTATGGCCGAAAAAGACCATAATCATCAAGTGAAACCTAAATGTGGGAAAATATCAACTGCCCTTCGAGAACAAATAAGAGATTTCAAATAATATATTTTGTCGATTGCGTGAGAACTCAACATTAGTGATAAGTCAATAACAAATTAACCAATAACTGCCTACATACTCACGACCTTCCGTTACCTACTGGTGTTTTATGATGGTCCCTGCCTCAGGCAGGAGTGGGCAACGATTGAAATCTTTGACTAAATGTTTTTTGGGAAAACAGTGTAAGTGATGATTACACGAAATTTGAGCAATTATTTACAACACCAATTCACTTCTTGTGACTGTCATACATATCAACCTTCCTGTAAAACATTTATCCATTACGCATAAAAAACAAGCTTAACAATTACTCAACTAGCTGCTTTTAAAAAAAGAACGTTGAAAATAATTGTGTGTATTGGTTAAAAAAAATGTTTGTGGCACGAGCTTTTTACCAGGATATAAGTACAAAAGCGAAAGTAGAATAAAAGTCCATACTCTTACCATTCGTCCGTAAGATTGGAGTGCCAAAGACTTGTTCATTGATTTTCCATAGTCTATACACTTTTCTTCTTATCAAAGCTGAAGTCAATCAGCCTTTTTGTGATTCGCTTACAAACCTACCATGACCCCCGGAAAAGGATGAAAAATAGATAGCATAAACGGTTGATTCGATGGAACACTAGCGAAGTAGTGGATGGCTGTTTCGACTTTGCTGAGTCTTCTCAACACCAGGCTACCCAATTGACAACACAATCTGTATCTTTTGAAAAGAAGCATTAGACTCGAGTTTCGCTCTCATTAGAGCTCGTCAGTAGTGCATATCCTTGCCACTGCCGGGACTAGAACTCCGGCCATGCTTTCATGAGGCAACCGTGTTTACCACTGCACCATTAGGCACGACCGAATTATCATATGTGAACGCTCAACCACTTTCGCTTGTGAGTAATGATCAGGTTGCCCGATCGCCTCGAGAGGAGACAAAGTCTATGGGAATGCGACAGTTGCGAACAGTTGTGGGTACTGTTCAGTTTATATAAGAAAAACCAAAATCCACTACTACTCATCAGTACTCAACAATCTTGAATCCTCTGATGAATTTGATGTGGTCAAGCAAACTGTCTACAAACTCGATGTCACTTGAAAACAGATTTGAAAATACAGCAGTCAAAATGAAACAGTACTCTTGAATTATGGTCACACAAGTTATATGATGTATTATCAAGTGTGTACTGGGGGAGAAAAGTTTATAGAGTTGAATGCACAGATCAAAAATGTAACTAACTGTACAGCTTGCTAAATCGTCACACTCACTGTCACAGTGTTAAAGTTTAGGCAGCAAACAAGTTTTTCTGAATAAACAGTTAGTCATCGACTTCACAAGATCTCTGTATTTGGTAGACCTAAAATTCCTCGAGTAAATTTCCTTTAAAATGAAACGAACGTTTGGTTCAGAGAAATGGCCGATCTTTTCACACAGTTCTCTCTGTTCTGTTCATTCGTGTAGTATGTCATTTAAGTCAGTGCGATGTAACATACGTGCCTCATAAAACAATTTTACATCCTTATACATGTTCACATCAACAACACATAATGAACAATACGTTCTATTAATCTTAGTTCTATACATATCAGTGCTAATACCTTCACTATTATCATAGCATAGTTCATTGACAGTTTAGAATACAATAACAATCTATATGGAATACTATTAAAGGATTAACTTTTGAATATGAAAATTGAAGTTGTATGAAGGTCAAACGAAGCAGTGGAAGAAGGCTAAATGTGTGCAACCGAGATCCGGTTGAAACACGCCTGTTAATAATCAATAAACACATCGAACTGTGTACAGAATAGTTCGTTACAGTGTGCTATCTACTTTGAGAATTTAACCGACAGCATAAGATCCAATAGCAATGACCTCGGGATAACAACAGATGAACAACGCATTCACGTGAGCAATGAACAGGCATCGATTGATTAGGAAGTGTCAAATGGAAAAAAAAAAATTGAATGTCATTCGTAAAAGATAGGTTTCTAACTTTTGAGGAGGTGTTAGTAACATGAAATAACCACACCACACTGTTGTTCGAAACTGACCTTTGTATATTCAGTACATTGAAATTGAAACAAACGTCAGTTATTGGCATGACTGGATGGGCAATCTTCTTTTAAAAAAATCTTCGCACTAATTACTGTTTATAAATGTACTTAATATATCGACACGGTTACATGTCATCACCCACGTGTGATCGCAACTTTTCGACTGATCCATTCTGAAAGAACGTACTAATCTCGAGTTTCACCCTTGTTACAACGCACCACTAGGGCACGAAGGCAGTAGCTTCAACCCACATGATAAGCCCTGACCACGCGATTATCAGAATCTATCTTCCTCTCGAAATCATTGGGTAAATTACCCACTATTCAGGCGAGATTGTTTAAGCGTAGGTGTATGATTGCTCGATCATGCCTAATGTGAGACTACTGACGTTATGAATAACCCGCTTGTCTCACATGCGGGAGGACCGGAATATAATTTTCAATCAGGACTAGAATGTACACCATAGATAAACTCGAATTAGAGTAAAATCGGAACCTAGGGTTTCTTTTCACAGTGAGCCAACTGAAAAGTTTGTTTGAATGTGAAGGCTGTGAGCAAATATGTAGGGTTGTGTTCAGTTTTTATCATTCTAAACTCCAACCAACAGGTAGATGTGTTGTTACCGGGCCGATCGAAGGACGGTGACTAAATGAGCAATTCGGGGAAACTGACCAAAACAGAGGGAGAGATAATCGGGGTGAAATGTTCTGTATCCATGTCACATTATTAACATAGTTGATCAGAAGTATTATCAAGAATGAAGCAAAAATTAAGAACAGAAGTACTACCTAAGAAGATCATCATAGTCATAGCACACACAAAGGAGCAATCCGCAACGCAACGGCTCGGCAAAACTAGAATGTTCAACCTCGGAGAAAGGGTGAAGTATCGAGATCATCGGAACACGGGTGCCAGCGGCCCAGGATCAAGAAAACTTCTGCCTAAATGGAAAGGTCCGTATTTGGTAATTTCCAGACGGGGCCCAGTATACACGATCAAGAGGGACGGCGAGACGAAACGAGTGCATGTCAGTGAGTACTGCCACCCAATGTATGTGAATGCACGTCAACCGTGCAAATGAGTGTACACGTTTGTGGTTCCATACTTAACATGACCTGTACGGGAGTTCGTGCAATAAACGAATTTGCAGTCCAAGCATCTTGGGATAGAATTCCATAACACGTCAGAATATGTATCCAAACTACTGCTATACTGTCTTCTGGTGTAACAGGAATTATGAGTGGAACACGCTTTGCTCAGTGACTTAGTTCTTTGACGTATGCATCGCTTGTTAAATGAAAGTGTTGGCATTACGGTGGACAATTGCTTCGGCAGTCCGCCTCTGGAAACGTCCCAGTTCAAACAGGTACAGCAATAGTGGTCACTATGTATCGAGATTGTCATGAAGTCCCGACTAAACTCAGTCAGATGATCGTTGGTCTGTAGGAAAACTTCATTTTTTGAAACCCGGAAGACAGCTCTTGAGTGGCAACTATGTAACGATAAAACACACAGAAAAACAGTGAAATCATTATCCAAAAGCTTCGAGCAACGTTAACGTAATCATTAGCAGAACAAGAGAGAAACAACACAGACTTGTCAGTGACGGCGTCCCTAACAAATCAAGTCCCCGCGACCTAAGTTGTTGGGCTGTCATGGTTCCGAGTTGGTGGCACAAATCTTTGTATGCGCAGACGACACAAGCGATATCAACCCCGACAATGACATACACTGTTGAAAAATCTGTCTGATGTTGTGGATTACCTTGAACTGTCAGATCGCTCAGCTAACACAAATTGCTATGCCAAACAACTGTGGATTTCCTTTCTTCGGGACTCACCGACCCGATTCAACGCTCCTCGTCTCCCGGCCCATGTATCAACAAACTGATAGGTTGTAAACAGACAATATACCTACTTGTGCTTAGGGTTCTGTTTAACCGGCAACAACCATAGCGATTTACAAAACCAGAGTTTAGTACTCTGGAAAACGGAATTTTCGAAATCGCTTAGCGAACTGTGAAGGTGAAGCCATCGAAGAGGGACAAACCAGTCCTAATCCAATCATAACTCGCAGACGATAATACCCAGTTAAGTGTATACAAAGTGTCTGTCTGATGCACCAGTATAAAAGTTAAGGAAGACTTGGGTTAATAACACAACTTGCAATCCCCCAACGTTACTAATAGTTGTAATTCGGTTTAGCTGATGAATTCTTCCGTCGAATAAGAATCAATCATCCACATATTTAAAATCTTCCGTACGTACATATTTTTTTCCATTGTATAAGAATATAAATGTGTATAAGAGAAGTGCATTAATACTGCGTCATGTCAGTCGTTCAAAAAATCGTCCAGAAAACCACATGGTTATCCTTGTGATATACTTTTTCCCGGTTGTTTCAATTTGAACACTACTCACACTCGATCTGGGCCTTCACATTTAGATAGGCCTTCCGGATAGTCTATTTCAATGTTAATTAAAATTCTTCAATGGTCCATCTCAACAGATAAATACCAGTTCATTATGGAGTATCTTCCATAAAACTCCCTGAGCTCTGTTTTGTTTGCATTACTCTGTCTAGCTACAGCATTAGTCAGTCACCCAGACAATAATGTACGTCCTCATTCGGTTAAATTACCATTTTAAATTAGACAATATACTTTGGCTTTATGTGCGTGTGTCTAGAATGTCTAGCCGAGGGTATAAGATAGTGTCCGGCCCATGAACCGATGTATACGACCTGTACTTCAGTGACCTTCAGTTAACCCAAATGAGACTCGCTTAAAGTCTGGGGTCACGTCGGGGACTGTTGGGCATCACCATCTCATCCCAACTAACAATACAACACCAGTATTAACAGCAATAATAACGGAAACAACACAGACAACTACAATGGTACAGCACTAGTGAGGTTGTAATGACAATGGCGTCGACAATGTCAGTGGTCGGAACTGGAGTACAACAGACACATAGAGGGCAATCTAGGTCAGGTCACTTTGTCCCGATAAGTCCAGACTTCGAGGTAAACCGTAAGGGTAGGTGCACATATACTGTCTCTGTGACCTCTGTCTGTCTGTGCTCCGACGACAGACACAAACTACCTGCTCACACCACTACGTCTAACTGAATGACACCGTAGTTTGGTTCCAGTAGGTTCATTAGCAACCCGACAAGTATACCATAAATCCTCCGATGCTAACAGCAATATCGTCTCCAACCAAATTTATCAACTTGAACTTAATAGTACATAACCTCACGTTACAACTAACTTTTATTCAAACCACAGCGTAAGGCACATTTCATAACAGTCTTCACAGTCCTATTCAGATGAATTGCTACAAACGTTCGTTTGTTGTATTCCAGTTGCACAAAGACTCTTCAAAACAGACCGAAGGCTAAGAGTTCTGTGAATTTCAAGATCTGTGTGTTAGGTTGATGGAACATGATGCTAATGGCTGCGATCGAATTCGCATTAAGATTTGTGACCGTAATATTCCGGTCACTCAACGAAGCTGTGAATTTGCCACCAACTATTGTTCTCGTCGTGTTTGTATCTGCTTGGGTAAATGATCCTCAGATCTGCAGTTCACGCATGCACGCCTTGTGAAGACCATTATTCAAGCAGTGATCTAGCACCAGTTATTACAGGTTAGACATCACTCACAACTGACTGCAACTCTGTTGTAGTCAATATAGTTTATTTACCAGAAGCACTGTGGTGCAAATGTGAGCTGAGGCTGTTTGACTCGCACAACTTACTACAGCTCAGGTCATACACCGAGATGAATTCATTCAGCATCGTGCACGAATTAAGTCAATCAGAAACAGAAGTACGGCAAATCTGTTCAAGTGTGGATGACACAACTGCAGCGATCAACTGTATTCAGTCTTTGAATAGGGCATAGATATTTAGTAGACGGGTACACCAAGGACATGCGTTCATAGAAGTCGATGACACTGACTGTCAAAATCACAGAGCTATGAATTCAGAAGCAGATGGACAAACTACTGAGAAACACATAGAAACCATATACGGGAAGGATTATTCATACACAATATCGTCCGAAAATTGATATACATACTAATCAGGATAGTTGGTACTGAACGGTCGTCCATAACTGTTGATGTACAAACCATCAATGCTGACTGTTCACTGTTGATCTTCTAGACACCCTACACTTAAGGCTATTGCTGATTCGTACAGGAGGGTTTAACTCCAACACCATATCTGTCAACAACAAAATCTTTAGCCGTCAACATTGACCACAAGAATTGTTCGTGGCGAAGATCATCCTCAACCCTTACCAGATGACTCAAGGGAGAGAAATGTGACTTGTACTTTCCCGGATTCTGCTAAGGTGGTCAGGTTGTTGAAAACCAGCCCATTCCCGAACCCAACTCCATATGCGGTATGAAAACATAAATCATGAAGCATGAAGGTCAACCTGTTCCATCAACCTTAGAAAAGTCAGTGATAGCATGTCAAGTACAGACTGTCAATTTTCTACGAACTTCTCCTTACGAGACTTCGCACAGTGGAGTCACATGAGTCTGGTACCTTATCTGTTGAAGCTTACCACTGCAAAAAGAATGGATTTCCCATCCTGTGCCCAAGTAAGTCCGGTAAATACGAAGACAGGCACCCTGAATGTGTATCATCAAAGGCTGGAGCAAATGCGTAATCCCACCTAGCGCATTGGAAACATTCGATCTTTGCATCTCTTTTATGGACTTAATTTTGGCGTGTTTACAGGCCAATGGTGACGTAATCATGCTGCTATCATTTCTGACTCGCCCACTAAAACAGTCCTCGTCACTACAATACTCACAATTCACATCTAACGCTTAGCCTGTCTCCTCAACCGTCGTGTACGATAGCGATGCCCATATAATACACATCCTAACATATCTGCTGATTGCTTAAAAATCAACAAGTCACAAAAAAATGACTACAACATCCAACGAAAATTGCCGTCCGACTTCCGATGTCTATTGATTACGTGCATGATTA
>LOND01000064.1:145265-158103 GCA_014220965.1 Paragonimus kellicotti
CAGTGATCTAGCACCAGTTATTATAGGTTAGACATCACTCACAACTGACTGCAACTTTGTTGTTCAGTTGGACAATTTAATCTACTCAATTCGAAAAACAGCGCATGATATGAGTTTCGCTCCTGTTAAACTATATTAGTAGTACATTCCTTGTTGAATAAAATGGACAAGGTCAGTTTGAACTGGTTTACTGGCTCCGGCAAGGCGTGGAAAGCACACGGTTCTTACTCACAAATGGCAAAATTTTCTTATGGTTACATTGGCTGTATATTCGTTTTGCCCAGAATGAATGTGTCACAGTGGTAGTGCGATTGGTTCCCGCCTCGTCACCCAGTGACAATGTGAACTCTTACAGATAAGTAGTTTGGTAGATTTGATAATTTAGAAGAGATCCAATCGCGAAAAATCTGGACTTCGGTTGGATTCGAACCAGCTGGTAGAGCATTTGCCGCGTTTGGGCATGTTGTTTCTGTCAATGTGAACTCTTTTGAGTCTTGTTCAGTAACCAGTCATTTGGACCCCACTAGGCATAATCGGTATAAGAGATCAAGATTTGGCAATCGACTGGAATGTGGAAGGTGAATCCATTAGGCACGATTTCGTCCGAGGAATCTAGAGGAAAGAGTGGGCGAGGGGTAGCTCCAAGATTAGCAACTCATCTACCTCAAACTCTCATAATGCGAAGTTGTGGGGACTCATTCTAGGCATGGAGTGCTATCTATCCAACAGAGAGAGGAGTGCATTTCGTCAGTCTAGGCCTGCACGTAACGTGGTTTCTATTACGATACACATCCAACGAAAATTGCCGTCCGACTTCCGATGTCTATTGATTACGTGCATGATTAGCCCGAGAAATAGTAAATCGTTGCAACTGGAACCCGACACTTTCAAGCCTCTGTACTCATCGGGCGCTCCATAAAGCCGCGTCAGAATCAGGATTGTCGCGTCGAGCACGCCCGATCTGAATGTTGGACATTCACAATGTACAGACAGAAGCTTACGTCGGCTATGAGAGCATGTTGTCTGTATCTGGTTCACGCCCCGTAAGCAAGTGCGCGTGCGCACACACACGCACATGCCCACGTGCGCGCTCAAACGCGTGCCAAAAAGATGCAAATCGCTATCTTCGGTCTGCTTGCGTGCGTACAGCCTAATTTGAAGGTGCAGCAACGAAATCAGACAGCGGGCTAAGCGTCTGATTGGCTGGACAAAAGCTCGGCCATCGTGCTAGAGAATAGGTGAATTTTTTTCAAAAAATGTCCTCTAACCGGTTTTTCGACTGCCACACTCGATAACGGATAAAATAGACACACCCTATTCCGACCGTCTAGCCATGACCCCATAGCAGAACGATTCAGCAAAATGACCCTGAATGAAAGATATAAAAACCGTCCACGATCGCCACCATAACAAACACAAGACCTAAGCGAAACAGTGCATCCATTCAAGTTGATCGTGGTTACCACCACTCCGTTGATATATAGTGTTCATGTGACCATAATTCACCTGGACGATCCATTTGGTCTTCAGGTCAAAATAGCGAAGAAAGATTTCTTCTATTGTCTGCCATTTCCCTGTTAGTCGGGAATAATGTCTCTGGGACTCAGTTTGAAACGACGGAAAGAAAATGGTTTTCATAATTATCACCGAGACACACAATCAGATAGCATCCCATAAACAATCAGTGGAGCCGATGTGTATTTAGAGCAAACGACCTTCATAAATCTCGACGATACGAATCTATAAACAAAGGAATGATTGGAAATGGAACTGAAAGAAACATCGCCAGGAACACTTGAAGACAAACAAAACAGAGACGTGGATAAATAATCTATCAGATAGGACATTGCTGACGATTAAAAACATCGTGCTTGTTCAAGGACTCTTACCTCAGTCAGAAATATGGAAATACCAATGATTTCTTTGTCATGTTGGAGTTGGTACTTTCTTTCGATAAGGAAAAAAGATATCAACACAGAAAAGTATCCCAGAAAGTCACACAAAACATTATACTAATGAATTCAACAAAACAGATAGAAGGTCTAATGAATTCTAGATGGGACGAAAATGTGATTCTTGTACATAGCTGAGAAATAATGATTCAGAAAGACCACAAGTAAAACTACTTATATGGGAGAAACACAAGCTTCTACAGAACGCAAATATCTACAAGTAATTTTGAAATGATTCAACGGGGAAGTTTGAATAGAAAGTCAAATGTACATTAAAAATATCAGACAGTATGGATCAAGAGCCCAGTGGGATACGGAGAAAGTGTGAAGCATCATGTAACGTAATCAAATCACTCAATTTGTTCTTATGACCAGCTTCTCGCAAAAATCATTTAAACCAATGTTGAAATCAGTGTTATCATGGGCACCTTTGATGTGACCGCGCTCTTCGCTTTAGTCGATATCCTTACTGACTAGGAACACGAAACCGATGGAGTTGATAGCAGGTCTAGTCGGACACAGTAGTGCATTCTAACTGTAACAGAAACCGGTACAAAGAATCAAAAGACATAATGACGAGACTATCACACTCAGTTGTGATAGCCTAAACAGAAGCGAAACGACTTGAACAAATTGCACTCTCAAAAACTTCACTGTAGACCACAGGATAAGTTAACACGTTTGTCATATTGAAGCCCATCAAACATATTGAAATCCATCGACTTATCCGTTAATCATGTGCATATATGCATGTATCTACGTATACATATATCCATACAGGTTAAATCAAACTATGCCTTCAAGAGAACTCAGTACACGTTCAGCAAACCTTTACGTTTTTCCATCAACCATCCTGAACATGAAAAGAAAACCTTACCTAAAACAGAAAACAACGTACTGCATTTTACTAAAATTGGGATAGCCAGCCGAAAAATATCTGTGAAACAAGTTTGTACATAAACCGTACTCAAAACCTTTCAAAATGTCCACCGAACGGAAACTTCTAACACCAAGTCGATCGATCAGTCCTACACCCAGAAAACTGTGAGACACCTCACACTTAGAGTGTTTCTCACTGTGTTTGCCTCCATAATCTATCCATATGTGGAAACAAACTTACACAGCCTGTCGTCCTTATTTTAAAATGGAGTTGGTACAGTTCAAAAGTGCTCAAATACTGGTCACTAATGGAATCATGACTTTCAGAGAAACCCCCAACTTTGAGAGACTGGCAGAATAAGGTAAATCCTCAATTAATCACAGACATCTTACGGGAGACTCTTACTTACAAACTATTTCGTACTCCAGGTCAGTTACTGGCATGTCTCCTCTCAATAAACGAGGACGAACAACGGAGAAACATCTGCTGAAACTGGCTACTTTGCAGACAAAGCCACTTCACAGTTATGCTCTGTTCACACTAGAATGAATTGAATAACTCTATGGTAACGGCTTAGTCACAGAACACATACACTCCTCATTTCCTAACCGTCATGCTAACTCAGCCTCACCTATCAATAATTGCGCAAATCTGACGGAACGCTGTTACAATGCTGTCTCTTATATGATTGTAGGTCAGCAGCCTCAACAAAGTCAGTTTTTATTTACTTGCATTCATTTTCTTTCATACGTGTATAAGCTGCCAACACAGCTTTTCGTCGAAAGCGGAAAGCACAAACAGACTTCTCCACAACCAAAACAGTTATGAATCAAGCAACCGGTGTAATAGAGAAATAAACCCGAGATTTTAATTCGTTCTGGCAAACACACTGACGAAGAGCCAGAATGACTGGGAAATTGTCCAAATCCAGAACACGTCAATCGTATCGCAAACTAAAACAACTCAGATCTTCCTGCTCCGCTGATACAATGTCCACATTTCATTGCTGTAGCAACAGCGAAGACAACATCGTTGGGCTATTGAAAAACATGGTTTCAGTTTCAGACTGCCGTTAATCAAGACACGCCTTTCAATACACTTGAAAGTACTATCAACCCAACACACAACAACTCGTAATTTACTGCTCATTGACATATATGCAAACAGGATGCTACTCACGTAGAAAAAGTCATAGAAGTCATCTACAATATATCCATTGGTACGGATTCCATGTGCACACACAACATCGTCATCTGGATTGATACCTAAACCAAAACTGACCACGACGGTTCCCAAAACAGTAGTCAGTCGCTGAAGTTCCTGTTCACTGCACACATACATGAAGCATTATCAATGACGAACAACAATAATAACAACAAAAACAACATCCGAACAGTCAAATCACGTGGTAGTGAACTTGAAACACTGAACAGTCCAATATTCACCAGACAACCATCAGTGTGGTATTCAACCTGAACACCGTCCTCTGACTTCTGTAGAACGACTGTAAGTATCCCAATCATACACCAGCCACATAAAGTTGAGACTAAAACAAAACCCCGATTCACATCGGTGATGACTTCGAAATCCACCCACAGATCGATCCACCCACACGCATGTAACATTTCAATTAAATTGACGAATTCATCTGCATACCCAAACTTGTCATGCATCACGATTCACGGAATCAAACGTTCTAGTGAATTCCACAAACAGACCACTCAGTGACCGGTTGCGTTCACCGTCATATTTGTAGGGCTAACAAACAACACACACACACACCATATCGATCGCACTGCGCCTCACCTGCAGACCGCAATACTCTTCAGGCTTATTCGTCTTGAAGATTTTGAAGGTGTACCGAACGCGTGCTCCGCTTACTGTGACCTAGAAACCATATCTCGCTCAAAGTTCCATCATGCTCAGTGCTAAGTGGCCCTCCTTCCTTCTGATGTTACATCAATCCAGCAGCATACGTACATTCGAATTTCCGACAGACAGTGTTTTACTTTAACTGACATGTCTCCAATTGAATTAAGTGATCCCACGCTGAGCTTCTGATCAACGTGCAGAATTGAATCTATTGTGTAAAACTAAAACTTGACATTGTGATGAACATCACCCGATTGCAGAACAGGCCGGCAAATTGGCAACCAAGGTTTGCACGAATGGGATGTCGCAATTCAGTACAAGCGCCCAGTGTTGCGTTGGCTAAAGTCAAACGTTCAACCGGATCACTTTGATCTGCTACAACAGCCTGCAAAGGTTTATATCAAGCTGACCCGAACCCACTGCCTCGTCGCAGACGAATTTTATCTTTCCCTCCAGCACAATACTAGACAGTTTTTCCTCGCTTTGCGCAGTTAAATCTTTCACCCTGTCAAATAATCTGTAACAAATCCTTGGAGTCAGCCTGTGTCTCTGCCTTATCAGTTACCTGCGGATGCATTGGATCTTATAAACTGCGCTGTTCAACTGTAAACGACTGCTATAATATGTCCACCAGGAAAAATGGGACAATATCGATAGACGCTTAACCCATTGAAGTGTAGAGATCATCAGAAGCCAAACGCTCACGAACTAGTTCGTTTTCCACCCCACCTCCCTCAGGCCAAACATAGCATAGCAGATATGAAAACAGTAGTCACGGTAAGACTGAATGGTGTCCGACATAGTGTGAATCTAAAATCCCCTTGACTGACGGACGTAGTTACCGTGATGCCACGCCGTTTTTTTATGCCAACTCCGAGTCATGACAACGTGAGTGCTTGAACGAAAGACATCTGCGCACTCAGATTCGGACTTCCTAACGGGATTCCAATCACCAAAGCAATCGTTCGGTTGCAACGTGACATCTGTGGCGTCAACACGAGAGAGACCGGACACATGACGACATCTTAAAATGAACCTGCGGTCACTGTAGGCCCAGTCGCGTTTGCTGGTCAACCTCTGATGGATCGTGAGTGACCCTGAAAGTTGGATGTCTTGCAGTGTATTGGTCACAATTCTGATCCGTCTGGCCAATTGCACATTTCACCAAATCAGTTGAACTAGATGTATTAATACGTACTCGGTGACTTTATTTGGGTTGCGGACGCTATCCTGGTGGACCAAGAATACTTTAGAAACCTGGTTTTGCTGTCTTACCGTAAATCAAACGGATTGCTGTTTGTATGTTTGTTCTAATCATGTGCCTGTTTCACGGTAACAGCAAAAACTTGTACGTGCAAAATGAACTAACAGTACTGAGCAATACGGCTTTGAACTGAAGACCAACGGGTGGATTGGGGTTGAACGATTTCTATAGCTGTGCAACCTGAAAGTTGGACCTCAGGACCGTGTCGAGCCCTATAAGCAACGACTTCATTGTTATTGTATGGGCGGTTCATGAAGGTTGTTTTTTTTAACTAACTGTTCTAGTCCTTGCCCGTTACGGTCTATCATGATGTCCATTTGCATTAGACGTTTGTTACATCTTGAACTCTGAGAATATGTTGTCATCAACCCGGCTTACATGAATTCGACCGACTAGACATCTTGTCAAGTTCGGTTCCTGTTTCATTTGTACGAATCTACGGAAGTAAGTACGTTGTTCGATCCCTGTCCGCTTCCAATGCATACAACATGGAATAATTGCATTTAACTAGTGACATATCAAGAAAAGCGACTGTTCCTCCTAGTTCTTTTTTTGCATAGTAAGTGTCAGGTTTTTTGAGCTATGTTTCTTAGCTTTAGTAATGAAGCCTTATTTGTGTCCGCATCTCCAACACAGGATTTTACGTCCACGTAAAACATGTATACGATCAATCCTATCAGATTCATTTATTCTAGCATTCTAGTGGATATTTCAGCGAGCAAACAGCTGTGGGGGGAGACACTGTGAACCACCATTTTGACGCGAAATATTTCCAACTAATTTAAACTATCTTTCTAGTGGAATCAGCTAACAGGAATTCCTGTAGGTTGGATGACAACCCAAGAATAAGGTCACTCGAGTCGTTGTAATCTGTCAGGAAATCAAAGGTTTCTTTACACAATGAGTTTTTGAAGACAGAGAGGAAGAGAGCATACGCTTAGTGCTACCAGATTTTGAAATACCCACTCCTTGAACTACTTCTGTGGTGAGGAGGATCAATCGCAATATACTATTCACACCACTACTAGCCAGTAGTGGGCAAGAGCATGGATTTTGACATTGAAGTAGCCGCGGGAAAAATACAGGAAGAAACATCGGAGTGCAGCATCGCATGAAATGGTTCTCGGTACATACAGGAACTGAGCATTGGCGTCTGTGGCAACCGTGACGTTCTGGGACCAGTACCGTACGCAGATGAGTGTTTTGTTTGTTGTCATGTTGAAACGCATAACCCATGTGTTGGTTTCCTGAATAATAACCTTGCGCCATCTCTGTTCTTGGCTGACAGCACTTCTGTAGACTGAAATATAACCCTGAGGCTTGGAGAGTCTGCCATTTACGGAGTGGGTCAAGCATCTCCATACCGACAGCGTGTAAAAGAAAATTCGTCAAATGTTGTGACGTCACATGATCCACAATGTTGTTAAATTATACTGTATAGTTACAGGACAATCATTTCACATTTATATTCCCCTCTGACGTGTGTGTGGTGTTGTTAATTGATTGCCGGACCCGGCCCTGTAAACTCAACAGGCGTTATCGAGCCACCACTATATCTGGTTGTCGGTCTGGATGATATTAATTCTGTTGTTCTATAGTAGAAACTGAGAGCAGACTTCAGAGTGAAGACAATTTTGTGTATGCTATTTGATTAAGTAACGGTGTAACACTCTCCTATCCGTCTACTCTATACTATTTCTATTTGTCTGCTCTTTCCTAGTTAAGGTATCTACGGACGTAATGAGTACTCATATAGTGTCTCTGCTACAGATGGAGTGTCACTCACGTGGAGATCAGTTTAAGATTATTTGCTTTATTTCTTAAGGAAGATATGCTGAGGTTATTTTACCATCAGCTTTCTAAAGGTGACTATAGTTAGATGAGCCAACCTGTTGAACTACTCTATTGTACAGAGAATGCAACCACTGATGTATTTTGTCACATTGCATAGACAATGACCCCCATGAATAACATCATTAGCATGAATGATTTAAATATTGGAGTATTTATGTTGGGTCACAGATCAACTCACACGGAATAGTCATCACCTTCTGACTTACATACGTGAATGGTGGTCATTTGGTTTGTAATTAACTGAGTTTGGCGTTCATATACATTGTAATTACCTCATATTATGCCACCCAATTCAAGTACACTCATGGCAGATTATTTCATTGTAAAAATGTTAATAAATGAGAGTGGAAGACGTTGGATCTCTATATGCTACTGAAATCCTCGGTGTTGAGATTTTATTGTCGGTGAGTTCTGGTCTATGGTACAGGTCTACTTTCAACTAATTGAGCGCGCCAAACGATAACATTTAAAAGTGTGCTCGTTTCACTCACACATTAGTCCGGCACTAATTTCAAGGCAACCTGCTCACGGAGTCACAAAACGCACTGAATCTTATGAACACGTTTACTCGCTCGGAGGAAAGTAAATACTTATCACCTCCATAAGCAGCTGGAGAGAGACCTGTGTAAGGTGACAATTGGAGGCTAAAATATCTCAGGGCAATAGCATAGATAAGAAAACGGAACTGAGCAGAAACAAACATGTTGTTCCACTACACTGATGGTTTATTCAACACTGTGAGGACGCATAGATTAGAGATACCTCGCATTGACACTTAGTCACTCTCTCAATAAACAAAGACTAGGCATGGATTCATCACATTTTCAACCCAGTATTCTTGAGAAAGAGTCTGGCTCACGCCGGTAAACCGGTTCTCAATGAACTGAACACTAGTTCATCTGTCTTTTTCATGTGAAGCGGAACGAATGAGGGTACAGGCTCCATTCTAATCGAAGGATTAGTCATTAGCCGATGTGAAGACTATATCCTGTCTGGATATCCCTTTCCCCACACAGTGCTAGCATGAGTTGTGAGCGATCAACAGCTTGATTTTCGTTCTGATCAAAGTCAAACCTTCAACTTGCTTTTTGGTCCCCTTGATGTATGAATCATGTGTGAGTCAATTAGATTTCAAGTCGATATCATCAGCCCCTACAATTGGTCTGCAGCTGTAGGCATTCCTAAGACTTTCCAGTCGGGCCCGCGTTTCGAACTGGAAGGAAAGCACTAAGACTCGTGTCCTCGTCATAGAGCTCTCAGATAAGAGCCACCTGTGCTATAGCTCAGATGTATTATCTCCCACTTTGCCAATGCCGCGTAGTGAACATACCTTCTCACCAGTAATCTTAAAAAAATGATCGGCCTAACAGCGTCTTAACTCGAAACGATTCAGGCACGAGACATTTCAGGAAGCCGGGCCTGCCTAGAGTCCTAATCGTCACCTGACATCTAGCTGTAGGGAGACTCGATTGGAGTTAACAGACAGTAACTGTGTCTCCTCTCGAGGCGATCGGCAACCTGATCATTACTCACAAGCGAAAGTGGTTGAGCGTTCACATATGATAATTCGGTCGTGCCTAATGTGAGGTCAATGGCGCAGTGGTAAACACGGTTGCCTCATGAAAAGAATGGCCGGAGTTCTAGTCCCGGCAGTGGCCAGGATGCGCACTACTGACGAGCTCTAATCAGAGCGAAACTCGAGTCTAGTGCTTCTTTTCGAAAGGGGCCGACTGGATAGTCTATGGGAATGCGACAGCTGCAATCAATTGTAGTGGGTGATGTTCAACTTGAAATTAACCAAATCCTCGACTACTCACCAGTAATCAATTATATTTTTTGCCTTACTCATTCAGAACGATTGACTTTCACTATTATCCAACAATACTATGATACATGCAATCTGATAACAGAAAATTATGACGTTTACTATGTGGAGGAATTCTTAGTGAAACTGGTGAGAAAATCCTCGGGTGAAATGGTAGTACATGGTACGGTAGAAACTTTAGGATGGATATTTGAACGTTAAGCAAGGTATACTGTAGTAGATACTGTTTGAAACAAAACAATGAACCCGATTTAGAGATGACCGTGACATACTGTAAAACAAGATGCATAATGATACATATTGTTTGTGGCTTTTCTAACAAGTAAACATGTTTTTGCTAAGTATTAATCATACAGATGTCTACGGAATACCATTCACTTCAACGGGTTCCTTGTCAGGACTTGTGAAGACAGTGACGAGGAGAAAAATATTCGGCAGAAAAAGATGTAGACTTACATAAAACTTGCAACCAATTTTGACGCTTTGCATGTTACAATAACCTTAACGTACGAAAGTGTGTGTTCGAATCATTTTATATTATATCTAAGCGCAAATAGTTTGTTTGATGGTAACAAGATGTTCAGGTCTCGTTCACCTGAAAGACCAGGAAAGTTTCATAAAATTTTCGTAGTTTAACAGCCCGTAATGAGTGAAAATGAATCATCGGAACAATTTTAACCGTCAAGAGTTAAATTACGAGAAGAGGATTGATGGAGTACGTTACCCAAGATATGTGACTGACAGTCTGAGTCCCAACTGTTTACGATTCCCAGGTTTGCAATATCGGCGTATTCGGACGGCGGTATAGTTGTCAGGGTACCAATAGCGTACACAGAGAATCGATCGGTGTATTGTAAGACACCATCGCTTCTTAGAGTCTGTGCAAGCGTTTCATTGTTGAAGCTTACAAATTGACGATGATCCATCAGAGTAAGCCAAGTAAAAATTACTAAATGGCTCACGTTATTCGCCTCAAGGTAGGATGAAAATCTGGGTTTAACCGTTATAGTTAATATCGACAACTGAGCGGGAACTGATGAACGTGTTTACTCCTCTAACCTCTTCGTGATACTTGTCTGGACGTGGCCAACGCCTTCTTCATGATTCCGGTTACGAGCAAATCTCTCTAGCCTCCGTCCATTCGCAGTCAATCACCCAAGTTATTATTTCAGTTTGGTTGAACAAACCAGAAGCGATCTTAGCACACCACATCTGCCTTCTCGTTCTCAGCTGACACAAGAGGCGACAATAGAAATGACAGTGTTAGTAGCGACGTCACTGTCAATGACGAGCAGGCAAGCTGACAGCGTGCGGCCCCTAACACTGAAGCGATTCACTGGGACAGGGAAGTAGGATGATGAATCTAATCCACTAGCAGATTGTGGGTGTGTTCTTGCATGTGACTGGAGTTTCGGTGACGGGGTCAGGGCGAGTAGCTGCTAATCCAACCGGAATGACTATTCGATCTGGTCCGGTAGTGACCTTGAACCTGGACAACTGTGGTCGTGATCATTCACTCTATCGTCTGTTTGGTTGCCTGTGTCCGTGCGCCGACTGGCCGTCAAAAGGTGAACGAACAGAGACAAAAGACAAGGTGAAGGTCGGGGAGAGGCATTGGTTTGGGTGGTAAATTCTACTAGCGGTTGCAATTCCCTATTGCCTATAACCTTGTCCTTAAGTCAGGTGACTCGTCATGCAGGTATGCCAGGGTGAGAAAAAACCCGCTCACATATGCAAATGGGATGGAAAGAATTCGAAGTGCGTGGTCTTCCACCTGCCCGACGCATGTGGACAGTGTGACAATGAAAGACCCTAACAAGGTAACAATGACCCAATGCGGTCAGCTTGCCTAGGACATGCGAGAATGGCGTACGTAATTCTATCCGGGTATGCAACCCAGCATGGGGTGACAAATGCAAGTGTCAAGCGGAGGATGCCTAGTATTCTGGACGTGTCAGCGACCAACTATGTGGATACTGTTTAAGTGGGCGATTTTCTGACTAGTTCAAGCTTTAGCTCTCATACCTGTACATCGCATAGTTAGACAAGATAATGTGGCTGACTTTCTGTTTTCCCTGTGTTGATTAGAAAAACCGGTGGGCGTGACTGAGTTAATTTATCGGCTGGATTCAGTGAAAACATTTCGATAGACTTATTGAATTATATAATACATTTTCAGCTTAGCTTCCAAGGCACCTAGCAGAATATGCCCCGGTAACCTGAGCAGAGGACACAGTAGTAGTCAAACAACCCAATACAAACTCAAGTAGGCCATCGCTAACTGTTAAACTTATTGTCTTATGTTATTAATGGTACGCTTCAGTCAAGATCTAGTTTGTTCGAAACTCAGAAATAATTATTTCATACCTCAGTACGTACAAATATTGATTGCGTTCAATTTATCCATACCTATTCGTCTTTGTTTTGACAGTCAGTTAAACATTTGTTTTCTCTCTAATTTATTTGGTCACACTGACAAGTGAGATACTAAAGTTGTGAGGTCATTAATGCACATCCCCATAACAGATTAACCTGCAAATGCTATTCCCTAAAAATGTAGCAGTATGTTCAGCATTTAATCACGTAGTTATTTGGTGTTCATTTTGGAAGACAAGCAAATAATGCTGTACTCACTTATTGACAGTTCGTGAGCTCTCAGCAAGTAAACACTAGAAACTGACGGTTAAAAAACCATGAGAACAGCAACGTAACGAACAAGACTTATTTTCTGCCTATTGTCATCAGGCAAGTTACAACAAAATAGATGTGAAAAACAGTAACTACAGTGAGTCAGAAATGTGGTCAGTAGAGGTTATGGACGGCGTGTTTGTTATCAGTTACGCAATCACTGTTCCAAATCGTGGGCTTGATTGATTGTGGGCCAGGGGAGATTAAGTGTCCGCACGAACTTCTTCTGTGCGCAGAGGTTAGGGTTGCGTAATCAGATATTATGGCCTCGCCAACGGTCAACATTCGAAATCTCCCCATGTTTGATCGGCTCCTTGGCATTCGGTAGACGATCTGAAAAGCGTCTTTTTTGCTGACAGAATCATTAGAGTCAATCGAATGAGCTACAGTCGTGCTTGAAATCATTTTAACCGCACAACTATTCAACCACGCAGGATGATGTTCAAGTACTCTGTCAGACAATCGCCTCGTAGTAGGACCAATGTATGATGCTCGACACGAGC
>LOND01000064.1:168141-193884 GCA_014220965.1 Paragonimus kellicotti
TTTTGCACTTAATGAAAGGAACCCTGACGTTTCGTGCGCACAAACGGGAGATCTCGTGGGGATGTGATGTAAAAACACTTTTGAATCCTATTGTATCACTGCGCAAATAGCAAATAATCCGCTACAATGAGACGTCAAAATGTGATCACCTGTTGTCGCGGATAAACCGGAGGTAAAAACCATCGCTAGACAATCATAAAACAACAAAAATGCAGCTAAAGATAGGTTGATGGGGGAAGTCGGGAAACATGGTAGTCACGGTCTGGAATATGATTTGATCCACTCCACTCGCTCCATCCGGCAACAGAAGACAATTCCACGTGAGTTCAATGGTACATTTGGTGCACATTTACTTAGAGGTGAAGGTAACAGACACAACACTGACAACCGTCAAGGAATCAGTGTGCTGATAAGGTTCTCGTCATTCCGAATCGGCTTAATGCGAAAATCTTCAAGACGAATAAGCCTGAAGAGTATTGCGGTCTGCAGGTGAGAGCGCAGTGCGATCGATATGGTGGATGTGTTGTGTGGTGTGGTTTGATTGTTTAGCCCTACAAATATGACGGTGAACGCAACCGGTCACTGAGTGGTCTGTTTGTGGAATTCACTAGAACGTTTGATTCCGTGAATCGTGATGCATGACAAGTTTGGGTATGCAGATGAATTCGTCAATTTAATTGAAATGTTACATGCGTGTGGGTGGATCGATCTGTGGGTGGATTTCGAAGTCATCACCGATGTGAATCGGGGTTTTGTTTTAGTCTCAACTTTATGTGGCTGGTGTATGATTGGGATACTTACAGTCGTTCTACAGAAGTCAGAGGACGGTGTTCAGGTTGAATACCACACTGATGGTTGTCTGGTGAATATTGGACTGTTCAGTGTTTCAAGTTCACTACCACGTGATTTGACTGTTCGGATGTTGTTGTTGTTGTTGTTTGTTGGTTGAGTAGCATCCTGTTTGCATATATGTCAATGAGCAGTAAATTACGAGTTGTTGTGTCTTGAGTTGATAGTACTTTCAAGTGTATTGAAAGGCGTGTCTTGACTTAACGGCAGTCTGAAACTGAAACCATGTTTTTTTTTCATAGCCCAACGGTGTTGTGCGTGCTGTTTTTTACGCTAATGTCAATTGAATATGCTTTACTATCCATCTTATCTGATAGAGTAGGATATCTAGCATTTATGAAATAAATTCACTGCTTCGAGAGGAGATACTCTAATTGGACTGTTAACTCCGAATGATTACGTCGCGTCCATGTCTCTTCTCCAAGTTGACATCACTGAAATCCTTAATTTGTCGAACGGTATTCTGATTACTGGTTGATGGTGAGGGATTTTAATTTCATATAACTCAAGCATCATTTACAATTTGTCACAGGAGTTGTATCTCCAGTGAATTTTCATTTCAGTCCCTTCGAGATGAATCGCTTTGCTCGAGTTTCATTCATATTAAAGCTCATCAATGGTGAATATTCCTGCCTTAGCTGAGACTAGAAATCTGGTCTAACTTTCACACCACATGTAACTAGATTATCATATATAAACGCTCAGCTATATTTGCTTGGAAGTAATGTTCGGATTGTACGATCACTGGATCGTCTGTCACCTTTTCTTTTCTTCAGCTTTTATGGTGCACTCTATGCTGAAAGTGTTGGTTCTTTTTTGCTTTAGTACAAAATCCCAACTTTCCTCTCTACTATTCCACTGAATTCCTAATACTTACTCACATAGAAAAAAACTTCTTCCTTAAAATTTCCATAGTTCTCTTGTTAGGTTGGATCTTATCATTGGATACTCTTTTCGTTTTGTCTGCAAGAAATAATTGTTTCATTTTCACAGTAGCCTATCAACTGGCTAACCAAGCTTGCGCTTTTGTTCTACAGGGGCCTCTAGCAGTATGCCTTCTAGTCCTACACTTTGGAGTTAACAATGGACACGAAGTGTGGGAATGGAACCACAGGTAGTGAAACGTAAACCGCTTGTGTTGACGGCCGTACGCAAGAGTCCTACGGTTTCGGTCATTGTGACAGTCTAATCCGAAATTGGATGATCAACCAACCGCGGCTGACTGATCGCCCTGCAGAACTAATATGAATATCACGTGATTGCGGCTATACCATTAGGTCTCCTCCATACACTAAAATTTTATACAGGAAAGAAAATCACACATTCGAAAGCACTTTCTATCCCTGAGAGAAAAAATCAAGGGGCTCGAACCACAAAAGCAATAAACGCGCATGACGAAAAGTTCAGTTAAAATATATGGTTGACAGTACACACACACAAAACTGACTGTGAAATCGAAAAAATTAATCATAATCCTTTGAGACCATGAAAAAGTAGGGCAGACGGAAAAACACATTCACACCCCGTCAACATGACTAGAAAAGATAGATTATCATTCAAACTAGACTGAGTCTTTCCCTCACCAACTGACGGACGTTGATGAGTGCACAACAGAAGGTAGTTAATTATTCTATGGTCCTTTGGAAGTAGCTGTCGTAACACAGCCTTTTTATGCTTGTGTTAAACAAAGCGAATGATATATACATAAAAACTGTTGTTTAGTACTGAAGTGACAATCTGAAATGTTACCATCTACCAATGTCCATTTTCCTGCTGTTATGTTTAGACTATGCATGCATGCTATTTGTCTGGAAATAACCGACCAAGGCAAAGGTGCACCACGACGAAATTCACCGATAGTCGGCCTCCAAATTTTTGCACAGTCTGAGAGGGACGACAAACCGCTGCAAGCTCGGACTGACAATATCATAGACACAGAGATCGGGATTCGCAACACGTCAGAGCGCTTGTACCGCGGACGCTCGATAAGCCGTGCCAGGGCAGGAAGCGGGCAATTCATGCGCGTCTGATCTGAATGTCGGACATTCGTGATGATACAGCCAGAAGCCTACGTCGGTTGTGGGTGTGAGATGTGGATGTCTAAATCTGGTTCAGACCTGGTAGTCAAGCCCGCGCGCATATGCGCATGCACGCGCGCACGCTCAACCGAGCCCCGATGATGCAAAAGACGCAACTTATTTCATCCGCCAATGGGCAGGAAGCATAACAACGACAGTAGACAGCGGGCCAAGTGGCAAGCCCAAATCCGATTGGCTATACTGAAGCTCGGCCAACGTGTTAGACAGTAGACGAGTTTTTTTTGTATAATGTCCTCTAACGGGTTTTTCGACTGGCATACGTGAAAGCGGACTAACCGGTCTCTCCAATCCGGTCACCTGACCACTGCCCTGCCTGCCTTGTCTCTCTTCTTCCAACGCGATAGTTTTTAACATAAAGCAAAGCTCTTGATAAATGGATTGAGAATAACACAACGTTATGAGCAAGTTGTAATACTCTACGTTTCAACCACCTCGGGTGGCCTTCCCTGGAATTGCGATTTCGACATGCTGAGTCTGATACGTACCAGACAGACCAGTCTATCTTCAGGATAGATTACTCCTGTTGGTCTAGAGGTCTCAGTCTCAGGTTTTGCTAGTCGCCTGCAGTTGATACCAGTCCGTTGTGCAGGCCTGTGTGGTACCTCAAGAGGATCATATGGCTGCTCCATGCTTTCTGACTGTCTGACTGACCTAGCGTACTGCAATTTGTGAATGTGGGGGGGGGGGCAGGTAACTGCGCGGGTAACAAGGCACGACAAGGCTTAGAAAAGATAGTCTGTTACTCTCTCCCGTCGCCATGGTGAACATGAGTTTAGGATGCGCACAGCTGAAATTAACCAATAGTAACTGACTTTCACCTTTAGTCGTTTCCAGATTCCCATAGAATTCATAAGAAGTCAATTATGCAAACAGCTGTTTTCGGTATTCTCATCGGGCTTTTACAATTACATAGGGTACATGCGTTTTATATATGAAAAATTAGAGCAAGTCAAATAGGTCATTAAAATCATAGACATGGGGCGGATCACAGTCTACTGGAGGGGGTGGGAGTGTTGGTGAATGTGTGACAATGTCACTCGTGCCTGCCGTGAGACATGCATTCGTTGGTGTCAAGTGGTTCACGTTTGCTTGCTTTTAATGACCCAGTTTTTTCATATATAAAATGCATGTACCCTATGCAATTGTAAAACCCCAATGAGAATGACCAAAAACAGATGTTCGCATAATCTCACCTCTGATCATCTTTATTGTCCATGTAGCACCTATGAAGATTACAGTTAGCAACGACATGAAGTAAATTATTTGTTTCTGTGAGTTTCTGACCCAGAGGAAACCGATTACCATAGCGAGGACAAACGATCGCGGTATATTCTACTCTTGAGTAATCAAGCACAGGCGCATATCTGAAATAACCGAAGAAAAATACAAGAAAGAACACTGAAGTGCACTCGGGCAAGAAATGGTGTTTTCTATGCACACTTGGCAACCGGACCGCGCCCAGTGATTATTATTATTATTATTATTTATTATTATTATTATTATTATTATTATTATTATTATTATTATTATTATGTGAATGAATGTTCGTAGTGAAGGTGACGGTGATTCCTGATTAAATATTCCGTGTGTCATCCACGCTCATGGCTCACGACACTCATCTACCACCAGTATGCCCATGGAGTTCTCCGCTGTACCGAAATCACATGGTTGAGGCGTAGAATAGTCACTGTTTTCGTCTGTCGATGGGAATGCCCATCTTCAACTGACACCTGCCAATGCGATCGAAAAGATAATCAACCATTTTTCTTAACAGCACCTCCTTCAATCGGGAGATTACGTCTAAAGAAAACTGATATTCACTGAATCAACTACATCAACGTAGTCAAAAATGTCTTTCGCACTGAATGTGGTCTTTATTTGACTTCTTTCCAACAGCCTCATATTTAGATCTTGGAGCTTAGACATGACAAGTGGTTTAATTAATGTCAACGTCATCATTTTGTCAGATTTTGTTCATGCATTTGCGTCTGAACCCGTACCTCCTTTGGGGTGGGGGTGTCTCCGTCGTATACTATGATCGAGGAGCCAGGTGCATGCACCAAACAAATCTGAGTGTTTCGTCTCTGAAGTAAACTGGATGGTTTCTCCCCCCTCCTCCCTATAGCTGTTGTTTGATGTTAATCGTTTTCGTTCTTGGTAAACGTTGTACCGTCTGACAGAATAGCTGACACATCATCAACCTAATCGATTTTTACTAATATTCGATTTCGACAACAGTATATTCATGCTGGCAACTAAATGTTACCGCTCCATTTGGGTTAAGGAACTACTGTCTGTCAAAAATATCTCCCGTCCCATGTGAGCATGACGGGTAACCGGTATCGGCGTTAATTCATTCCTTCGCTTGTAGGTCAGTCAGTTTCACACAATGATCCGTTTTATCTTCACTCCCAGTGCAACAGGTCGACGTTCCATCGAAACACATCAGTATGTGAGAGATACACACAAAAGCACGATGTTCACGTGGATAAATAATCACTTCGACGATCGGTTATATTCGTACATCATGCCGAGTGAAAAGTGGAACTGAAAAATAAGAACGCTAAATTGCGGACGATTTGAAACGTTGACAGTGCACATAATCCATGTGATCACAGCATTGTGCCACAAAACAGATGACTCATTTAGTTCATCATCAACATCATAGACAGCAATACATCAGTGGTTCATACTGATTCATACCATTTCCAGTCATTCACCTTAGTCATATTATTATTATTATTATTATTATTATTATTATTATTATTATTATTATTATTATTATTATTATTATTATTATTATTTTGTTTGCCCGTAATATTTCCACTGATTCTTAGAACATGAAGTACAACGCATATTTCACTGGTTTTGGATGGGCACAGTCATCCAATGAACACGGTGACGATGCCGATTATTCAGCCGAATCATTGTCGGTAAACATTATGGGAAAAGCAAAACTGAGGAGGATTGTTGACCAACCCCTTTTTTCCAGTCTATAGTTGTTTTATGTTTGTACAAGATAAGAAAGCCCTGTGAGTAGAAGTGCACACAGGCACAGACCTAAGAGTTACGCAATTGGTGAACATATAATGAAGATCAGGAAACGAACCGAAAAGAAGTCCGTTGACTGATTTAGCGCAGATAATGAAGCAGTTGGAAACAACTAAGATAAGAGTGAGTCCACTTGAACTAGAGAAATGTTAGGAAGAGTGAATTGAAGTTGTGTAATCTTTTGCTAAAAGCTCGGCGAATATAGTTGTCAAATGCTGTGCATACACATAATTGGACGATGAATCATCCATTCGCTATGATTGGGGGAATACTGGAGACATTCAAGTGTAGTACAAACCAAACCAGTTGAACAACATGTTTCGAACCTACACAAAGAACCAACGAAATCATGTTCCTATTCTTAATAACCTCCCCATTGTGCTGGTTCAATGCACATGATCCAGTCAGCTCTCATCTACTCGACTGATGATTAACTCGGTTCGCTTGACAGAACTGTTCTAGAAATAAATACTGACGTGATTGTGAAGAAGAGTAAATACGTATTTCAGAGGACAAACTAAAGATCATCGTTGACCTTTCAGCAAGAAATCAATAACACATCAGAGGTGGTCAGTATGTAGAATTCTGACATATTCAACAAGTTTACAATTTCATATGATGGTCGATTTAACGGACAGTTGAGTCGAACAACTACTAACCTCATTACATACAAGTACCATATGTGGACAGTTTATTGAGTTTAACGGCAACTGAGGGATTTTACCAATCTATCACTTTTAGAACTGATGCCTAATTGTTACTATGACAATCGTAGTGTGTAACCGTAAACTTGGCCTCATCCAGACATTGGTAGGTGACTGACTGAACTCGGTAAACATGGACTAGTTCATACCAGTAGTCTAGCTTCTTTACAGAAAATTGATCGTGATGTTCTGACATTTTCAAGAAACGTTTGGTGTAAGAGGTAACCGAATACCTACAGTGCTTTCAATAACCAGTAGGAGATTTGTATTCTATAAATTCCACGAACCATATTACCATTTCATCCGTTGTCTGTTAGCTTCAGTTATTAAGTGCGTAGGAAATTCTTTCCATTTTGAACATTGCCACATCACCAACATGTCATGTACAAAAGCTTATTTCCATTGTCAACAAATCTTATTTCTTTTTGTCCATTCAACTTGATTCTGGTTTCTGTATTATTGCTGGCGTTTCTAACCACACCGATATCCTATCCATTTGTAATATGACTTTCTACTCGATCGTACATTATTCATCCGTATTTCGTGCAATCAAGTGTGCTATCATCGAAAACTATGCTTGTTGTGCACTGAAGTTGTGCGTCAACAAAGTGCGTGATAAAGTATTCCGTAAGAATAGAGACATCCGCATCGAAGAATATCAGACAAATTCCGAAAATGCTTGAAAAGAAAGGGTGAAGAAAACTGATGAAAAGGTTGGAAATCTGTAGGGAAGATGTGTTCACCAATTTGCTCAGTTCAACATGAGAATGAATGCTCAATGAGCAGACAGGCGTGATTTGGAGTTCCGGAAATGATGTCTTAGTGAGTGGAAAGATGTACGGCAAAATCGAATCGCCAGTGATGGATGAAGTAGGACTGACCTGGAGATCTAGAGAGAGAAAAACAGAAAGAAAGTGTTTTTATTTAAATGAAACGAAGGGATTGAAGCTCCACTCACCTTCTGAGCACAACAACCACCTCATCATACATGTGATCACATAAAACGTGAGTAAATAGGCATTTGGTATATTTTCGACCTGCAAGCCGGATTGAGCACTAAGCAGGTGAACTGCGAAAAAAATAAGTATTTTGGAACTCTAGGACTCATGTGAACAACCTATCCACATTCAACCACGTCACTCCCACAAGAGGCTCCATGCGATTCTCTTCCGCAATATTTTGACAAACGCACTTGGGAACGGGCATAGCAATCAGATCAACTTAATGAACACGTTGGTGATTCGTATGATTAACAATACTTTTGCATGTACAGCCATTATAACATTTCGATTCCCATGCTGCTGCAGTTGACAAACTAGCCTCTTTCTTGTACGACAATATAAGTTGTACGAGATTACTGACAAATCAGCCCCTTCGTTAGTCTGTCGCCAGTTCATAGGTTCGAAGGTCGTTACAAGTGGGAGAAAGATCTTCGCTTTTGTGTTCCCGTCTCTATGCCTGAAAACATCTCTGTATCCGTCATCAAAGTTCTTACATATGCCTGTAATATATCTGCGATAGTGTCATTTAAGAGTTGTGAGGGATAATTCAAAAGGGAAAATGATTATTTAAGCGTTAAGAATGGCCGGGTTAATATTCGATGTGGAATCGATTTTGGAACCTAAGTGACAAGACGCAGTGTGATTTGAATCAGGTAACCTTTGAACAACAGTTCGTAACACTGGTTCTTTAAAATGAGTCGGGTTTGTCCATATTGTTTTACATGCGATATTGATAAAAGCGTATCAAAAAATGTTCGTAAACGGTTCAGTCTGCCTGTTATGTAATTCATTCGTTGTTAATTATAAAATTTATGTATAGTTTCGGAAACTAGCCCCTCCCCCCCGTGTCTGTCATTTGTGACGAAGCCCCTTTTGGAGAGTTGGTTGAAGTTTACTTGACTGAATTTTGTTATAGATTAAATGATTAAGTTCTACTAGAGCATAGTCGTTTTCGCCGTCTGTAGACATGGATGCTTCATAATGACGAAGAGACAGTGGGTTGTGTCATTCACATTTCTAGGTCACTAATACGTTTCACTACAGAATTCGACCTTTTCTGGACACATCTTGAGGTCGTGCATGTGTAACGATCGCCTTAGGAAGTGTTTTATGGGCAATACTCACAAACCGAATGTGGCTGAGCACTTATGTACGATAATTCAGTTATGCCTAATCTAGGGTCATTATCGCATTGGTTAACACAGTTGCCCCATGTAAGAGTGAGACTCCAGTCTAAAGCTTCTTTACAAAAGAAGCTGTCTAGAAAGTGTAGGGGAATACGACAGCAATGTTCAACTGTGAGTGAAGTACAGCGCGTGCCAATTGTGATATACTTAAGAACATTTGTGGACTGGTGTTGAGTTCATTGTATACAACCGTAACAAAATCGGATTATGCTAACTGTCGTCGTCATATAATCAGGAAAATGTGTATTTAAAAGTGTGCCATATTGTGATGGGCGCTATTCTAACACTCGATGCGATAACTCAACGCGGTGGTAAGATGTGTTCAAAAGCCCACAGCCAACGGACTTTGGACAACACGGGCGATCGAACAGGCCATTGCACGACGAAATCAGACAAACGGACGAAGAATGGCAACCGAAACCCCCCGACAGAAGGCAATCGGGAAGACGTGCATACGTCGCGTGAGTGGAAACCGCCGGTGTGTTGGGGACCGAAATTCCGGTTCATAAACGGGGGCGCGCGTGTGGCGTGAGAACGAACCAGGTGGACAATAGAGTCCGTGCCTTACTGAGTCAATTTTTGGCTACACCGGTGCCGGGCCCCGGAATGCAACGTAAAGAGGCTGCCGTGGCCAAGCCCACTCGCCGACGCGGATGTGAAAGAATGACTGTCGAAATTTGAGGCAATTGCAGCGTGCAACGGACTTGAAAAGCGAGGCACAACTTTTGACAGCACTTGGGAGCACTGCTCACCGGACGGGCAAAGGCTGGTGTGGCTTGAGTAAGAAGACAAAAACCGCAACCTCGTATCAAGAAACCTAGGCGGCACTGATCCGTGAATTTATTAAAGGACACTACCGGCAGCTGGCAATGGATCCTTTCTATGGAGCTGGATTTAGCGACAATCAAAACTTGGTTTATTATCAACAATTTGGGTCTGCCGGAAGCAGACGAGAAGACGAAGGGAAGATTGGTGAAGGGGCGATTTATCTAAAGTTTGCCATCAGGATTGCAACAGAAGTTTGTGATAGCCGAATCTTGTGGGGTCACGGACATGAACGACTGGTCGGAATTGCACAGCGCCTACCCGTACGGATGCAAGTCGGACGGCTGGAAGTCAAGGAGCTTGAGGAGAAAGTGGAGCAACTGACGAAGGCAGTGGAAGGTTTGAAGACGAATGTGGAACCAAGAGGACCACAAGTTGAACAAGCACGTGAGCAACCACATCGTAATCGTTGCTTTTAGTATAGCAAAAAGTCGTTCAATAAGAGCACAATCTTTATTGTCCAACTCGCTCGTTCTCCACGCCACGCGCGCGCTCCCGTTTATGAACCGGAATTCCGGTCCACAACACACCGGCGGTTTCCACTCACGCGACGTATGCACGTCTTCCCGATTGCCTTCTGTCGGGGGGTTTCGGTTGCCATTCTTCGTCCGTTTGTCTGATTTCGTCGTGCAATGGCCTGTTCGATCGCCCGTGTTGTCCAAAGTCCGTTGGCTGTGGGCTTTTGAACACATCTTATCCACCGCGTTGGGTTATCCCATCGAGTGTTAGAATAGCGCCCATCACAATATATATCGATGGGCATGCGTGTACGTCAGTGGGCAGTGAGATGAAGGCAGTCGATAAAGACGAGATGCAGCGGATACATTAAAACTCTATTAGTAGGTTTCTTGGCAAAATGTGGTTGATATTGCTTCACCTGTCCTGACGGCGTTCTGATCAGCGTACTGCAGGATCTTCTAATTTGGTCGTTAGTCCTGATCTGGTGTTTACGTTTGGCTGACCTTCCTGGAGTAGTTGGTGTTCTGATCAAAGTTGGACTTAGGCTGAATATCGACGTATTACTTTGTCATTCTAACGGGACAAAACGGTGTTCTCCGGTGCGTATTCGGCCGCATATAAATAGGTTTTCCAATTTAAGAATTTTACCTCCCCGTCTTGTCAAATATATATGTCCCTTTGTTCAACGCACACTGTAAGGGAGACGCGTCTGGCACATTAAGGTGAAGCTATTGTTTACTCAGTCGCATATTCTAAAGGCATCACTTGTTGTGGAAGTGATTTACAACATCTTCAATAGTACATCAGGAACTTCATAAGCCTGGTGGATCCATTTGATTGGACTTACCATTCAAACTGACGGAACTTCGAAATGCCACACAAGTTCCATATAAGATCGTTTACAGGATGCATTAGGCAATCCGGCCGAATGAATATCATTCAAAGAACATACACATCAACGTTCTGGCTGCTGACTGTCAGCGAGAATCGGTCTCTGTGAATGGCTCTACTTTCTTCTTAATCAGATTGTTTGATCAAAGGTTCAGAGTAAGATCCACAGGTCAAATCTTTCGTTTCATTTTGATCTGCCACCCGATACCCTACTCACGCAACATCGTCATTTGGGATTTTTTGTGAACTACTATCGGTTCAAACGGGATCCATATCGTATTATATCGCGTACCACTGTTTTGTAATGTATTGTACTGCGTTGTTATTACCTGTACAAACCACTATTTAATGACTCGAATCACACAAGAAGCTGGTCTTTTCCATTAAACGCAGACCCTCTTTCAACAATGCAACAACTGAATCAGAATGAATTTCACTGCGCAATGCCCGAAGATTCATCCAGTGATCTGAAACGTTCCCCACAAACAATAACTGAATGTTCCCTCCATCGGTGTACTTTGGTCCACTTTTATTTAGAGGTCCACTTCTTTCCCGTGGTAGGTTCAAGGGTACTGACGTGAAATACCAGAGGCACAAGATACTTCATGTTTAGTCCACTAGGTAAGCTTACAGTCAAGGTAGATGTCGAAGGGATTCCTCGCTGATACATTATGAGTACGAGGTTTGGACTAACCGTCAGCATTTGTAGACTGGTCAAGACTAAAACATAGAGTGGAAACTATACGGCTTAGCTGCGGTTACCGAAAGCACTTACGGTACACTGACTTGGGTATGACAGCCAACCATTCGACTTGTCAGTAGGTCACATGAAGACAGATCGGGGATGATTCACACACAGCCAGAGAAACGTGACATTACAGTTGTGCGTGTGCATTTTTATTACCCCGTACACACTCGTGTGTGTGTGTGTGTGTGTGCTTGTAGGCATATAAGACGGTGTGCGTCCTTTACAATGTGCACCAACACAGTTAAGATGGAGAATGAGAGGTACTAATTTCAAGACGTCCATTCATTTCTAAAGTTTGACTAAACTCGGCTATACACACCTTACGAAGAGAACGATAAATTGGACAAGCAAAGTAATTCTGCTCCCTAAACGGGCCGGTTCAAGCCGGGCCGGAGTAGCCATGCTTATTGAGATTGGTAGCTGATTCACTTGTGCCCGGGTGCGACCTTGACTTGTTGTCCAAAATGAGTGGGGGAATTGGGATCTGTTGTCCAGTCCAATATCCAGTACATTCGCGCACGGTTTTCGTTCTTCGCTGGTATAGGAGAATACGGGGCCGGGGTGGTGGGGATCGGGCGAACGGGCAGACGGTTGATTGGTGCACCCTAATGTGGAGTGGATGGAACGGCTGAAGCAAAACAACTAACTACCAAATGGTCGGGAATGCGTTCGCACCCAAAGACAAATAAACCCTTGCTTTTCAATCCGACTAACGTATGTCCATTTGGCAACCGGCCCCGTACTTGCTCACTAACACTAGAGAGAACTCGGTTGGATGCTGTACCGTACCACTGAGAATAAACGTGATAGCCAAATTTGATTCCCATTCTAACGCTCTGGGGAACTGATGGTCCACACTGTTTATTACAGCAATCATACATTTTGAGTTGTGATTGTATGATTGTGTTATTTCATTTACTTGTTATTGCTTTTGCTGTTTATGAGGTTGGTAGTAATTAACATACAAAAATGTAGAGAAATGATCAACTTATCAACTAACGCAATCCTACTTTCTACGTTATGTCATCAACTTGGTTTCCGAAGTTATGCACGCATTCGCTTTATACATGTACCGGTGAGAACGTATCCTGGCTAGACTATAGCAGCACGAAATCTGTAGCCAAGTTCATGTGTCAATAAGGCGAGCGGTTTAATGGTTACCAATCTCAACCATACAGTAAGTAAACCGGTCGTTCTAGATGACATTGCACAGACTCGGTTCATTCCAAAAATAGTGAAGTAGTGATGCGAAAGGTTGCATGAAATGGTTTCGGCTAACATGCTAACTGGCTAGCACACAAAACCATGATAAATCGAAGATTACTTTCTGCGGTTTCTGGTTCGTTGGTGAACGCAGTTCACTGATCAGAAAAGAGCAGTGGGTTACTTGTCACACATCTGATTTCAATTAATCTTTTCAGGTGGTCACAGGACACATGATCGCATGTCAGCATTGCAATTCGTCGAGGCTTCGTTGATCAACTGTCAACAACAACAATTATTCAGTCAAAAACCTCCCAACTGTCGGAGGTTTTTAATTCTATTCTCTGACTACGGTACTCGATACTCTTCTGTTCAATAACTGAGTGCCACTCATGTTCCGAGAAAAACAGGGTGCAAAGTGTTATCTTGAAACGTCTACTTTTTCCTGTGTTACATGATGGTAGATCACCATAACAAACGTCTTATTCAGAAAGCAGGACAGGATTATTGAATCAAAATGTTTTTGAAAATAGTCTGTACGCACTTGGTTATCTGGTTTGTTGTTGACATTAAGTAAACGACACATTTCTGATTACGAAATGAAATCGGGTTGAAACCTTCTTTACAACACTTCAATTGGTTAGATTCTAAGTTCAGGTAGACAGTCAAAATGAAGAGAGTAATGGTCAACTGTTATTTTTTTAATTGTCTGCTCCATAGAATAGAACAAAGCCTCAAGATCACACAGGTACATAACATTCTTCCTTATAGGTCTGCTCAATCTAATCAGATCCATGTTACAATTACAAGCTCAATGTTCTATACAGCCTTACATTCATGTACACATACTGATGACCAAAAAATTATAAACACTAAAGAACAAGGGTTATTCTAAACAGTTTTTTTTAAAAAAGATACATTAGAAAGGCAGTACGATAATCTCAACTTCTAGGACAGCCGTTTGCAGATCACAACACGTCATAATTGGAACGGCGCGACTGCAACCACTCACGAGTATTCAGACTATCCGGATGTTATTAATCCGGTTACCTTTAATCAAGAGAATGCTTCTTGAATAAAACACCTGGAAAACGTATTGTGATTGGTGCAGCACTGTTTCGCATCATCTAGCCAATTGCCTTACGTATTTGCTATCTACGAAAGTGCTTGCAGGTTGAAATATTTTCACAGCTCCCGGTCTTCTGCTTCTACTTCGGCCAGGCTAGCTTTGGACCCGTACCAGTTCATTAGTTTGACTACTGCAAACTGACGTCACATTGAAAAACCAAACCTGCAGGAGAATCACTCCGGAGCCGAAGAATGAGTGGGGCATTTTCAGATGTAGTGAATCGTCCGGAAGAACGGCGAACGGGATCAGTCAGTCTTATTTATTAGTGTTGGTAAGTGTGACCGGAATTCTTTGTTAAAGAACCTGGTCCCCTATAGGCTGCCAACCGGGCTTCCTTTCGATGAGCCAACGAGGGTGATGTTGGACCACACACTTCTTGTTGAGTTCCAGGCTACCGAGCTCGTTAAATTTAATTTCATGAATCGATGACAGAACGTGCTGTGCAGAGGGTTGATCTTGTAGCTGCTCAATGAGCAAGCGGCTCGATGCCATTATGGTAATCCACTGGAGGGTGTGTGTGTTACTATACGGCCGTTTTATCGTTGGGATCAACACGACTCTCTAAGGAAAATCGATTGACAAGGAAGACCAGTAGTTTGAAGAGGCCCGCAAAATATGCCAGCAATCTGACGACAAATCCGCAACAGCCTCTGAAAATTCGACGGCACTCTTTCAACAACACTCACCAGAACCGACTCGTTCGTTTCACTTCAAGCGTTCGCAGTCACACAGACCTTAATAATCCAACCCAGTGATGAATCCTAATTTCGGGAATTGCTGTCTATTCTGTGAGGACTTTCAGTTTTCGGTTCACTTGCCGTTTTGACGATGCTATTTGGCATGCTTGCGGAAAGACTGGTAATATCTTAAAGATCTGTTGGAAGCCCAATTGCCATTTCACAGTAGTAGAGTAAACCGCTCATAAGGATAACATCAGCCCAGGGTATGCACCACTAGACGGTTAACATTCAACTCCGCAGCACAGCACACCGTTAGTGTGGACACAAAACGTAGTGAATTCATAGTGCCGAAGGATGTGCTCGGTTTCGTTTGTTGAGTGCTGTTCTGAAGGCAACTAGTGCACAGACCCGCGGCGTTAGCGGTCACAACTTGCTTTTTCTCAATCAGGCCACTTTAATCGCCTATACGCAGAAAGAGGCGTTTACTCCGATATAGTTTCTAGTTACCTCTAAAACCTCATCCATCCTGGGCTTGAAGACGATTTTGACATTCCATCACTCCGCATCATTGCATAGAACAAGCAAACTGCCCTTTGCTAAACCACACCTCTAGAAACTGATTACGCATTGTTCCGCCTATTCACGTGGGACGGCGGTGCAGCCTAGCGGCTCCCTGGCTTCTCAATACGTTATGTGATGTCCTTCGACCGACGGGCTGGAGTGTTCAGAGCGCTACAGAAAAATGGGGTGGTGCAGTGTCAACAGCCGCTTAGGTATCTCCAATTATGGTAGCAGTCACAAGTTATGGAAGAGCAACACGGATTTGTGGTGATTAGCGGAGGTGTGTAGCGACCACGATGGAGCCAGAGGATTTCATGAAGACTGTGCATACAGCAAACACTTCTGCACACTTGAATTGGCATGCGCATATCTTCAAATTCCACCGGTCCATGGGTCTAAGTCATTGGCAACTATCAACAGGCCTTGGAGTCTGGTCTAATAAAATTGTTTAGGGGCTGCAAGTGATTTCCAGAATTTTTTAGATAGCAGTCTATAAGATGATAAATGACTTTGTGGAATGCTGACGTACAAAGATGATGCGATCATCTTCAGAACTGCCAAACAGCAGGACTATCATCATTCCATGTGCGTGCTTGAGAGGACTGCTGTAAAGAATGTACCAACCAAACACTCAAAACCCATTTTCAGCACCACGGAACTGAAATTTCTCGGCTTCACACTGAAATCTAATGGTTATTGAACGAATCCAGATCATCTTAAACCGTTGACTGACACGGAGTTGCCAAAGAACCAGGGGGTATTTAAGGTCAGTAATGGGCCGTCTACAGATCCATGCCAAATTTATCCCGAACTTTGTAAAGTAGTCCCAGTCACTGTTTCTCGATCAGCCTTGCGAAGTGTGGAATTGAAAACAGGAGTGTGAGAAAGTCAGTCGTTGCATTGAAGTCCCCCCCTTCGTTACATTCTCATCATACAAGCACATCGAACTGAATATAGATGCTTCTGCTATGGGAATCGGAGCTGAGCTGGAAAAAGAAGAGGTATCTAGTCAGCTGCACCTACCACCTACTCAATGCCGCAGAACGAGAAAACCTGTAGAAGCAGAGAACAGGTCTAACTGTCTTGTGGGTTGCCAGACGGCTACACAGTTACCTGTTTGGATTGTAGTTTACGACCATAACAGATCTGCGAGTGTTGCACTTATTTGTCATTCCGAACAAGTCGTAATTCAGCAGTGGAGTATCTCCTTGACTGTCTACAATTGCGAAACCATGCATCTACCAGTCAAGGAGATCCCGCTTGTTGATTTCTTGCCACAACGTGCTCGCTTCGTTCTAGCAGAACAGTGCAACTTTAGTGGACAGACGGCTGCTGTTCCATGAGAGGAACTGAGCAAATACAGGAGGCATTACTACTCTCCAGTGATCACTGGTCTCTCTAATGGCTAGCAATCCAAAGTCAGGTGGAAGAATTACCTGTATTTCTGGCACCAAATGGAATCCTCTCTGTTCAGTCAGATAGCTTGATCACAGCTAAATCACTGAGGCGATCTGCACAGAGGGCACACAGATGCTGAGAAGAGGAAGTCATTGACAAGACAGAGGGGTTGATGGGACATGAGTGCTGGTATCGTTGTAGCAGCCAACAGTTGTGAGGCGTGTATCCAAAAAGTCATAACAGAAACAAAGTACTGACATCCATGACGTTTGCATACTATTGGTGTTACCTGAACATCAGGACTGTCACCTTTTATCTGGTCCGTTTGAAAACATTTCTTCTCCCTCATTTCAAGATTTACTCAGTCTTGTCGGCACAATTTCCTATTGCTGTCCTCCAGTAGTTTCTCTCGTTTTCTTACACAAGGAGCTCAACCTGTATAATAAATCCATACAAGTTGTGCTCCAACGTAGCTACATTATGGACACGTACCATTATTGTTGAGTGTCACTTGAAAGTATACAAACAACTTATAGAACAACGCCTTGGAGACAACAATCTTCTTGTTTTTTTCGAGATCAACCTCAGTCTTCATCCAATCCCGTGGTAACATTCACACGTAGGATCCTGGACGCACCTTCCTCCTCAAAACCACCATTCTCTAGTGTTTCTTTGTTCAGCCAGAAAGTTCGTTAACGCAGAATCCACATCTGTATAGCCCACCTACGGATTGAATGAGTATATATTAACGTACACATTTGTTTGTACGTCATGAAATTCGTAATCATTCGGCAACATTTATAGCTTAACCGTCGTAGTTCTTGTCAATTACTTCGTATTATTGTTGTACTCGTAACCATTGTTAACCCCTGTCTGGGGGTATAAAGCAAGTTCTTCATTAATGTGCACTGTCTGTTTGGATGAAATTGTCAAGAGACATAGACGACTATTGAATTCTACCACTTGGATGGGTGAGAGATGAATTAAAAAACGATGCTCTGGAAACAATTAAGTCGAAGATGACAAACTACATTTCTGTTCTGTTTGTTAATTACTGTGTATATATTATTAAGCCGTGGGGGGTGGGGTGGTTGTCAAGTGTACTTGACTAATAGTAGAACAAACTATGGAGTTCCGAATTTCATCCAGCCTGTGTGTCGAGCAAATCATCTATCACACCCAGGTTGGCTGTCATAGAAGGCATGAGTCTCAGTACAGTTCGTACTCTGTCGGTCGTCGGGTTCTGTACTGAGCATATGAAAGTAGTTGTGGATACGTAGATTTCAGGTGTGTTGCCACCAGCACCACAGCAGCTGTCAACTGGCGGTCATACGTGTCTGTCGTACTCTGCAGCGTACAACTGTACAACTGTTTGTAGAACGGTGCGTTTGTTATCAGCTGGTCAGTCAACCAGTCTCATATGAATCTGTACAATTATGATTCTATCATTGTTGTGTTCAAGACGTTGTACCTCAGTAGTTAGTAGAGGTTTTGGAACAGGCTGGAGACGCGAGCTGACAGCTTACACTTTGAATTGTCCGAGGCATGTGGTCGCCGATCTGTTGACGAGCACTCGATCATTCTGTTTATTACGTGAATCGTTTGGAATGAAAGACTAAGGATTACAGCTTTCTTATTCGGCAAATGAGCCGCGATGTGAACAAATGTAAAGTTCAGTGGTTAATCTGAGTGAATTTAATGAATACGGTTGTTATGAGTGGCTTCGCGATCGATTTCTCAACTCCATGTTTCATATCGTTCAGGGCTTCGTTTATCAACTGACTGCTGCTGGTAGATGGTGGTTTAATTAAGAGAGGGACTTAAAGAGAATGAGAAGGGCATCTACTTCACATATAACATCCCATCTTCCGAAGAATAGTTTGGTACACCATAAAGTGAACTGATGAACGCACAATCTGTAGTGCACCTCATGTGTGAAAATACTGATATTGTTCCACTATCTTCATTGGCGACATGAGTTTGATGACTGAAAACTTTCTGATGATATTTTTTAGGATTATTGAAATTGTTTATGAATTCCCGTGAGAAAATGTTTTTTTCCGCAGTTCTTCATTTCGGAACAATATATTTGAAAGTTTCCCAATCATATGCAATTATATGATGTTATGAATGTTATTTTTTGGGTTATATAACGAGTTCTGTATACGCATTCATCCATTTTCAGTAGCGCATAGGTAGCCACCAAAACGACTGATGACGAATCACTTCCATATCGTCTGTTTAGTTCATACTAGGAAGCAGTTGAGTGTTTCCGTTATATACAAAGTGTGTTATTTAAATACTAGACATTGCACCATAAATCAGAGTAACATCCTAAATACACAGAACCTTGAAGATATGTCTACTGATGATGATGTCTCTTTGATTAGTGATGAAACACTTAAAATCGTGGTGAACATTTCTATACTTAAATCAGCAGCTCGAACAATGAAATCTTTGCAATCTTAGCAATAGGACCTAATATTATTTCCACGTATTAGAATCTGTTCGAATATGGGTTTTTTTCTATCGTGCTATCAGTCTTTTGACAGTAAAGCCGAACAGTTGGTGATCAAAATTCGACAAGGCACAAAATACCCCAATACCCATAGTCTCAATCCAAACTTCGAATGGCAAATTGTTTTGAATTGTCAAATGTCTGGTAAATCGTTTAAACTATCCACCAATAAGAGATCTTGTAAACTGATGAACCTAACCAACTAGCTACAGTCACCTTCGATCAGAGATAACAGTCTACTGGTGTTAACTTAAACTGCATTAATCAATTAGTGTGCAATTACGGTGAGGGTCAGATCGGCAGAACCGGTAGATGCTTGAATCCCGAAAAGATAAGGGATAAAAATGGGTTCAGCATGTGACTTCAAAACATTATTTCTTCATCCCGAATTCATCCAGACTTTCGGCTTCATCTAACACCAAACACGGATTGGTCACTAGTTATCGGATTAATCTCGAATCCGCGCTTTCTGTGTGTTACTTAGGCGGTCGGATTAATGAAGTAGTTGTAGTATGGACTTGGTGCATTTACTGACGTTCTCCTTTTTTCTTACGCTGTTCGCACTTTCACCTGTTTATGAACAGAGCTAGAAACACATTACTTACAAGCACTTCATTATAATGTGAACATGGCCATTGAGAACAGTGGTAGGCAAATTAAAGGCAGACCAGCCTGTCCAATCCTATCGATTGCCACCTCCAACGTATGCATATAACCTGTGTGAACGAATATTACGCTCTGATCAATGTAGTCCCATTGAATGCGAGTCTCGTGCGGTTAGACTTAAGTAACATTACAATATACTACTTGTCTGTACCAACCCAATGATCTGCTGATTAGATTTTCTGCGTGATCCATGAAGCGGGGTCCCCAGTTTTGTGTTGCGCCATTTGATCGCGTCAACGACTGGACTATTTTGATACGTATTCAACCAGGAATTTACGTATGCTTCAGGTCACTTCGCTTATGTAAGTGTCTCTACAATTGCAAGTGAGCTTGCAGACTACCTGAAGGACAGAATGATCCATTATGTTACATACTTTCTTTCACCAAGTTACTTGTGCAGTCTAAGTTAACATGCGTAGTTCAGTGGATGGACAGGTATTCTCTGAATCGATTGAATTCTATGACGTACGTTGGTGACCATATAATTTCCTTTGATTTGTCAGCCGAGGAGTAATTTGTCTTAGGGACTAAGTACACTAAACCCTTAACGTTTCCTATCTCATCTTAAAGATCGTTACACTTTGTGATTAGCCGTTTACCAGCAACGTTTTGTGAATGAGATTTCCTTTGTCCTTCAGACTGTCACTGCATCAGATTCGCCTGGCAAGGATGAGCACGTTGTGGACTAATCCACATTTGTGATCCACTGCCGTGAAACTGTACAGACTATTCAATGAAAGTTATTTTTGAATATATGGTGCAACTGAGCCTCCCATCTGGATGTCCTGTTATAAAACCGTTTCAGAAGGGTCGTTCACCATTCGGCAATACTCCAAAAGATGACTGAAATCTAAGCAGATGGTCAACAGGCGAATGTGATGACTGAGCTGTGAATACAGAGCCAACATCAATAAACGACATGTTCTGTGGACGCATTGAGGTATAATCGAGAACGCTCATTAGTTCGGAAAAAAATCTTGGGCAAGTAGACGCAAGTGCCTAACGAACACAACCGTTAAATTTGATTAGCCATCAAACGAGCTTTCAGCAGGCAGAATTGTTCACGGACGGTATAGGTCTTAATGGAGCATCAGTTTCATGAATCTTCGATGGTCTTCCAAGATTATTCTTGTTGGTTTTAGTTACCTAAGTAAAATGGACCTATACAACAAAAGTAACTGTAGCCTCCAGGCTGGCAGTTTTTCGATCACTACATTGTTCTCACATTCCATTAGTTTGCCTTTATCTGCATGTAACGTCTACATTTCACTCACAAAATCAGGTTTTATCCTGATAGATTCCACAAAAGCCGTTTTCTGACTCCAGAAAAACACCGACTTCCATGACACAAAATTGTTTAATGGTTTCATATTATCAATGTACCAAGCAACATTGTTGGAAAAATAGTCAAAAGTCTCTGCGAAATAAAAGCCGAATGACCTTTCAGCCACTCCGCATTGTAATAAGACGTAAGAAGAGGGTGGAGAAATTGATTGTATACGTTTAAAAACTGAACACGCTTTTGCAGCTTGCAGACATTATTTAGGATGGCTCGAATGTTAGTCACACGGGTAACACTTCAAGTTTTATTGTGTTCTTAAAAGTTGAAAAATCTAAGACTTATCAATCATGTCTTCTGTGGGATCGATCAGAACACAGTTAGCTTTTGATTACCATTGTTAGTTCGGAAGTATTTGGCTGATGTAACTTCTCAGATTGTCACGTTCAAAAATAAACATTAGATTCGATTTTCACTGCCTGATCAGAAGACGTCAACGGTACATTTCCTGTCATTGCCGGAATGTGGACGCCGGCCACGTTTTTTTTTACGGCAATCGTTTATAACCATTATGCCCTTCAATTCACATCAGGCACGGCCAACTTATCCCGCTTGACCACTCGATCACAGTCGCAGGCGAGTGATGCCTCAGTTATCCGATTGTCTTGAGACGATATAGTGCGTCTGTCACATTAAAAAATATGTATTACCTACAACATTTTATAAGAGTGATACTTCAGTTTAGGGCTTTTTTGGAGAGAGCATAGCTAGAATGTTTAAATACGAAAGCTGCGTTCATCCGTGACTGGTGTTCATTCGAACTCGGAGTTTCAGTTTGGCTTCAGACTCCGGTTGTCTTTTAGACAGTTGACGTTCAAGCACACAGTGTTGTTGGACAGTAGTTTATCGAGCTGGTTTGATTCCAATAAAATGAAATCCAATCCGATAAAATCTTCATTTTTAACCAGATTGCTATGCTTTGTCTCCCCGGTTCACCTTCCTGATCTCTGTTACTTAAGTATTTCGAGTTCTTATTAAGGATTTCTCCAGTATAAACTACTCTAAAAATGCGTATGATAGTAGATATGATGTACTTGTGTTATGTCACTGTAATTACGTTGTTTTACCGGGCCTCAACGGTGCGGAGACGACGAACACGAGCCAGCTCAAAATGTGATCACCGCAGATCATGCACAGCAGAAGGTGAACAAGAACGAAAAATCTAGCTGCATGCATAACTGATCTACTGCCAACCTTGCTAACCGAGCAATCGGTCTGAGTAGACATACGATGGAGCGGTAATCAGCGCTGCTTCCTGAACCCACCTCTGTCAACCGATTTCACAAGCTCCATCTAGCATCGTCTAACAGGCACCAGCCATCCAGACTCGTTTCGCTGTATACGGTCTGTAACACGCTGTGCTAAAGCAATAGATAAGTGGAAAGTAACCCAGTCGCGAAATGTGAGAAGCTGGTCAGTGTGGTGTCAGCAGATGACGGTTGTGCCCCATAGTGATTGGGCTAGCCCAATCGTTGCAGGCGGACATGGAGACAGTTATACATAGGGTAGCACGGATGCAGAATAGCGTTTGAAATTTTCAACGACTCACAGGTGTCGGCGTAGTTTCCGACGCCGATGGCTAACTGGGCGCCGGCCTACGACTACATGGCATTTCAACAGTCACCTGAGCTTTCTATAGGAATACTGAACGTGTGACGTAAATCGATTTCACGTTCACACAAATAAGCGTACCGGTATAGGACAAAACATCAGTTGAATCGTCCAAAATCCCGTTCTGTGCATGAAACATTTATGACGTGCTTTTTTTCGGGAACACAATAGACATGCCGATTTATGCGCATCACGTGATAGGATGGATGGAATGCGACTTGCCCTGTCTCACGTGACTCTGTCTAGCGCAAAAGCGTTATCTTCCTAAGGTGAGAGAATTCAAAGGGTTGGTCGTGGTTCAACAAACTCAAGAGTGGACATACGAGAATATTAGATACATTTACCTGGATTTCGGCCTCACGGGAAGTGGCTACTGAACATTAGTTGAGCTTTCTGACAAGTAAGCGTTGAATGCGATTTCCCTCTAAAGATGGAAATACTTTTCAATTCGTTTAAACTATTTTCCAATTAGAGGGGTGGGTGTAAGGTGGATTGACAATACTGAACAGTTTTTGATGTGCTGTGTGTAAACAATCCCGAAGTGCCATCAATCCAGAACATCAAACCGTCATTGTGTGGTCAGAAACAGTTCGTGTTGATATTCTTGTTGGTCCGGCAATAATGATAGACACTCGTCTGTGCGTGCATAATTGTTGTGACCTTATCAGTCTCCTGTTGTGTATTTATGCGCTTTTATAACCACGTTGCATGCACATGTACATTCTGTGTTCAGGAGAATTTTATGTGGAAAAATTCATACTACACGATAAAGACGATTTAAAGAGTTGGGAGAAATTATCCAGAAAATCAATATGGGGAACTTTTTTGCTGACTGCTTATCCTTTCATGTAAATAGCGAACCTTTATCTTATATTATTTCCGGTGAGTAGCCAGAGATCACGTTCAATAATAACATCACGTGGTCATTTCATATTAAAGTTTACATTCTAGGGTAATAATTTTATACTGTTGTGTCGGGTGTTTTAAACCTCTCTCACTGTCTCGTTTCTTTCATGCAGTTGATTTAGTAATGCATGACTATGCTGTACAATGGTTGTCTTTCCAAATGTGTTGCTTAATAATATCATACTTTTTGCTATACTCTCAAACCATCTATCAATTTGTAATGGAATTCTTGTTAACAGAGTCGTTTCCCCCCTAACAGTACTATATGCCATACTCCGTCCTCCTAATTCAGACTTCGCTGAATATATTTCCAGGTCCGGATATAACCATTTGTTTGCATGCCTCCGGTCTCACCCTTCTGATCGATTTCCACGTATCCATATTGTTAAAGAAGCCGTGAGAGTGAAGCAGTAGTCAGCTTAAATTGAGACCGATTACGGTTGTTCACAGAACTGTCCATGGTTTATTATTAATAATAATATTATCAATATATGAATCAGTGCCGAAGGAAGATGTAACAATAGAAAAGACTGAAAATTCATCTTTCGAATTTCACAAAACTTTTTAGTGATTTACGTGGATTAAACTTGATGTATACAATAACTGGTTACAACAAAATCCACCGAGAGCAGTTGATCATGTTGAATGAATCTCACGAAACAGACAATTACGACTGAATTCCGCAAAGCTCATGATAACATCATGACATGAAAGTTGACGTTGTTATGTACATAACTTAAGCAAACGAAATGCTGACAGTCATGATTTTCTGTCTGAATTGTGACAAGAAGAACAAAAGTAGGCCTAGAATGAGAGAACACATCCGCGTATGGTTGGTTTGTTAGAATACGAGCAGCTGTACACTGACGTATGAAAATAAAACGAGTTAGCAAAATGGCTAGCAAATCAATTTGATACGCAATTAGTTAAAGTTCAATTGAAGTGACAAAAGTGGTTCGAAGGCTTTTGGTTAGAACATTCTTAATAACACCTTGATGTACTAACAAAATGTACACATAAACAAATGAACGATGGTTATTTCCGTTAAGTTTACAGTGAGATTTACGAGATGTTAGCGAATCGGTTCGATTCATTACACGAAGGACAGCAGAACGTCGGATGGATAGGTGTAAAAGAATACGAACACGCATAAACTTTATACCCACACTAAGGTCGTTTTAAATCAGAATTAAGACAGATTCCTACACGGTACACAAAGACACATCGATGTAGATAGACTCAGTTCAGGCGAAAAGAGAGAGGATTGCCATCAATAACTTCATGACAGTCTATTGAAAGAATAATCCCAATACAGGCTAGATAAAACAGACCGGAGCGACAGCCTAATACAAACGAATTGTTCGTGGTTGTCCATCCTTATCAAATCAGGCCAAAATTCAGAACATCAGGTTTGGTTCTATCAAGTATCTAAACCCGCCTGAACTGAACGGTGTTCACTCCCCCCATGTGAGGCCATCGCTGGGTAGACAAAGATGGGAAAGACCTACGTACACAAGCCGAATGGCAATGTGAACAGGACGGTAGAACAGCAACGTTCCAGCTGGTTTGAACAAAGTGTATACCCAGTCTATTTACGGGCCTAACTACGAAACTGGTTCGTGTTATCCTACGTTCAAAACCCCCTCCCCCCAACTTTAGGACCCACGATCTGGCCACCACCTGGAACGGATTAGACAGTAAATGTCAAACCCTTAGTGAAGCTGTTCAGTTCACTCGTTTCACAATGTTTTCTGTTTGCCTCCCTTCCTAACCTACCACCGGGCAGCGTTAAAACCGAGGGCACCGTCTTAGATGCCCTATCCCACTGGGACATCAATGCACACTTTGTGAAAGGGCAATGTATAGTTTTAATCAGTTTATCCGAAGTCAGTACAGTAGTGATGCGTTGATAAGTGTA
>LOND01000064.1:220607-243190 GCA_014220965.1 Paragonimus kellicotti
AACTATTTTCTCTTTAATAGATCAGACAAGATAGAAGCGCAGACGATACGAGAGAATAATTTAAAAGAATCCGAGGAATGAAAGCGAAATTTCCATTCGAGATTGAAAGAAACATTTGAGGAAATGTCATTCGGGTGAATAGCAGTAGCAGAACGATTCACGTTTATTCATATCCTTGGCATTCGGTTCTTACAACATCACTCCATAAGTAGACGTGTAATGACTTGTTTTGAAGTACAGTCTGTATAACAGCGTAAGACGTGACACTTTGTTGAAACATGCGGCCGATACTCTTTTGGGGATCAGCAGTGATGTTTGAAATAATATATTGAGTGGGAATCCTTGTCATCAGGCGGCTGTGCTGATAAGATGGCGTTTTTCTGGCGGGCTGCTTAAAGCAACGTTAGCACAATATATTGCTCTATCGTCTAAATACCATCTCGCTTTTGTTGGACTGATTCAAGCTTAGTGGCACAATCTGCCCACATGTTGTTTGATTAGGTCTTTATGACTGTGTCATGAGACGACGGTGGCCTGCGTACCTGACGGGCTCATAGCACGAAATCACTTTTCGGAATGACTCTCTTCCATGTGTATCGTTTACCATGTGGACACAAGATTTTTCCATAAGTCTAGCCCAACGGACATGATTGAAGCTGGGCCTGATGATGCCATCTCATAGTCACACATACATGCTATGTCAGGCTGATAAAACCAAGTGTGTGTGTGTACTGGTACGGAAATTATCTTTCTGTATAAAACCGAACTGTCTAGCAAAAATACATTCAAAAAAGTTAGAATAGTATAAACTAGCTTGCTCTGGACAGTGTAACGTCTGAAACGTAGGAAGGACTTGTTAATTAACACTTCAAACATTTATTTGAGAGGATTGTTCAAGAGCTACAGTACGAAGATACGGATACATTTAGAACGCTCTGTCTGTAGTGTATGGTTAAGTTCTTTCTTCGATGGTTTCATCAAGACACTCGTGGTTGATAAACATTAAACCCACGTCGACCTTCTGTAATTCGGAGTTAGGTTAACCCTAATCCTATGGTTTGGACAGAAATATGGGGGAACAAGTTTCATTGGATCAAAATTCTTCAACCATACCCTTATGCTTGTCACGGAAGAATGTACCTCGGGTATTGAATCAGATTGGAATTCGTAAATCCGTTTGACACTACTGCTCATCTACAACACACAAATATTTCGACCTTATTTCTCATTAGTCACTGACCGGTAAAAGAAGGGCGATGGAATGGCCAACAAAGTCAACGTAGTTTCTCCTCAAACATCGCACTTATCATGATGGGTCAAGGTTTGATTACCTCATTATACGAGAGTACTGTCGAATAACAACAGATAATTTATTGATGTCTATGGGTCCTGCACTAGGCGGCTGTTTTTCTGTAAGCAGAATAAAAGATGGACGCAGTGAGGTTCTGTTAAAATAAAACTTATCAACTCATTTCTCACGCATTGTTTCATTACTGACGAAGTTTGGCTGAAAATGAAACACTGTGACTTAACTCTGTCTTAAGTTAAGTCTTGTTTAGTCTTGTTTAGTCTTGTTTATACGATTAAGGTTTTCGAAATGAACTTGCTCAAACCGTGGTTGCTGGTATAAGACAACGCTGATCATAAGGACAGACAGTCAGAAGCTGCTAATTGATTATGTTCTGTTCTTTCAGGAGTTTGAGAGAAAGCTCGGTGTTGTTGTCTTATCAATTGCATCTCATTCTGTTCTTTCCCAGTTTTACTAAACTTGCCAATATCGGGAAAAATGAAGCTTGTTTTGTCGTCCTAATTTGTCCTGTTTGTCACTCTGTCTTCTTTCTAACTATTTTCTCTTGTTGAATACTGAGATGCATGACCAGTCAAATATTGCCAGCCATGCAACTATGAGCCAAACAGCAATGATGTTATCGATCGTCGGATTTAGGGTCCCAGTGATCCCTTGAACTTTCTAGCCACAAAAGTGTACCTGTATCAACATTCGATATTCACGGTGTCGTTCTGTAATCGTGGCTGATAATCTACATGATCTGTTCATTCGTATCCCCAGAGAGAGAGAGAGAGAGAGAGAGAGATAAGTAGATAAAACTCGCCTGGCTGACTAGATTGCAGCAAACAAGCATGACGCGATACATGCCCAAAATATACATAGACGTCTCAACTTACGGAAGTCAGTTATAATTGACATGACCATTTGTGCAATGATTCCCAAGTCAAAACTAAATGTTTCTGGATGCACCTAGTTACGAGTGACTTTTGAATGTGTCGTATCCTTGTCAGAATCGGACATTACCAGACACGAATGGCTTCGTATAAAGTGACTTAGATGAATGGAATTAGTCATCGAGATGGTTTGGCTGGGCTCAGCCTGGCTTGTAAATATTGTGCTGTGGATTGACACCAATCATAGTAATCTGTTCTACGAAAAGCGCTGAGTAGTAGTCTCTGAGGTTCCACATAGCTTTTTGGCACTAATACTAAAGCGGTTGTTATGTTCGGGCATACCGTTTCTGCATCTGGTTCGAACCCAGCCGAATTCTTACAGTAAGGTCGCCTGTGATTACCTGATTGGTCCGGTAACTACTGTTGGTGTTGCATACATCTTTGTTTGGAAAACTGTAGACAATCATGATCATTCGAATTACCACTGTGAGATTCTCAAAAATTTCAGCGGTGACCGATACAATAAGCCTCCCCAAGGATACAGAGTTGCGTTAAGATAAAAGATACCCACCGCATGACCAAATGTTCGCAGGTCAGGTTTTTCGCGAGTGAGCTGAACGCAAGGTACCGGCCGTGGACTTAGAGGCCAGTGGTGACCTCAGATTCAATTCGTATGTTTGGATAACCCGTGCCCTCGTCCACATGAGCGTGTCTAACGTGTACATATCGTCGATGGTCACAGTTGACGACCCGCAGGACCGGGGCCATCAACAACTTATTACGTGAATGACCTGAAATCTCAACTGTGCGCACGGATGTACGCTGTATCGGGTATCGGTAGAACTCACATGCACTCGATCGCATGTGTGTAAAGCGAGTGGAGGTCAAGTGAGATAAACATTGTACAGGGCAAACAAAGGGCCAGGGTGAGTAGAGAGCATCTCCGAAACTCCTCATGTGATTCAACATAACTTTGTTAGCACACACCTTGAATTAAGAGTTGTTCCTTAAGTCATTAACCTAGTGTACCGCATTTCAATTGTGGAACCAGTTTTGCTAGACGTTCATTCGAAAGTGTGTGCGTACACTAAGTAACCCAAGGAATTCTGGATTAAACCAGATAATCAAAAGCAAATCATTCCCACGTCTGCTCAGATGCATCTAAATAATTCAAACCGTAACTAGTCATCAAAGTTTCCTTGTGCAGCTTTCCCCTAAACATCCAGAAACGTTGTGCGCATGCCTTGGAACTACTTTGACCACTCCGTTTCCTAAACGGGCTAAATTGCTGTTTCCCAAATCACTTAAAGGCTGCATGATATTCATTCATTTGACTTCGTGGACCCAATATCTATTTTATCGCAGAAATGATCAGTCGTAAACATTAATAGATTGGACAAAAGAAGGTCATAGAAACTGTTATATCATGCTAACTGTGCTAACTCATGTAACCTATTGCGAACAACTGGAATATGTTTGAACCTCAGAGATGTTTGAGTTAGATACAAAATATCATCAGTACACCTAAGTACGGCTTTGAATCAGATCAGCGTAGTGGAGTCAGATGTATAAATCAGCAAGTAGCCACGGTAACTGAGTTCTCCCGATAAAAGCTGGAACCAACGTTAGTGAAACCGAACTTTTGGACAAAGCAGTTGAATCCAAAATACGGATGCGAGGGAAACATTAAAGCTGCTATTAAAAACACTCACCTGAGCAAACGATTCAGTGCATACAAAGAATATAAATTTGGAATGAGCAAAGTGTTTCGTTTCAGGTAGTTTCTGATTGTAAAGACTGCGGAGATGTCCGGTTCATTCGTGAGAAAAAAACACGTGGCAAACAAACTTGTTTTTAATGTCTCATCCTACATCGTATGCGTATGGGTTTACTAGCAGGGCGGTAGATAATACATCAATTGAGCAAGGAATATTACTCATGACTGTTTGTTTGGTTCGACTCGTGAGGTTATACTACATAACACCAAACAATGGACTGTACAAAGTTGGTGTGAGGATAACCACATCTACATAATACATCTAGCTCGGGTATGGATGTACGGTCATGACAGGCTTAATGCGTTCCCTAGACGTTTTTTGAGTGCATAATGAGGGCAAATGTAAATGAATTGCAACAACCTCTGCGTCTGTCCGTATACGACCTTTGACCTGCTTCGATCACGCCTCCAACACTCGGTAAACCAGCTTGAATCAATCGGACGGGTTGATCGGATGGTTCGATTCGGCCAAAGTCTCACCGACTACAGAAGAACAGACCATTATCGATCCTCAGGTTAACCATATCGAATTATGCCCCGGATGCGTTCAGATAATCGACGTACTGTGCCACTTACGTAGATTGTTTCATATGAACAAACGAAACAGTGACCACAGTAAAAGACAGCGTGAACAAGAAACATATTTTTCATCTAAAAACGCAAAAGTGATGTGGATTTAAACTGAACATGTAAATGAGCTGTGAAATGAGTTCTGTTAATCGTTGTACTAAATCTCTTGATTATGCTTTCAGCAGAGTATTAAGAATACGTACGCGAAATGTTATTTAATGTGTAGTGGCACAGTACGTCCCTCTATCCTCTCCGGAGGAAGCAAACTTGTTGCTTCGGTGGAGGTATTCACGGTGGACAAACTGACTTTTCTTCAGAGACACAACCGATGTAAGCATAGGCATCTGATTCTTAAAATGGACTACCCAGCATCCTCAGCTTGCAACTTGATTTGATGATTACGCAATAATCCTGCAGTACCCATATTTTCGTAATGTTCACACTAAAGAAAAGAAACCAAACGGTCGGTTGTGATCGTCCAACAGTATGATTACACAGGTGCTGGTATACTGTTAGGCCGCGCAGATAACGATTATTCCAACCTAGGAACTCGCGACTAGATGAAAAGTATCCCACCCACTTGTTCGTCTAGTATTTGGACAGCATACGAGAAAACGTTCTGTTTTAGGGAATTTCATTGAGCTAGTAGCCTGAGCTTACTATCGCTGGTGTTTGGTAACCAGAGCTAAGGTGTGATTGAGTGGACGGAACTGAGAATTGTTTGAGCTGGGTTTCACATGACCAGACAAGACAATCGATAGTATCGAAAAAATAGAGAGCATGACAAACATACCCACTTATAAATACGATCAGCAATCACCCGTTAATGACCGCTTTAAGAATCACACAAAAACTAATCAAATGTGGTCTGCTTCTTTCTGCTTTCGGATGGAAAGGACTTCAATTAACTTGGTTTAATAATTCCAAGTGTTCAGATTCCTGAAAGAATTTTTACTCTCTTTTGTGACTCCAAATGCACATGAGGTCATTCCAGAATTACACCGTCCACACGTTCAGTTAATCATTCAAGGGAAGTTGGTTGGTATAAATCGAAAAAGAATAAGTCATAGGTTAGGTTCACCTGTCGAATATACGTCGGATCTTAGCTTACCAGAGCAATATGTGAAGGTAGAAGTTCCTTCTGTATTCATAGACACGTGGTCAGTACAAGAAATGACTGTTGAAATAACTAGTGTGAACTATTTCGCGCTGCTGTATAGACTATTAAGTTCGGGCTGATTTCACGCGAATAATTGTTTCTACTCTATGGCAGGGACCTAAGAGAGCATCATTCAAACTAAAGAAACACATTATCGTGATAGGGTTCTTGTTGCGGTCAACGGAATCAACGCATGATTGTGGTTTACGTAAAGAAACCACGTTACACACAGTCGAAGTGGTTGGCGGTGTAGTGGACAAGTGGGTATGCGCTAGACCCTCGTCCACTAACAATTTAAAACGCCTTTCCTGAAGAGCAATCGAAACGTAGTCCCAACAGGCATCGAACTAGAGAACGCAGTGGGGTTTAGAAACAAACCGTATATTTCCAGCAATGTTTGATAAGTAGTTAGCTCTAGCCTAGTCTGGGACCAACGGCAGCAACCAAGAGAAGAAAGAAAAGAAGCGCGAGGTGGGCTACCGCCCACTCGGCGGCACTCAAAAGCGCGCCAAGCGAAAAGTGCGTGGAACCTTCGAGTGCGTTAAACAACGCTCGAAAAGGTTCGGGTTAAACGACCTTGAAGAATGGAATAGAGATGAGTCGTTAGGAAAAGGACAAGCGTTCACTGCGTGCAATTAGTTGCACGACTGAAGAAAGTGGCACTGAGTTCATATCAGGCCTCCTATAGCAGGCGTACACAGAATCATGCGTACAGAACAAGCAAGCGGGAAAACGGTTGCAGCCGGGATCCTTAGAGAAGCCACACGATCGCTGGTCACTACAGGGCATCTGTTTCGGATCAGCCTGTCACAGTGACCGAAGCCAAAGTGGTTTGCGCTGCACCACTTATGGTTCCACTCACACACCCAGTATCCAACATGAACCAGAGAAAACAAGACCAAGAGGCACGTGAGTGGAGGTATTTTTGGTACAGCCGGCCAATGCTAGTTAGCCAGTTTTTAGGTCAGTCTGAAATGGAAACCATTATGCGTCAGACACCAAAAATGGAGATTCCAATAGTAGGATCTAAAGCGGGCAGTAAAAATATTGAAAATATAAGACAAGAATTAGTCCGGTATAGGAATACATATTATTGCACTCTAGCCAGGATAAGAAGAAAAACAGCCCACCCTCCACAAATACAGGTCAGTTTGTCACACACGGTTGGCGGCGGCATCCGAAACGGATTAGCCTGTCACAGTGACCGAAGCCAGAGGACGCCTGCGCTTCAAACCATCACCCCAAGTGGCTTGCGCTGCACCACTTGTGGTTCCACTCACACACACGTATCCGGTGTAAACCCGAAGGAATAAGACCAGTAGGTGTGTGAGTGAGGCCTTTGTGTCCAGCCGGCCAATGCTGGTTAGCCAATTGAATGGCTAGCAGGAAAAGGAAACCCTTATCTCTCGGAAAATAAACAGAGAGAGACTACAATGACAAGATCTAAACTGAGAAGAAAGATATGTAAAATGTAATACAAGAAGCATTTCAGTATACGAATGTATGTTCCTGCATTCCAGAGAGGATAAGAATGAAAAACAAGATTCAGATTGGACTACGAAAAGAACAGGCAAACCATTCATCATACAATACACCAACAAAGCTGAAGATAAGAATGGGTAGAAGACCGCAGACACCAGGTTTCTGAAAAGAGAAGCGGATTAGTTGCCAAACGACCATAGTCTTGGTCGATGCAATCAGTAACAGAGATAAAATGGATATACTGATATGACCTACCTGAGCCTAACGTACTCGTCGTCTCTTCGCCGACGGTGCACTATGAGTACGCTGGTGACCTACTAATCCGAGGCGGCCAGCGCATTCACGGCCGCACACATCGCAACGCCATATAGTCATGTCACCACGACCTATGGCACCGATGGTTCCTTTGCGTACCGCGCGCTTCCGTTCTCGGCCGCGTAATAACTGCTCGTTGAACTCGCGGACGCCCGTCCGAATCGTATTCCTCCAGACCGTCCGGTTCAACGCTAAGTCTTCCCAACATCTGAAATCAATTTTACAACGTGAAAGACTTACCTGCATTCACACACATACACACACACACACATGTATGAATCAGTGGGCAGAATGATACGACTGAACAGTCAGCGACGCCTTGCGAGCTCTCGTATTGCTGCAGACCATGGCCAACTTGACAGATGTTGATCACAATATTCTATCAGCCTTATCTCTGCGAGGTATCTTCAGATCTAGTTCATGCCAAGCGTGTACGATTACTAGCCAAACACCATTGAGCAGCCTCTTCTAGTCAGTGCACCAGTTCTCACTGGTTAAGTAAAATTTTGCTGTACGGTTGGCGTCATTGTATTACTCCTGCCTCAGCCGCTTGATCACGTGCTTTTTTTACATTTCAAATCGAGTCAAGCGGATCTCGTTGCTTTTTCAAAAATGCACACGTTCTTACATGCTCACAAAGTAGCCGTACCGGTTGGTCTAACTTCCGGTTCATCCGAGGTGTGCGTATCGCCAGCGCGTCGCTTCCTCATGTAGAGACGTGTTTTTTTCACACAATTGTCCGAAAGTGGACCACTTTGATTCAAGCTTGTAGGGTCCGAGCTGGAATGACGGAAAATGGTGTATGAAAATTAGGACGTCGGAAACCCGGGGATAAACTCCACGTGCACAAGCGTGTTTATTTACGTGAGCATTGTTGCTAACACAACCAGGCGCAACAACAACGGTGACGACAACAGCAGTAAAAAAAAATCACAATCCTCAACTGGCAACCGTCACGCGCAGCAACGAAAATATAACTCATCAACATAATGATGATCTATTGTGTTGTTGTTCCTGAACCCCTGGTCTTCATTGTCCAATAGGTCGTGCAATAGACTGGGTCACACGTTGTGTAATCGAAAAGGCCGATCACTTTAACCGTTGCCATGTCGTTTGTATCTGTCTGTTTCGCGTTATTATCATTCGATGTTGTTGTTGTTGTTAGTACCGGTCGTGTCGTTTCCAAGATTTATCGCATAAATTGTAAAACGTGCCACAACGTCACAAACCCATGCCACGTAGATCTTAAGCAAACCGTGTGCGGTAACTGTCAACTATGTAGTCACCTTCCTGAGCATTGTCGTTCTGGGCAATATCTTCTATAATCCTTAGTATGCATTCCGGTTGAAATTTTTGTTAAACTTTCAAACCCAAAAAGTTATCCGTTAAAACTGGATGAGGAAGTAGTGACGAATAGCGTGTTCTTGATTACGATACCACACACACGCCGATCAAAAAACAGTACCTTCATTTCAACGAAAGTCTATCCAATGTGTCACCAAAATCCGATAAACTGAGTTAGCATTCTATACAACGATCTACATCTTACCTTTGTTTAGTCAAGCAAAGAAGAAACCTATCAAACATGTGTAATGAAATACTACTGAACTTAGTTGTATAGTTCCTATGATAATGTTACCTAATTGATTTGGAATGTATGCCAGATGTTCATGACATAATTTCACTTAATACCAGTTCTCGTTGTAACCTTCAACTGGATGGTCATTGGAAAAATGTGTTTCATTTGAAAGTTATGTTTTCATTAACTGGCAAACAAGATTATGAATACAAATGAAACATACATGTCCAATGCATCAAGACGGCAAGAAGACATACATTGCGAGATGCAAGCATTTCGTTTATTCTCATCAGTCGATTACATAAAACATTCGTTATATAGGTTAAGGCGTAGCGACAAAACAATGAAATGAACGAACATCACATGGGTGCAATCAGGGTTCACTGCCACGGTAACGAAATTGATTGCGTCAGCACCTTTTGCCAACAGAGGGCCGGTGCGTGACGCTTGATCAACAATGCCTCGGAGAACGCCAACAACCTAGGGTTGCAATTTAGCAAATTGTCCAAGTTTATCAAATATTTGCTTGATGGGCACAGAACATGGTAAAATGTAACAGTATGTAGTGCACATTGTTGAGTTTCAGCATCTTCCTTTTGCATTGGTGCACGGTTAGAGATAGACACTACACTGATGTTCCGTGTTACACATCTTTGAACACGCCTCGAATAATTGATCACACAAACAAACAGAATTAGTTCTGGATGACAATCTGCATTATTTGAAATCAGGGAATCGTATTTGCGTTCAAGCTTCCTACGTAAGTAAAGGGGATACACCTTAGGCTTGTTATGGTAAGCATTTGTTATTCTCGGTAGACCGGTATGCACATATATATGGTCACATTATTAATATTGAAATCAGAGTCTACAAATGATTGATACCAATGATACGTACGATCACAAACTATAACTTGGTTGGTTCACTAATGAACAAAAGCAGACTAGTAACAATACGGATATTTGTCCAGTCATGAGCATGCACCTCGCAAAAACGTCGGCATGAACAGTGCTAAGCAATCCTTTGTATCGGGGTTGAACGGGCAGTAAATTGTTTTCACGGTTCACTGCCCAATTGTACGCCGAATGTAAACAAACAAGTCAGCACTTTCAAATTGGTCCTGGTATTTGACAAAGTAAGCTCGATCTCGATCCTGCCACACGGTAATGGTTTGTTACATCCACTCTCGCATCTGGCATGAACGACTTGCTGTATACAATAGGCATATTCTCTTGGTACTTAAACAATTTCTTACTAAAAGTCGAATCGTAACTCTGTTTATTACACGATGATGTTCACCCAACAGGTGATTACTGAACTATCTACTGCTCATGTATACATTCATTTGACGTACACTGGAACACAACACGGCTTAATGTATCCTCCAAAGTTTTTCACTATAATTTGTTGTTATGCGTGTTGCTAAAATATCGTTGTATAGCCTTCACCAAATCGGGTGTATTACAAGATCTGCATTGTTTACTCTCTCCTGTCAGCTTAAAACAATCTACCGGGTGACACGTAATCTATACTCTCGATTATACCGACCTAGAGGATAGAGAGCTAGTAGGACTCTGTTCCAAGTCAGAAGTGGTCGAATCGATTGGAATTTATGCGGTAATACTGACAAAAAAGATTAAGATAGACATGCTATTTCACCTTGAACGTGAATCTACGAGATAATCCAATTATTTAGTGAAAAACGTGTCCTGAATGAAACGACCGAAAAGTGACCTCACGGTCAGTCAACGTGAAATGAGCTAACTAGAAAAATGAGGAATGAATGAAGGATGAGAATATGGCAAACAATATCACACAAGAAGGATTGGGCAAATAAACAACGGCAGTTTAAAAAAACAACAGAAGAAGAAAACCAAGATACACTATCTGTTTACAAACGTGGTAGAAATTTCGTCATAGTTGTACAATGTACGTATCAAAAAGCAAATGAAATGTAAACAGTGGAACCAACTTTTTACGTGCACATTAGACATACTTCAATAAATTCAGAACTAGATATGGTAACAAGTATAGAATGCTAAAAATAGTAAACAATTTTCATCCGATACTCATTTAACCCCTAACACTAGTTTCTCTGCTCACAGTCGCTTTCGTTTAAACCAATAGCAAATACGGACTCACAGTTCATCTTCTGGTGTGTTTGTTTCGTCGGATTACTTGTTTACGGCACAGTTTTTTCGCTAGAATAGACGTGTTCTGGAACGATTAACATTTTTCCACTTTGAAGGGTACCGGACCTAAGGATGTCTCATTTTGTGACAAACGTGGATTGCTCAATTTCGGTCAGAGAGTTGTTTAGCTATAAGAAGAATTTTTACAATTATGTGTTGAAAATTTTCATGTTTCGTAACCATGTCCCAAATGAACTGTTCTTGGTTGTACTCACGTCCGTGTACTGTAAGTTCCTATTAGATAAATCCGACCACATGAATGATTGACAGATATTAATCCAGACCAACCTTCCCAACGGTTTGGCTTATCGGTTAGCTATCTTGACCGAAACCATCATGTGTTCTATGATGCCCGCTTCCGTATGCAGATGTGTTACTGTTGTATTCAGTGAGGGAAGTAATTGTATTATCCTAACAAAAAACATACTGATCAGTTGTGCAATTAAACAAGAGAATAAAATTGTCTATGCATAAACACATATTGACTATAGTAATTGAAGATCATACAGGATTGAGCACAGTCGTCGCATTTCTATAGACTTTACAGTCAATCTCTTTTGAGAAGAAACACAAGACTCGAGTTTTGTTCCTGTCAGAGCTCGTTGGTTGTGCATATCCTTACCACGGCTGGGATGTAAACTCCAACCATGCTTTCATTAGGCAATCGATCTGACTACTGCCGCATTGGCTGCATCCTATGTGCGCTTAAATTTTCATATGCACATGTTCAGTCACACTCGTTTGTGAGTACTGCTGAAATTACCCCAATGTCTCGACGAGAGGCAGCTACTGCTTGTTAACTCCAGTCAATAACCTTGCAGTTAGGATTCCATGATTAGTTTGAAATCTCCAATCTCATTAAACCTGCTATGTGGTATTTTAGATTACTCATGAGCAGCCTGGATTTGGTTAAGTTCAGGTTGTGCATCAGTGGCATTCGATTGCAGCCTTCAAAGCTAAGCAGAATTTCCAGCCGGAGTATGCACTACTGATAAGTTCTAACAAGGACAAAATTCGAGTCTAGTAATTCGTCTTGAAAAAGGCTGGTTGGGAATTCTGTATGAATGTGAAGACTGCGATCAAATGTGGATGCTGTTCAACTTACAGTTAACCAAATCCCAGATTGCTCACGAGTAACACCTTATGTGATTTCGCCCCTATAGCCCGATTCAAAATCTGACCAGTCGGGATCAGTGGTGATGTGCGGTGTGCAATGAGATTAGCGATTAGATTCTTATCCATCTGTTTGACCCACTGTTTGGCCTCTTGAGCCAATTCCGACTGGGTTTTGTCAGAATAGGGTTCCTATAGTGTTAGGGCATGAATACGGGAATCCCCATCAGACTATGATTTACAGGAATCTAATTCGTACTGACTAGGTGAACAGCGTAGTCAGAAAACAGCTTACGATATGGATTCATTTCTCACGAGCTCGTCAGTTATCAGTGTGTGAATAGTACGTACAAAAAAGATTTGAGTAAAATAGCTGACAGTACAACTTGAGATGGATCAAGAGTGCTGATCACTGCGAAACATAAGAGACAGAAGATTGACAGTCCGTTGGTTTTGTGCACATAGAACCGCCTGCCGACGATCGATCAATAGGGCTTCGACATACTTGAAAATCTGTGAAAGTAACCGATGATGTCTAACTATAAAGTCTTTTCATCTAACGTCAATTATCAACACTTGGTTGTCGATATCAACCATCCGTTTAAATATGATTATCAACTTCAATCCACACAACCTGTGTACAAACGTCGTGCGTTGCACATTGAACGAACACAACATTTCTTTCTACCCTATCTCCCATGCTTTTCATGTCAACACATCATCTTTCAGTTGCGCTTTGGATGTGGGACACAAACGGTAAACATGGCCTGGAGTGCAACCGGAAAAGTACATCGACACGTGCACACGCAAGTGAACCACCCACCGCTCGGGATTGGGAGTGATCGGTTGCGAGAGAACATTACCAAACGAGCGAAATTGCTGTTATTGTTGACGCAGTGGTTGTTAGTGTTTTCGTGCGATAAACCAGATGACTTCAGCCAAAAAGTCACAAAGCGGGCTGTGAGGTAGTTATTATTTGGAAGCAATCCGCGTACACACGAAAATACTCAGGAATCTGGTTCAGATGAGTTCGTCCAAATAGTGACGATAAAGTATCCGATGGTGATGACACATGGGCACTGGGTTGTCAGTAGTGTGTTGGTGTAAATCCGAGAGTGCACAAACCTAATCTAACTGAGTAATGATCAGGTTGCCCGATCGCCTCGAGAGGAGACACAGTTACTGTCTGTTAACTCCAATCGATGACCCCTCGACTAGGACTTCTCTCCAAGTTGAAATCACAGAAATCATTAACTTGTTGAGCGGTATTTTGATTACTGATGAGTAGTAGGGGATTTGGTTTTTCATATAGATTGAACATCACCCACAATTGATCGCAGCTGTCGCATTCCCATAGACTTTCCAGTCGGCCCCTTTCGAAAAGAAGCACTAGACTCGAGTTTCGCTCTCATTAGAGCTCGTCAGTAGTACATAATTTTGAATGGTGTTCAGTTTGCGACTCCAGCCTTCCATTCCACATGATGTGGGGCTACAACTGGACCAGTGGCTCATTCAACTCATCTTACCCAGGATTGTGATCGATGGTCATTGAAAACCAGCCGTGTCTCACGTGATGTACTGTTACCCAGCTCCGGGTAGCAAGTTCAGCAGAAATTCTATTAAAGTAAAACTTTACAATTGTCGACAACACAATTTAGTCGCAATTGTTGTGTTATGAAAACAGTGAATACCTGCTGCATGTTATATTTCAGTGGAAGAAGTATTATTTGGTTTGGTATGTACTGTAACTGACTACTTCGATTCACGACTTAACTTTCGTTCAATCGGGTTCTAGTGTACGCTACAGTAGGGTACAAGCATACGCTGGGTTACACTTATCAACGCAACACTACTGTACTGATTACCGATAAACTGATTAAAACTATACATTGCCCTTTCACAAAATGTGCATTGATGTCCCAATGCTTCTTTTCGAAAGAGGCCGACTGGAAAGTCTATGGGAATGCGACAGCTGCGATCAATTGTGGATGATGTTCAATCTGTATGAAAACCAAAATCCTCTGCTATTCATCAGTTATCTAACTGACTCACAGGCTATAGGAATGAGCGCTCAATCTTTTATCATCAGATAGGTCCCGTCGAAACATTCACTGCTGTTATTGTGGATGAAAACATTAGTTGATGCGTTATGCTGAAACACTGACGCTGTAATTAATGTTCAACATTGCGTCCATAAAAAGACTTATTTGTTGGATTAACTTTAATAAATTATCAATGATTATGCTCATTTAGGAGTTGTGTTCTCCTCGCAGTCTCAGTTTTCATTTTCCCTCACGTTATCTGCATTAGAATTGGTCTGACCATCAATCGTGCCCATTCACCATTGTGATTGCTCTGTTTTAATTAGGTCCTAGTAATTTCGATTTGATTGCCGACAGTCGTTGTCAGTGATGCAATTAGTTTATCGCTAAAAACAACGGACTAGCGTACCCTGAAAAGATGGACTCTTCAGGACTGTCATTTGCATCGGTTGTACGCAGACAGTTAGCTACCACTACATTGTTCTCAGCATAGACTGTGTAATTCAGAATAGGGCAAAACAATAGGGCTAGCATTAGAAAACCGTGAGCCATCTAGTCCGGACTTCTGAGCAGCCTGCTCAGAAATTACGTCTATTAGGTCTTTCAACTCTTCTATCACAATATGTGTTACAGTTTATTTGCGGAAACAAATGTACGCACCGTTTTGACACAATCCAAATGAGCCGTCATTTCAGGTTGTAGGGAAGCCATTTGCTGGCCTAGGCGTGCTGCTGTATCATGTCCACCATTCTGAACTGTATGATCGCGAGCAACCAGGTCTCCCTTTACTACTGCATTGTTGACCCCTATTTGAACACTTCCGCCATGTTCGAACTCTCTGTCACCCGTTCCCAGCATGGTGTTCGCCAGGGTGACCCGCTGTCACCCCCGCTATTCATCATGGGAATTGATCAGATGTTGGCTTTATTTCGACCGGGGGTTGACCACCAGTTCCACCACACACTGGCCGGCGGTTTCGCGTACACCGATGATCTGATCGTCCCGGCCGATAATCCGGCGTGTCTCATCGTGTAGCTCACAGCCTTTGCTAGTGCTCTTGAGCTATCCGAACTGAAGTTCAACACACGAAAGCTTAGACTCATGGTCACCTGTGGCTGCCATAATCACAACGCAACACCTATAGCTGATGAATCTATTCAATTCGACCCACACAGTACCCACTCACAATGCACCTCTGACACGATGATCTATCTAGGTACCTTGTTCATCTGGAAGGGTAACACATTCACCAGTCATCGATTACGGCTTCGTACGATGCTGGATGAAACAAACAAAGTGTCCCTGAAACCGCATCAGCGCGTCTACCTTCTGGGACAGCATCTGATCACGGAAATGAAGCACCCGTTAGCTTGAAGCCAAATCTACTAAAACACGCTCAAACCTGTGGACCGTGCAATCCACCAGTCTGTTCGACAGTGGCTCCGCCTTCCAAAGACACACCAATCAGCTACATCCACACTCCAATTCGTTTGGGTGGTCTGGGCATCCCGAGTTTGTCCACCACTATTCCCATCTCGCGCAAATCTCGAGTGGAGAGACTTCTCTCCAGTCAGTGTCCAGTTTTGCGGAATGTGGTCAAAGATAATTCGTTTGGCTCTATCATGAGGGACGTCAATGTCCCGGTACGCGTTCAGGGTGTGGTAGTGACGAACAAGGAGGAGGCCATGCGGCGTGGATGGATAAACTTTATCATACGCTAGACGGCCGTGGTCTTCAGAAAGTGTTTCGCTCCTCATGTTCCAGTCGTTGGCTTTACGTTATTTTTACGCCAAATAAACAAGGTTTACACTTTAACCGATATTGTTTGTGGTTTGGGATGATCTGCAAGCACTGACCGAGATTCTGCATAATTTGCCGGATGATAAATTACGTCAGCCGTCTCCACTGGATACATCTCCAACTTAGTGCCAGTGTTCAATTGGCATGTCTTCTGTCGGAACCATGTACATGAAAAATGTATGATTTCGCTTCGGTCCTTACGATTCTGTCTGACTCATGTGGTGGGAGACTGGTGGAAGACTGAATGATTTTGATCAAACTGACGTTAAATGGTCAGCCAGTCTAAGTCAAGTTCACCATCCTGACCCTCACAACTCACACACTCCGGGGTTGGAGACTTTAGGGAAGATAGCTGCCAGTCGCATTCACTTTCGTGAATGTTGCTCTTGTCTGACCAGATTGTTTGTGAAGTAACTGCACTCAGTGATACAGGGAAGTTAAATCCGTAAGGAGGCTCTCATGCTGAAGGCGCCTTACTTTCATTTATAGCTCAGTCGTTTGCTTACAAGAGACAGAGACCTGGATACTGGAGACTTGAGTATAGAAATGACTGTTTTTTAGTGGCTAAGTTGTGTCCTAAAGGTTTCCATCTTTTTGCCCCCGGGGATTGATAACAAGCTGCACTTCCCATCCTGGCTACATGGCCGTTAGGCAGCAGCGAGAAACGTGGGGATGGTACTACTACTACTACTACTACTACTACTACTACTACTACTACTACTACTACTACTACTACTACTACTACTACTACTACTACTACTACTACTACTACTACTACTACTACTTTATTCTAACGAGAAAGAGCCAAAATCGTTCTCGCTCATGAAAATTCCTCGACGGACGTTTGTAACCAGAACAACAGCTCAAGTGAGCAGCGTTCAAAGCAGTCAGTACGTGTAACTTAATGAAGTTGTTTGTGTATGATGATGTGTTTTTATATGGTATCTGTGACTTTCTCATCAGGTAATTAGTCTTCGTGTTCGTGGCATTTTGACAAACGATACTTTGCTGACACAGTAATGTTGGTGAGGATAACCAAGCAGACTACCATACGATTTGTGCCGCCGGGAGGCGTCTGCATAGATAAAAGGTGCTTGAACAGTCCACGAATAACACGTTTTGCAGACATGGATTCAAATCTACCTCACGATGTCTGGATGTTGGTGATATTCATAAAACGGATGGCTTTATCCTCTTCGCGAGCGTCACGGACTAATGATACTAACTACCGTATTTTATGATGTCGACCTAACTCAAAAAGGATGGAAAGCACAGAATTAAAAATTCACTCCAATACATTTGACTCCATACGTCAAACAGTATTGCACGGGAAGCGGCTGTCATCATGTTACCAAGCGGATAACACTGATACAATGTGAAAGAGGATGGATACAAAAAAAATTTCGCTGGTGTCTCTACAATGAACCAGGATTAGTACTGGCATGTCTTGCTTTCATTAGTTGGATTCTCCTTACAAGTGCAGGTCACATTCACCCATGAAATTGGTGATCGCAGAAAATGATAGTTGACCAACTCCTTTGGATAACGGAAACTCACTGAACAAATATTGCGGGATCCCACAATTATCGACGCCGGAATGTGATAAAAGTTGAAGGTGTAGAAACCTTTTCTCTTCAAAACACTAAGTTGTCGCGTCAACTTGTGAGTTGGAATTCACAAATTACGTCTTACTAAATGTTTGTTAGTCAATCGCATTTGAAAGGTCTTGACCCATCTGAGTATCTTACCCGATAAACTCGATCGTACTGATTGAATGGCTAGAAAGTGTGCTTGGTTCGTTCTCACGGCTACATTGTTCGAATTAAGCAAAATGGGCAGCAGTACACAATCCAGCAACACGACTCCAACTTCATTTTTCAAAGGGAGGTCCATCCATCCTAATCGCAATCAACAATCTGACGTCGTAAAGTGTCCAGATTACGCACAAGTTAACCGTTGACATTAAAAAAATAACATGTAATGTTTTGTTCCAGTTATTAGTGGCGCAACACTAATGAACCCTTTTAGCCGGAGAAAGCTGCGCGACTGTCAGACAAGGCATGCGTAACGGTTTTGGCGACCAATCGAAATACACTCAGCGTTCGCTTACCCGATTTAGTTAGTAGGCTTGTCGTTGTAATATAGTCTCCGGACTACACTGCGATCTGCCTATCTTAAAGCACTCTGTTGAGGACACTCCTCAAGACAGCTGAGGTCCGAACCGGTTAAATAATGTTTCATAACTCATGTTTCTGTTAATCTATCAGACTTGTGATTGAGGGCACATGCAGTGCTGATGCAGTTGTAGGTTCAGTTACGTTTTTCATACCAGATACTTCGTACTAAAGTGAAATACGTTCCCCATCACACAGCCACTAGGTCATGTTGAAATTCTCGTGCACTTATCACGTTCTAGCATCGGCGAGCCAACAGGTTCAGAGCTCCGATATCACTCAGACAGTCCCATCCTAGGCCATGCCCGCACCACTATAATGAATGTAGTTATGCGCAATCACACCGTCTGGCCAACCGACCCCGCCCATCCAATCGCACTGACATGGCAACAACAAACTGACAGCAAGTGTTCCATCACCACACGCACGTATACAAACAATTGCTAGCACACGTCGATGAATGGTTTTTATTCGACGGACCTGACTTTAGAAGTAAACAAATGACCTGAACGAACGAGCGTAGGTCTGTACGTCTATCCACACGAGTGGTAGTTTCAGCCAGTCTCGTGACCTCCATAAGACTCGACATCGACGTTCGTCCAATTGTAGACACACACACACACACAAATCAAGCTCCAGGGCCACTTCTGCTTCCGACGGAGGGCCGTCTGGAACGCAATAACTGACCATTCGGGTCCCGTCGTCCACATGGTCTGGTTGAGATCAACTGAACTGTTCTTCGAAATGTTCAACCCATCCGTCAAGTCGGCGTGACTCGCCGCTGATAGCTGAATCATCTTTCTTACATACAAACTCATTTACACCGACTCGAATGTCAGTACAATCACAGATCAGGGAAAACAGCTGTCCGCTATTCCCCAATAGAAAGGCTCTTTCCATCTCTTTCGACTGTTCGACTGAGTGGTGCTCACGGTCTTGACGCAAACCTTTGAGTCAGCTTGCGTTCAACTTCTCGACGCTCGTCATCATATTCGAAACCGTGTGGTTATGTAGCCTGCCTTAACCACGATTGGGCGTTACCTACCTTGGGACACTGCGTTGTTTCATGTGGTAGACCTTTCTCGTTTCATGCTGAATCGTGGTTGTCATAAGCAAAAAACCATATCATACATTGCGTGATGGGCATATGAAATAAAGTCCATACGACCATAACTCTGTTATCGAGCTGGCTGCCTGAAGAGCAAAAGTAAACAACGTCAACCGTACCTGCCAGTTATGATTAGCCGTGTCTGCTACCAGGTTTCGTCGAACGGTCTACGTCTAGAAACAGAGAGTTCTGCTGGATAATTTGAATGCACGCTATTTGGTTTGGAACTTTGGCATCTTTGTGAGCAGATCGATATGAACTGTCTCACTATCACATTTTGGTGGCAACGACCTCGATGTTCACAGATAAAGGAACGCTTGAACATCCAAAGACAGTCCTCGTCATAGTCGGCACAACCAAAAAAACGGTCTGCAATCAAAATCGACAAACAAATTTCGAAGATCCACAGGCAATCAAGAGAGAATCTCTAGCTCGTACTAGTTGAAAACAGAGGGCTCCTTATTAAAGGAATTGACCATTGTGGTGTAACGACTGTTTAGCTGACGGACGCGCACAAAATTGTCTCTGATGACCTAGAACTTGATGACCAGAACTTAGTAACTAACCAAACGTCCAATCTTGGAGAGAGAAAGGGAAAGCACGACCAACAGTAACAGCGTGATTGTGCTGTCCGAGATCTGTCTGTGCCGGAAATTGCGGAAATAGGTTAGAGTGCCAGACTTCCTGGATCACCCGATTGTTAAATGTTGTGATTCTAAATCAGATGGCGTTGCATTCGATAGAGTTGTAGAACAAAGGAAACAAGTCGGAAAACAAACTTATGAGAGGAAGGCCGATAGGCGGAACAGGCTGTCACCGCAAATCGTAGTTATTGATCTTCCGATTTTGAACCATGTTACATCAGGATTCACTAGTGTTTTTAACCGACCTAACTGGTTTTTCTAAACAGTCGATCATTTTGACATACTTAGTTCTTCAGCATATTTTGAAAGAATACTGAAGTCTACTTTACACCTCGATAAAACTGTTTCAATCCAGTAAAGCTCATTCGGATCCACACGAAACACTATTAGTCTTCGTAAACTGTGATCACTTGCACGGGCTAACCGACATTGTTTCCTCTGCCTATCTTCATGTCGTTTATTACGTAGATATGAGATGATCATTTAGCAGTTTCTTCGTCTACTGCTTTAATGCTTTTAATGGTGCTTGTGGTGATGATCATCATTGTTGGATTAGATGTGTGAACAATAGTTTCAGTTATAGTATTCTCATACATACACGTCAACTTAACTCGTGCCATACTATCTCATTCTAGCTGGATGAGTAGGCTTTGAGCACATGTGATGATAAGTTGGCAGATTCGATAGACCACTTTAATTTATGTGTTCACTTGTGATACGAAAGTGAAGAGAAGGAGGAGGAGGAGGACTGTTGTGAAGACTGTGGGAGTCTTGAGATGATTAGACTATGGACCAGGTGATAAACTAATTCTTAGAATTAGGAAATGCCGACATGTTACTGGTGGCTCATCAACAATAGGTCTGTACTTGTACCATGCCAGCACATACACACATATATACAGATATACTAGTGTACAGTGATGTTCATCTGATCAGAAATTTGTATGATCATCATCCGCGATGGACAGTCAACTGAAGAGACCGCGTTTGTAGATTTCTGTTCAGTTCTCTTCACCCACCCACTTGAAACGCTTCGTTTGACAATCCCTGTCCCTCGTCAAGTAGGCCAACATTAGCTACCGCTCTTCTTCAGATCTTTGAACGATTGAAAGCAAGAAACATCACGTTATAAACCTAGATATAAACACATACACACACACGTATATGCATGCACCTGCTCGAACTTAGTACACCTGTCTTTTGATTATGCAACGGTCACACAGTGGAGGATATCGCGAGAAGTTATCACCATTTGACAACCTTCATTATGCAGAATGACTGTAATCTTTCCAGTTTAAATTGCCCCGCGTGCATTGGAACCGAAACGATCCATTTGTTTCAATCAATACAGTAGAGAAACATTTGTGAAGTTCTAATTGTTAGTATATTTTAAATCGTGCAAAATGCATTTATTAGGAATGTTCTACTGTGGCTGAGATTGTTTTCAGACACATATGTGGACACGATTTCTCTTTACAGGTGGGAACAAAATTCCAATCTGATACCGCCTGTTTCATGGGATCTGATGAAACTATCCGGCTAAGTTTTTTTAATCTCACAGAAGCATTTAGTACGTTGGGTAGCAACTGTTTGTTGTTGCATGGGGCTTACAATGTGAACCCTATACATGTCTTACTTGGCTATATGGTTACTTTGTGAATCCTCAGCACTTTTCGCGTTACAAATTTCAAACATTACCATCAAACAATGTTGCCGTTCTGCAAGTTGTCAGTGCTAGCGTCTACTTCTTTCGTTCCACTCTCTCAACATGCCCCATTTTCAGTGAATCTATTTCTGAATCAATGTAATTTAGGAGGAATATCAAGTCAGATGATAGTTCACAAATAGTTTTATGCAATATTTTCCATTTGGTTACATTTTCTTCTTAATTTATTGATCCAGAACAGATGTCAACATGAATAGTTTCCGTGTTTTATATGCTGTTTTCCCACTGGTTTCATTACCCATTCTTTCATTGTTCACGTAAGCAAAGCTTAACTATCTTGTTGTAGATATTCATAGCATTTGGACATCTGTCTCTTATGGACTTCTGCCGCACTTTTTTAGTGCTACGCCTGTTCGGACTTCGGTTCGATTGCTGTTCAAGAAAAGCACATCATATTATCAGTGGACGAGGGTAAAGCGCATACCCACCTACCCACTACACCTCTGTCAGTTATTGAAACGAGAGTTCCAAGGTTAGTTTCATGTTGGCTGAACGGTTGGTTGGTACCTCAAAAGTTATCCTTCCAGTTCGCTACATCACACAATATACCGTAGATTCTTCTAATCTAATTTGCATATGGTTTATTTCTAGAGGTCACCTACCAGGTTCTGGGCATTTGCTTATCGCTCAGTTCCTACGGTCGCGTAGTATTTATGGACCGATTCGCAAGTGTTTAAACGTTTAACTTCAGATAATGCTTAGGTGCTTCATACAGCATATA
>LOND01000064.1:252099-275619 GCA_014220965.1 Paragonimus kellicotti
CGACATAGCGAACCCTTTTTAACTAGATGCGGTTGAACGATTGGTTTGGTAATTCATTAATGCAATGTCTAGCCTGAATAGAAAATCGAGCAGACGGTTTCACGGAACAATGACAGACAGCACAACAGCGTTGGTTCCTCCAAGCTTCGTTAGTTTTTCACCACACTTTTGTGGGTTCACAAATCTATAGCCGCAAGAACACATAGTACTTCATTTTATCCTGAATAAATCTGTGTTATAATCTTAAGAGTGTCATTATGTGAGAACCCAACCCAATCCAACTGTTACTTTCAGATCATGTTTCAAATGTATTCACTACCCTAGAGAAACAAGGCAAGAATTGCTCGTTACTAAATCAGATAAAATTAGGTACGCAATTATGCACTTGCAAATGACCTTGACCCTGACAATACTGTACTGGCCGCCGAATAAAATGTGTTAAAATTCAACTTCCACATGCTGTGAGGCTGTTGGCTGCAACGGTAGAACCAATTAGAAACAAGGCAGAATCGCAGAGAAGTGATAGGACAATCATGGAATTTCAGATGACGGATTGTTTTACAAAATTTTCTAGTGTCATTCTGAGCAAATCTTCGGGACACGGTTCAACCACGCGCTTATTGTAAAAGGTGTGGATAGGACCAGCACCAGATGGTAGAATACAGTTTGTCATAAAGTCAGTGGCTGTCGCCCTGGACTACATTTCATAATTTGTTGAGGACCCAGAAAAATCACATTTCAAGTGAACAACAGGCAGCGGTCATAATAAAGCAGGGTTTGGTAGACCGTTTAACTGTTCCGAAAACTCAAGCATACAAACTCCAGACGAACGGTGCATCGTTCGTTGACATCGCATTCCAAATACTGGCTACATTTCTTTAGTTGAACGTGTCAGATAAACCATATCGAGATTGTAGAGCTCTCGGGATATCAAGTCAATCCTAGGCGTATAATGCTTTGTGTCGAATGCACTTTAGAGATTAACTATTGATTTGGACCGACCACCGAACCAGGTTTTAGTTCATTTAAAACTAACGACTTTTTCTACGAACAAAAATTAGCTAACAAGTTGAAGTCAAGGATGTGTGAAATTAGTCCTTCAATAGGATGTAACGAAGTGGAACCACTTTTATGACAATATGGCTCATCACTTGGAGGAATGCTAGAACTCCAGACATCGAGCGTAATCATCTGTGAATAATTAGGAAGGAATTTGAAGAGAAGCAGAATTGGAACAGGTACATAAATTATGACACCGTAGCCCAGCGGAATGCTCTGTTTCCGTGCAATCGCCCAATTTCTATCATGGTTCACTTATAACACAGCTCAGTAGTGTGTAGTTCATATGCACACACTGCTACATTCCTTTCGGTTCTAACGAGAAAGAGCCAAAATCGTTCTCGCTCATGAAAATTCCTCGACGGACGTTTGTAACCAGAACAACAGCTCAAGTGAGCAGCGTTCAAAGCAGTCAGTACGTGTAACTTAATGAAGTTGTTTGTGTATGATGATGTGTTTTTATATGGTATCTGTGACTTTCTCATCAGGTAATTAGTCTTCGTGTTCGTGGCATTTTGACACGATACTTTGCTGACACAGTAATGTTGGTGAGGATAACCAAGCAGACTACCATACGATTTGTGCCGCCGGGAGGCGTCTGCATAGATAAAAGGTGCTTGAACAGTCCACGAATAACACGTTTTGCAGACATGGATTCAAATCTACCTCACGATGTCTGGATGTTGGTGATATTCATAAAACGGATGGCTTTATCCTCTTCGCGAGCGTCACGGACTAATGATACTAACTACCGTATTTTATGATGTCGACCTAACTCAAAAAGGATGGAAAGCACAGAATTAAAAATTCACTCCAATACATTTGACTCCATACGTCAAACAGTATTGCACGGGAAGCGGCTGTCATCATGTTACCAAGCGGATAACACTGATACAATGTGAAAGAGGATGGATACAAAAAAAATTTCGCTGGTGTCTCTACAATGAACCAGGATTAGTACTGGCATGTCTTGCTTTCATTAGTTGGATTCTCCTTACAAGTGCAGGTCACATTCACCCATGAAATTGGTGATCGCAGAAAATGATAGTTGACCAACTCCTTTGGATAACGGAAACTCACTGAACAAATATTGCGGGATCCCACAATTATCGACGCCGGAATGTGATAAAAGTTGAAGGTGTAGAAACCTTTTCTCTTCAAAACACTAAGTTGTCGCGTCAACTTGTGAGTTGGAATTCACAAATTACGTCTTACTAAATGTTTGTTAGTCAATCGCATTTGAAAGGTCTTGACCCATCTGAGTATCTTACCCGATAAACTCGATCGTACTGATTGAATGGCTAGAAAGTGTGCTTGGTTCGTTCTCACGGCTACATTGTTCGAATTAAGCAAAATGGGCAGCAGTACACAATCCAGCAACACGACTCCAACTTCATTTTTCAAAGGGAGGTCCATCCATCCTAATCGCAATCAACAATCTGACGTCGTAAAGTGTCCAGATTACGCACAAGTTAACCGTTGACATTAAAAAAATAACATGTAATGTTTTGTTCCAGTTATTAGTGGCGCAACACTAATGAACCCTTTTAGCCGGAGAAAGCTGCGCGACTGTCAGACAAGGCATGCGTAACGGTTTTGGCGACCAATCGAAATACACTCAGCGTTCGCTTACCCGATTTAGTTAGTAGGCTTGTCGTTGTAATATAGTCTCCGGACTACACTGCGATCTGCCTATCTTAAAGCACTCTGTTGAGGACACTCCTCAAGACAGCTGAGGTCCGAACCGGTTAAATAATGTTTCATAACTCATGTTTCTGTTAATCTATCAGACTTGTGATTGAGGGCACATGCAGTGCTGATGCAGTTGTAGGTTCAGTTACGTTTTTCATACCAGATACTTCGTACTAAAGTGAAATACGTTCCCCATCACACAGCCACTAGGTCATGTTGAAATTCTCGTGCACTTATCACGTTCTAGCATCGGCGAGCCAACAGGTTCAGAGCTCCGATATCACTCAGACAGTCCCATCCTAGGCCATGCCCGCACCACTATAATGAATGTAGTTATGCGCAATCACACCGTCTGGCCAACCGACCCCGCCCATCCAATCGCACTGACATGGCAACAACAAACTGACAGCAAGTGTGCCATCACCACACGCACGTATACAAACAATTGCTAGCACACGTCGATGAATGGTTTTTATTCGACGGACCTGACTTTAGAAGTAAACAAATGACCTGAACGAACGAGCGTAGGTCTGTACGTCTATCCACACGAGTGGTAGTTTCAGCCAGTCTCGTGACCTCCATAAGACTCGACATCGACGTTCGTCCAATTGTAGACACACACACACACACACTGTCAGAGCGCGCACATGCGTACTACACAATTGGGTGCGAACACTTCTGTGTTAACCTCTGCGTGGCTTTGACTAGGGCAACGTGACCGTTCGTTAATTTGACCGTGAATCGTCATGAGATCATGCATGAGACAGGCATTTTGGCAATACGGAACACTTAAAAGGCATCCTACCTAGCTGTTACGGTTAATCTGAGTGTTCATTGTTCGGTATGCACTGTCCTAAAACATATCTCATCACTTAACGCTGTTTATCTCTGTTGGTGTTACTTGCTCCGTTCAGCATCCGAATTAACACGTGCATAGCCAACAGCAAACATGAACATCAACTTTGACAAATAAAGTCAACGAGAGACGGTCAATCGAATCCAATAACTGTGCCTTGAATTAGAAAGTTACACCGCAGTATTTTTAGACACGCATACGAATGTTGCTACAGACAGGGGTCAGAAGGAACCACCTGCGTTGCTGATGATCAGAATCACGTATGGTTAGCTTACAAGCCGTAAACAACTACATTGGTGTGATCGGACTGCGAACAAAGTGTACTAAACTGAGATATGAAATTGAATCAGGCACCGCGACATCCGTACCTATTTCTCTGAAACACATTTCCACAGATCACACACTTAGACTGACCAACTATGACCAGTGACTGTCTTTCGAGTCATACGAAACGAAGAAGTTTGTAAAATCACACAATGCACCTACCAACTGAACTTCAAGTTTCTTACATCAAAGTTGGTTGACCACAGATCAAGTATAGAAACGTTATTCATAAATAACCGGAATAGGCAATCAGTTCGGTATACACCCGAGCATTCCTGATGATATGTACGGACAGACATGTGTGGTTTGTGGATGTAACCGTAGGAAATACGTGGTGTCGTTAATGACGAAATGTCAATATGCGTCTCTACTTTTACGGCTCTAATTAATATTCATCGAATATTCCGAACTGGTTAATAGACCGTGTACTGTAGTGTGCAATTGCATCTGGCCTAGTACACCAATTTACCAAACAGTCATTTCCGCGATTTCGAAGGTGAGGAAACTTAATTTTACTAATTACGTTATAAAAAGCTCCTCATGACTAATTTCGTTGTTAATCTTTCTGATATTTATGGCTACACATGTTGCGGTGTTGTTTAAAATATGCGGACATGACCTTTATAAAAGATTAGTTGGCAACCGGTCTTCGGTTTTTAATGAGCAAACAGTTATATTTATTCAAGTGTTCTCAAATCTTCGGAAATATCTGTTCTAACAGCCTTCAGTTCCACAAGCAGTCCTTTGAATATCAAATTATTATACATTTAAACCACTCAGGCTGCCAGAATTGATTCATTGATGTCGGTGAGGTGAATGCCACGCTTTAGTACGCAGTGCTCATCAGGTTTCCTGTCCGGAAGAACAATTCGCTTTTTCAAACTGACCTGATAGAAGGCCACACACAGCACGTGAGCGTGCATTCATCTCGCGACTAGGCGACCTGGTCAGATTGACCTCATAGACAAGGCAGCCTACCGTTTGGGGCAAACGAGACAGCGCAGACGCGGCGCTGGTTTGGATTAAGGCTGTGCCCTGGTTAACAGAAAGCCAATCAACGGAGACCTTAAGGTATGTCGTGTTCTGATTGGCTATCCGAAGGCTGGTAAAAGACAGGTCAAGGATAAATCATACGTACCAATCAGAATATCATAATCACAAGCCGTCTGCATTCTGATTGGTTCACTACAGGCTTGTCACGTTTTAAGTTTATCAAGTCACTCCGCTCCGTCAGTGTTCATTACCGCCTTTCCGCGTGCACCTTGGTGTCTTTCCTGTGTGCGTTGCATCGGGACTACTTGTTAGACATTTTCGAGATACATTGGATTTATTAGTTATGCTGCTTCTGAAGGCCTAGCGTGGGGCCAACGTGACCATGTCAATTACCTCTACGCAACATTTATGCACTGACACCACGTTCCAGATTCCTTCCAGCAGCAAAATACTTCATCGGAGTTCGCAAGAGCTTGGCTTGGGTATGTTTAGTCTTTAGCGTCAGACGTTTGGTGTAACTCTTCGTAGTTTGATATCCTAAGGTTTGTTGAACTGTTCGGAGTAACCACTTTCTGCCGATTGGTTAAGGTCTAGTTCTGCCATATTGCCATCGCCACAGTATTCTTAATGTGACACAATCTTGTTGATGTTACATTATTCGGATGGTTATTTCAAATGATCCTGTTTTGTATATTAACCTCAGTACATACTCGTACGCCACGATTGTTCATTCTAATGCATAACCGTATTCCTCTTTTCTAGACACTTCCGGAGTTATGTAGATAACGATCAAAATAGCTGAATCTCACTTAGTGAAATTGTTGTGTTTTTCTGGATGTAATGCTTGGGAGAAACCGATATTAGACCTGCGGCACTGGAAATAACACAATGGGTAAAACTGATATCTGCTTATTTGAGGTCGTAAATTCTGTCTGTAGATAACCCGAATAGCTTTACTTCAACAAACTGTTGTGATCCAACTCCTTGACAGACCATTGTATTTATGCTCGAACATCTTGTGGTCTGCAACCGATTTTTTTCGCAGGTTTCCACCATATCGATTAGTGACTCAGTCATTAAACTGTTGAGCGTTATTAACCGTCTTTTTTTTGAAAAAAATTATTCATTTTCTAGAGCGCCTAAAGCGAGCGCCATGTCAACGCTACTTACACGATCATAGGGTTCCGTGTCCGATGTCCGGTTATCTTGCTTCCAGACTACCAGTTTGTAAATTACATATAGGATGACAACAAACTCCTTGGGATACAAAACTCGCTCATCATATACATGATTTATTTCCGATTTGTCTCGCATTAATGAGAATGTTGGACATCAGTTTACTGGTAGCCTACTCCTTTTCGTTAAAACGCACTGAGAGTGCTGTGGTGTAAGAGCGGTTCAGAGGTATTCTGTTTCCCCTGAACATGTTTTTCTTACGTCGTCAACTGATTGAGAATGAAATATTGTGTTATTTCCAATGTCATTTTAATTTCGCTTTTTATTGCACCTCTTGTTTTACTAATCTGCCGTCCTACAGGGCGTTAACGAGTTCAGTCGCTTCTTGATCGTTATTTGTGGGCTGTTCTCTTTATTTCCTCGTCTACACAACTGTCCTGATTATAGTCATCGCTGACATCCGTAGCTAACTTCTCACACCAATTAGCTCTGAGCCGGGTAATTGAAAGATTCGGACTGTCCCCATGACCCTGATCAATGGTTTTTCTTGCGGCACCGAGGCGCCGGTTACAGTCAACTTACAGGAGCCTGGATGTGCTCAAAAGGTCAAGAGGTCAGCATGTTGTGGATTCTATCTAATTCCCCTCCGATTCGGAACACCTTTCCTTTGGGAATTTATCTGTGGATGCGAACTAACACCGTCCTCGTAACGTAACGTCTCATAACATTTTCCTCATAGACTGATGAAATAGTGACCGACAGTCAACAAACCAAGGTGCGTCTGAAGGCCGATTCGTAACATGATTCTCATATCCGTTGATCAATGCAAATCGATCATATTGATATTTGCTATTCTTCAGCTTATTCGACTGAACGGAGGCTACCCTAATCTAACTCAGGTCGTCTAATACGTTCAGGGATGTCATTTTGCGTTCACGTTGTATGCCCATAGTCACGTGTTGCTTATTAGATATAGGCTACCTAAACACGGCAGACCCTTGGGGATTTTGCGGATGAATTTATTTGGACATTTTGCTTAGTTGTGTAGAAAGAAGACGTCACTATCCATTCTGTCTGTCCACTGCTGGTATTGACGACGAAGCGGGTCGACACGCAGTCTTCGTTTGGGTGCTTTGCGTTGCTATTTGGCTGTTGTGTGAAGGTCGTTCTTGCTGTCGATTCTGATCACACACGTTGCGAGGACAAGGGACAATGCATTCGGGGGTTGGAGATTTTGCAACAACCCTGCATCAGAGGAAAGAACAAACGACTATGAATCCAGAGGACTCAAGAAGCCTTGACCATAGCTTGTATAATTAAACGACGAACTAGCGCACAGACATTACACTTCCTGTGTTTCACGACCTGCATGAGCCGGCTGATTCCGTTGGTTATGAACGCTTTCGAGAAGCGTAGAGGTTAGGTTCTGTGCAGACGCGTGCACATTTAATGTGTTTCAGCTTGGTGTTCATATTGATTTAACCATCAGCGGGTTAATTCGACAGATAGGTAATCCAAAACCCTGTCAAACTGGTGGTAGTCATCCCGGAAAGATCACCAGTTGTGTGATATATTTACTGTGGAGACCATGGGACAACGAACTCCGAAGAAAGCGCGGTAACAACGGTCTCGTAAGAGGGGAAACTGCGTCCCACTACCTGTCAAAAAGACGGTAAACCTTGACCATATTTTACTTCACCAAGCGGCAAATTGGCATGGGTGTTTCCTTAAGGGTAATTCGATAAAAAAGGCCTTCCTCTTTTTGGATGTAAGCTGTTTTCCGCTGCGCAATTTCCCAGCAGGTGGATAGTGCCAGGCCTTCGAAACATCCATAAGGACATTAGCGTAACACAAACTTACGCTGTTGTGATCGACAGTGGGTGTCGTCATTGAGCTGTCACGACCAAAAAGTAGCTGGCGTGTTCTAACGTAACCTAAGTCGTCCGAAAGATATTTGTTTGGGTGAGAACTTGTACTTTCTTTTAATTGCGTTTCGCATAGTTCACTAGCAACATCAATCGCACATCTTGTGATTGAGGCTCCCCCGGCCACAGTGATAGACTTTGCTATCCGTTTCGGTAGCCTCATTGTTCTCATCTCGCTTACTGTCGGGTCAGAAGGCGACACTTTAGTTCATGACCAATTCGAGTATTTTTCGAAAGACAAGTTAGCCTATGACCGCTTTAAATAGCGGTGATTTCTGTCTTCAAGCCAAACTAGACTTTTACCGCTTTTATCACCAAGCCGTATACTGCCTAGCAGGGACAATACACGTTTGCACATTGATCATGACGCCATGTTTTTCGTCTTCGGGTGCTATTCGGCGCATCACTTAGTTCGTGTGATCCAGGCTGGCCTACAAAAGTCTAACAGCACTTGGCTGAATAGCAACCCAGGGCATCACTAAGCCTTCCTCTCTAGGCTGAAGGCAAGAATCTGCTCTTAGCCCATCTTCTGTTCTAACCACCTTTGCATATTCGTCCAGTCTCAAAATGGTTGGTTCACTTGCACTACGAATTCAACTTTTGTGCCTACTTCCTCTTTCAAATGATGATGGTTTTGATCATTACTCCGGACAGAGACGAGTCCGTTCGACCAGAATAGAAGGTCAGCAAACACATCTCATCTGCCCCACATACGACCAATTTGTCAACTTTCACGTTATCAAGCTTTCGGTGTCATCTAGTTATCTGTCTAGTATTGCTATCGCTGTTATCATACTGCTCAACCTTACGTGGAAACTGCGTGTGAATTATCCGGGATTCGGGTCCGTTACCTTATACATTTCGGGCATAATGGACGGTTTCCAAGTCTGTATCCCAGTGGCACCAGTAACCTTTCACATCCTGATTGGGAAAGTACTTTTGGCGGGCACTTTATTAGGTTCGAGCGTGCGATCATGCGTTTGACCATGAGCGCCGTGTCATGGCGTATTTTGGATTTAGTTGTCAGACTTATTATGACAATGGACCGCGGTGTGAACACTATGTAGGGTACATTGATCCACGTCCTTAGCTGATGAAGTGGACTGCCATGTGAACCCAGCGCTAACAGCATCTGGAGTCGTGTGCTACTAATTTGTGACCCATCTAAACTTATATTGGAAGCGCCCTATAGTCATTTGGAGTTTCAGTTTTCAAGCAAGATGTTCATATCTATGCGATGTGTAATGTCACATGTGAGCTGAGTGCTGTAAGGCTGTCCAACCCTGGACTGGGACAACCGTAGCAATCAGCCGGGAACCTACTACTGACGTTGGTCGCCGTTGTTGACGGTCGGATGTTGCTGAGCTATCGCGTGAGCAGATTATTGTTGTCACACGTATCATTTGACGTAGCCACTGCAACTAGTGAACACGAAGGGATTTTTCGAGTTTGATCTATTGCAGTTTGCTTGAATTCGAAGATAGTGATAACGAAATTGACTATTCGTAGTACACCAATTTTTATTTCGGTTTCTCAACTACTCCTCTCTAGATTTAGTCTGGTTGATAATACCCGGTCAACTGATGGTATGCCGCAGTTCAACAGTAATTGTAATATTAGAGCCTAAACCTTTGTTACTCAGATTTAGCTTCTTCTTGAACTAATGCAAATCAGAGAACAGACGCTGGTAATCAGGTAGTGTTGGCTGATGTTTATTTTCAGCACACAACGGTCAATATTCCACACTGTAGAGCAGACTCATAAAAGTGTATGGATTTTACGTAAGTGTACGAGTTTCTTCGTTTCGGTAACCTTGCGTACTCTATTGTATGACTAGCAATGCGTTATTGGGTCTACTGAAAACTCCCACTGTCTAGTTCGAAAGCGACTTTCCCACAGTACTTTAATAAGGAATATTAAACCGTTTTGAGCACCTGACATGAATCCGTTGCATGTTTAGGGTTAATTTCCGGTGCTTTTTGGTCTTGACTTTAACCTCTGCATGTTACGTGAAACACTGACACTTTTCTTCCCTAGGACTCAATGTACCTTGTGCCAGACGTATCTGTTCCGATAGAAGCCGCTCATTCAAGACATTGTTTTTATGTCATCTTGCTTTGTTATTTTTTCAATATATTTTTCCATTTGGTTGTATCAAGGTAGCACTGTCCATTGACGATGAAGCCGTGATGACTAATGAACCGTTTTCCGCCCATTTTGCTCGCTTCACAGAAATCACAACTCACGAAGGTCACGAGGCGTTCCTACAAAGTTATGTGCTCGGTGATCGCTTCGGCGGCGGCGGCTTCGGTCACGTTCATCGTGCCCGACGTATATCGGACAATCGCGAAGTGGTGGTCAAAGAAATTCGCTCGAACAGAGTGCCTTGTTGGTGTCAGGTTAGTTCTGTGCTTAAACCACTCCCGGTCTCGTTGTAATGCTGCCTTACAGAATAATAACTAGTCCAGAGGCCTCATCATCCACATCATCACAGCAGCCATGAGCCTGACCAAAGGTACTGTGGCTCGGGCTGCCGCTCACCTCAACAGTGACGTGGAATATCCTAGAAGAAAACGTTACTAATATGCTAAAAATTAGTAAGAGAAAACTAGGCGAAAGAACTGGAAACGGCACGAATACAGGCACGCTATTGACTGTGATACACCATCATTTCACCTACCGTTTCTAACCAGCGATTTGAGTGATCGCGGCGACCACAGCTTAGCAAGCGACACCTATTCACCTTGGTCTTCATATTTCATGACCACCACGTGGTTTCACCCAACTGTTGGTGGTCTCAGTATATAATGCCCGGTACGGTAAACGCTCAGCTGGCATACGGAGTACGTGACCTAACCATCGCAGGCTGTGCAACGTGAGTAGTTGACCAATTGATCGCGCATCCCGAGCGTTCCGGAATACGTGCAGGCGAACGGGCGTATTGTTTACGCAATCAGTGCACTTGATATGGGCTAATTGGCGGAGACAATGATGGTCAAACAGAGCAAGTCTGCTTTGATCCTCGTTGCGATCAGGCCTCGTTTCCGAACCAAAGTTTCTTGTAAGCTAATGCAATCTTCCTCAACCGGAAGTGTTATGTAGTATGATACGATCCTGCTCCGAATAAATACTGATACTTGATGACACAGAAGAGAACGAAAAGTTTAAACCCGCAATCTCCTGTGTTAGAGATTTCCACAGCGTTATCTGGAACTCAGTGTTCACGTATCTATATATTTGAGTGATACAAATCACGTTTCACTCAGGCGTAAACTGCCGATCAGATCTCGTTCAAGCGTGTCACGCGCACAGGAGGCCTGTTTATCGATGTGGTAGTCTTAAACCGTTCTGGGTTTCCCACCAGTAGCAAGAGGGCTACTGTAGCAGTGTTATGTTACTATTTGAAGACCATGTGCACAGCACAATATTTTGGGGAACGAAGCCAGTTTCCTCGTGTGTGTGTGTGTGTGTGTGTGTGTGTGTGTGTGTGTTATGTCGGCACGGCGAACGGAAGACGGAAGCAGACCGAATCACGATGACGTTGGTTTTTTTGGGTGGCGCTGCTGCTGGTGATGGTGGAGTCAGTGTTCCCTTGTAACGTAATATTTCCCATAGCTCATGAGCTCGTTTCCTCCACCACATAAAGCATATCTTATACGCCTGCGTGCGTGCAATAAAATGAGTCGTATCACTATTACTTTCGAACTGTTGTCACGGTGTTGCGGTTGCCTGCCCATATTGTAACAGAAACCGAAGCGTAACTTCGGTTGTTTCGCATTCGAGATTCGTATTTCCCTGTATGCGTAGTTGGTACTTCACAAGATCTGCCAGCGATTGGGCACATGCTTTATCGTGTGCGGGCTTGTGGACGTTCTCCGTCGGGCGCAGAGCAGACTGTCAGCTTCTCTTACCCTGTCGCTGGAGTCACTTTGGCTCGTGGTGCGGCCTGCCGTTGCTGTAGTTTGTCTGTTGGTTAGTTTCCAGAACTTAGGCTGATTAACTAAATTTGTGGCCTGCCGCTGGGCAGTCGATCGCTTAGCCAACAAGTAGGTGATACACGTCGATACTTCACGTCTACTGTCCACGTGACCCATGCTGTAGGGATATACCAATTATTTAGGCGGGATTGTTGTTGTCATGATAGTGGACTGAGTGGACGGCTGTTTTCCGGATAGCTTCGTTTGTGTTCTGAAGTACCCAGCTGAACGTAAACAAAGGTTGGCATTTTTGCTGGTTTTGTGTCATTGGGCTGTGTTACTAAACTAGCATTCTCCCTATTCCAGCTGGACTCCAAACTAATGCCCATCGAGGTGGTCCTGTTGGCGATGTGTCAACGGTTACCAGGTGTTGTACGCCTACTGGATGCTTACGATCTCGGTCAATCGTGGCTCTTGGTGATGGATCGGGTATCCAAATGCACTTGTGATATGTTTGACTACATTGGTGAACAAGGCACGTTGTCGGAGCCCGAGGTTGCGTTTTACTTTCATCAGCTGATTGGAATCCTCCTGGCATGTCACGAAGTTGGTGTGCTACATCGTGATATCAAGGATGAGAACATTCTAATCGACCGAACAACGAATGAGCTGGTATTGATTGACTTTGGATCAGGCGCTTTTTTGGAGTCGCGGATGTACACAGATTTTGATGGTGAGTTCTAATCAGTCAGTTTTCGGCTATCAAGTTTGCATGCACGTAACATACTGCACCTATTCGCTCATCCTCATTTTTACTGGCTTTCGTTCTTCACTTTCAGGCACTCGTGTCTATTGCCCACCGGAGTGGATTCTGACTCATTCGTACTACGGAAAACAAGCTGAAGTCTGGTCTCTCGGTGTGCTTCTCTACGATATGTTATGCGGAGATATCCCGTTTGTGAATGACCGAGGAATCACTAGCGGCAGACTACGCTATCGTAAAGACAATCTAAGCCCGCACGTCACAGATTTGATTCGGTAAGTAGTAGTGTCTGTGTTGACTTTGTTTCGTGATAACGCCATCTGACAAGGCAGTGTGCAACAGTCGATCACTATCTACGCCCGAATATATAGTTTCCGTTATTTATTCTTTACACTCACCACATTCACTTGCTTTTCATACAATTATCGTACCTCTTTTATTTATCTAATGAATGCGTATTTTTAGCCCCCATTTTAATCGTTAACTCACAACCTGTCGTTGAGAGATCGGTTAGTTTTAATTTTGAAGAGAAAGGAACTCGTCCGGATTTTTTTTCTTCTGCACTAAAGGAGTGCCGGTTGTGATGAATGTATCACCAGTTTATCCACATATGGTGTACCGGGGTAGGGGGCGGTAACGACACGAGTAGTGCAACTTCAATGCGCTTCCAGCGGAGTGTGCATGTGGAAGCAGTTAGCCGTACATTCCTCTTTTACTTGTAAGTGGTTTTCGGGACTAACGGTGCTGAGCACCAATGCTTACTGTACATCAGCTGGTCCTTCTGTTGAAGCCTGCTTAAGTAAGGCGTTTCCATCTTCCCGAACGGAGTTCAAAGAACTATGAACACCTATAGCTAAGGATACTGACTTACATGACAGTGACGTTGGTTTTGCTAATTTCTGTCTGCAGTGATGTTCTTTCCTTTTGTCCCTACATCTTTTTCCTATCATTTTTATTGTGCAAAACGTTTAACATTTTATTCGTTGTGGCGATTTCGTCGCTTTTGCTGAGCTGTATATACATAGGCTGGCGAGTGATCTGAAATCCTAATCTGTAGGCTCAGTTCAATCTAAATCGGAGTTGAATAATCACCTGATCGATTTTGACTAGTCGATATATATATATATATATATATATATATATTCATTCGATATACTGAGAATTGGCTGGCCATTTTATTTCTTCTAATTTTTCACTATTTATAGTTAGAGATGTTGCATCGTTCATGTGTTACGAGTCGTGGTTGTCTGTTCCACTTGTATTCGTTTCAAACGTTATGTTCATCCCTCTTATGCTATGTTGTCTATCAACGATAATGTCATTCCATTCTGTCTCTTTCTTGTAGGAGCTGCCTTAATATGAAACCAGAAAAACGGCCGACACTGTTGGAAATTCTCCAACATCCATGGATGGTGCAACACCGACCGACAAATCTTGAAGGACAGCCTCGAGCGGTGCTAGTAGCTATGCATGTACTGGAACGAGGGACCACCGGATTACAGCTGACCAACTGCATGCTTTTCGATCAGCCATCCTCAGTGCCCGATGATTACGGAACTACGTCGGATCCGCGCAGTTTGGCCAAGGATAGTCTCTGTGCCTACCCTTCGTCTGTCTCCTCTTCCTCGCCGTCTGTCTGTGATGTAGACTTCCTGGACGATGGAGATCACGGATTCACTGGTGTGGTGACTAATTCAGATGCTCCTGTCTGCTCATACCCTTCGTCTTCGTTATCCGCTAATCCGATGGTCGATTTGAACACGAACCTTACCCCTAGACAACCAGCTCCTCATATTGCACAACAGAATTCTGCCCAGCTTGAAACGACCGTTTCTCCCTTGGTCTCGAATGTTCCCAGCAAGCCGCACTTCAGCGGTTGGTCTGATGAAGATGACGTTTCCTACAGCGTCAAGCTGTCGTCCGAAAACCTGACAGCTCATGATATCCACATCACTCCCTCTTCCCCAGTATATAAATGCGTTGATCAGCAGGTCACGACAACAACAACCCCATCGGTTCCTCGAACGCATTCAAATGGCTCAGGTTCAAGTTCTGGCTATTATTCCCGCTCCGATTCACTTTCATCGAACGAGAGCAAGCAACTTGTATCAGCTACGAATGCTGCCAGTTCTCGCACTTGCTCCACCTCCAGTCATGCCAATTCAGTTATGTCCGTACCGAATGTTGTCATGGCGTGTACAGGTACACGATCCCAATGTACAACCGTAGTGACCACTGCACAATCCTTGTCTCGTCCGCCTCGAAGTGGGGCAATTATGCAATCACATTGTTGGCGCTCCGGCAGCGCGAACACAGCATCGTCTTCCAGTTCAGCCCCGTCCAATTTTTCCTCCTCTTCCTCCTCCTCGTCCTCTTCATTTTGCTCATCTTCATCTCCTCCAAACCACCTCAGTCCTCACGATGCATACGCATTCTCTTGCAGTCTATCGTCAGCTGGTATTTCGCTTGCGTCTCGTGCTACGCCCACCACTTTTCTCAGTGCCAGCACAGACGCAATGGTCAGTTGGCCACTGCTGTTTGCCGACCAAACCAACGCGTCTCTCCTCTACTGTTCGAATTCTTCCTCTGCACCCACAGCCACCACCAGTTCGAGCACCGCCTATCGCATCGTTTCATCCACCGTGAACTCCACCTCGCAACCCACCATCCTAAAGTCTGCTACGGCGGAAACAATCACAGTGGACAATGTAGATCGCTTGTACCGATTGTTCTCTCCATCCGCGACCTGTCCCAAACGCCGCCCACCGAGCGCAAGCACTCAGACACAAATCCATAACTGGCTGTTCAGAGGCCAACCGAGAACAGATGTAATTTGGCGTCCCTCGTGAATTGGCCCATCATTCGAAACGCTCAGAATTTATGGTTGTTCTTCGCCCCTTCCCATTTTGCTTCCTTTTTGATGACAATGAAACTGGCTCCGATTATGAGAACGTCGTGATTGCCGTCACATGGAGCTTTTCTATTCAGTGGTTCCCACATCCATTTGCTCATCTACCATTGGGATCTCACTGTTGGGTTCGATTTTTCGATGTCCCACTGCCTCTCTCAAACTACCTCATTCCTCACCTCAAATGAGACGAACACCCAAGCCAATGTACACATGTATATTACTCGTTATTTTCCTTATTGTTATTACTAGTACATCTATCATTTTTGTATGCCTGACGCGAACGATCCTGGCCAACGCTGGCCTTCGTTTTTTCATGCCTCCGGTCACATGACTTACGTTATGGAGGATCCGGTCTCGCACTTGGATCACCGATCTTTGTGTGCCCATTACTATCAGCGTGAAATCACACTTGCTCGTACATGAACATTCACACGCACAACTCCCTCTCACACATGCACGTAGGTTGTGCTTGCCGAAAGCATTTGTCTACGGAATCCGTTCACACCTTTCTACACACACACACACACCAAATTTGGTTTCGGGGGTCCACTTTTCTGAGTCCGCCTGGTTTAGTTCGGAAGTGCATTAAATCATGGCTGACTTGTTGTTTCTGTCTACGGGTTCAAAGCATTCACCGGACTTGCCCAATCGACGGTCGCGGTCCACGCGCTCCGACCTGCTGTCCGTGTCACTGCTCACCACTGGTTAGCTCACCTGTAGAACACTCTCGCCTAGTGTTCGTTGCCACACACACACACCCTTAATCGCTCATCTACTCTTCATCTGCACACAAAAATTATGGGACAAGCTGGAGATACGTTTGGTGAGATCATTTTCTCCTATTCTGTCTTTTTACAGTCGTCCAGTCACCGTTTTTTATTCTTCGGTCTTTTGGTGCTATGCAGGTCGCTCATTTTTGGTATGGTTTTTTCTGTCCATCTGCCGGCCTGTTCCCTGCTCGTCGAAATTGGTTATGTTTTCTTTTAGATAGCTTCCGAACTACCCACTCCCTTTGGAATATGTGAAACCCTTCCCTCTCCTTTCTGATTTGAAAATGATTATTGATACTCATGCTACGGCCTCCATTGCTACCGTTATTATTACTGTCATTATTATTGTCTTTATTCCACAAGCTGACCGACTTTGCCGGCAATGACCTCTGTATTTTTTTTAATTAAACCCCCTAATGTCTTCTCGTGTGCGTTCGTATCTATACTAGAGGGTTGTCCAACCCCTGAAGGAACGGAGGAGGAAAGGATGACCAAAAAGCATAAAAATGCAGACTTGAAAATTTCTCCGAAATTCTGTACTACGGCATTGTCATTTATAGTTGGATTTAACTCAGGGCATCCCGGAACCGATCCCGTGATATCCTGGTCCCCTGCTACTCACCAGTAATGCAATTTGAGTTGCCTCCGTTTTGAAAGGAGTTGGAAAGTAATGGTCGGCTGTCAAGAAATCGTAAAGTTAGGTAGTTATTATTCATCAACTTGCCCTATAGTTAGAATACGTGGCCTGATTCGCAACGAGGATCAAAGCAGACTTGCTGTGTTTGACCATCGTTGTCTCCGCCAATTAGCCCACATTAAGTGGACTGATCGCGTGAACAATACGGCAGTTCGCCGGCGCGTATTCCGGAACGCTCGGGATGCGCGATCAATTGGTCAACTACTCACGTTGCACAGCCTGCGATGGTTAGGTCACGTACTCCGTATGCCAGCTGAGCGTTTACCGTACCGGGCATTATATACTGAGACCACCAACAGTTGGGTGAAACCACGTGGTGGTCATGAAATATGAAGACCAAGGTGAATAGGTGTCGCTTGCTAAGCTGTGGTCGCCGCGATCACTCAAATCGCTGGTTAGAAACGGTAGGTGAAATGATGGTGTATCACAGTCAATAGCGTGCCTGTATTCGTGCCGTTTCCAGTTCTTCCGCCTAGTTTTCTCTTACTAATTTTTAGCATATTCAGTAACGTTTTCTTCTAGGATATTCCACGTCACTGTTGAGGTGAGCGGCAGCCCGAGCCACAGTACCTTTGGTCAGGCTCATGGCTGCTGTGATTATGTGGATGATGAGGCCCCTGGACTAGTTATTATTCTCTGCTCTTGCAGAGCAGACCGCTGCGTTTCTGCGACTTCTGTCGATTTTTTATTATCTGGTCTTTGGAGCCGGCTTGTTTATCTCTTTGGAGTGATGTGGGTGGCGGACTTGTCTGCTAGAGCTCTACCGGTGTGGTACGAGGATAAGTGTGCTCTCATTGCTGGGCTGCACTCCTGAACCTCAATACTGTTCTCCTGTACACAGGTTTTCTGGTAGAAAGTAGACGTTTGCTATTTGACAGTACACAATTTATGCGTGCGTGCGCTTCTATGGGCCAAACGAAGCTCTTACTTCCTGACCCATCCCAGTGACTCTGAACCTAGGTAATTATCAGTCAGATTTCTGTCTGTCCTAGTTTATTTCGCATCTAATGCTAACAAGCCCAGCTGAACCATCCAGTTAGATTTTCGGATATTCAGTTGTGCCAGGACAGCCGCATTGGAGCGTAGGCATTAGATGGGTCTGCTGTTACGAACACAGTCGGTTGCAGTTGAGTCTATACGCGAGTGTTGTCCGGTCTGGCAAACCAAGGGATATGGAGAGGCTAGACATTATGCTATCTTTTGACCTCGACTGCACGGGGTGGTTACCCCAGCTCGCGTCAGTCCTAGTCAACTAGCATATAATAAAATGAAACAGAATAGTAGTCAAAGTGAGTGTTGCTGAGACGAATTAGGACTTCAAACGGAATTTTGCTGGATTTTATGATACGAAAAAAGGTAAACGGAGAATCTATATATGCGGCGAAACGGAAAAAATAAACTCGAATTCAATGATGAGTCCTGGGCGCCTGTTTATCGGTTCAAAAATCTGAGGATCATGTCAAAGTGGGGGAATTGTCGAAGGTAAGGGATTCCACGGTTCAAACTGGGCAGGAACAGGAATGGTTGACCGAACTTACGCGGAGGTACACACTGATTAAGAACAGTCGGCTAGGTCAGAAGAACACTGGTTTGAACAAGAGAAGACAGGCAACTTGACTGTGATTGAAACCCGAAAGTGAGTGAATTGTTTACAAAGCACACATCAGTCTCGCCATGAACGCTGTCCGAAAGCCTGTATGTATGAGTGATACACAATATGGAATGCGTTCGAGATGTGTAACTCGAATGTTATTGAGAAGCGTTATGAAGTATGCACACTCTGTGCTAGCCGAAAAGAGCCTAGTAATGGAATGAAATGAGTATGTTCAGGTAACTGTGGTAACGTGTTTGACCATTTACTCTATACACAAGTAGCGTGTTATATAATGATTTGACCTAGCGACCTTCAAAAAGCAGGCTCCTGCTGCAACCATTTTCAGCTTGTGGATTTGCCGGTAGTGGGTTTGTTTACTATAAACGCTTTCGTCTTCTGTTCCTGGCTGCGATCACTGGTTGCATTTCTGTTCTTTTGGCTCATATGCGTCCGCATATGGAAGTGTTGTGTGTTGCAAAACAAGGTAGGGAGTAAGGTGGAGATTTACATTATTTCAAATTGAACACCACCCACACTTGATCGCAGCCTCCGCATTCAGATAAGCCTTTCGGCTAGCCCACTTCGAAAGGAAGCACTAGACTCGAGTTTCGCTCTTATTAGAGCTCATCAGTAGTGCATGCGCCTCGTCCGAACCGGAATTTGCACTTCGGCCCCCAGGCTTGTGTAGCTAGCATGTTAACTACGGCGCCAATAACCTCACAATAGACACGGTCGAATACTTATCCAAATGCTCAAGTAAAACCTTATGTGTTCGGCTTACCCGATCATTTAGAGGATATGTACTACTGCTGGGCTCTGTCAGGAGCGAAAATCAAGTCAAAGTGGCCAAAGGTTTATCTGGATGCGAAGGCTGTGATCAAATGTGGGTGATGTTCAATTTGTAATAATCAAAACCCCTGAACCTCTATAAATCTATATTGGTCGTACCTTCGACATTTCCAAATGTGCCCGTTTTACTGCGCCATGAACTTGGCTCGGAATTGCAGCTAGACTCTACACGATACAGATGGACACGGCCACCTTTGAAAGGTCAAGAGGGTGCAAGTTTTGTGCACAACAATGGTGTAACCAACTGTTCTGGTTAGTTAGTCTTATGCATGCTGGTTTTTATGAACATAATTCAGATAGACAGCATGGACAGTGGTTTACTATATACATTAAACCGTTTTGTAAGTTCTCATACAGTTCTCGTACAGGCAGGTACTGAACAGACCGTGCGTATTCAATGGAAATACCTTGTTACCACAATACTGTTAACTGACAGCCTGAAAACAAATTAACGCAATACTGATCGCACGGTGTCCAAGTTTGAATGTGCTCATCACGGATCAGCTGAGTGAATTTATTGATCAAATCGGAATCAACGGAGATCGTTCATGAATCGAGTCACATTCATCCTAATCAATCGGAAGCAGCTTCGAGATAAGCTGGTTATAGGAATACTGATTAACAGCCACCTGGGTCACGATTCGTTCATCCCGACTGTTTCTGTTTCGTTTTAAGGTAATCCTACAGTACCGAGCCAAAATACGTCAGAACGGAACACTTGATAGTGTATAGGCTAAAAATTCCACTTGGAAACGTACGTGGGAAAAACAACGTGGACATTGATAACACGGATAATTGCCACCTACGTTGTGGCGACTGAGCCAACAAGATAAAGGCTGGCTTGGCTTGGTTGAATGATCGCTGTTGGCTTCATACGAAGCCTGCTAATGTTTTATTCGGTTGGAATCATTCTGTGGGTAGGGTGACAAATTAAGCTGCCCCTCCATTCTAGTTCTAATCAAGCCGCCCACTTGTGCTGAACATTGATTGGTTCGTCGGACAGATAGACATGGCCTTGATGCACAAGGTCACGGGGCGAGAACGAAACGCGAAATCGCCGAGACCGGTGACTTGCGATAAGCCATCAAAAAGTGCAATCAAAACGGTTTAGGGTTTATACTTTCATGGGCATAACCTAGACAGATTGTCATAGTTGTGCGGGACCGGGCCTATGTACAAACGTAGCTGAAGCTTGTAACAAATATTTATGCCTGTTTGAAAAAACCTTTCATTGTGTTTGGTAAGTTGCATGCTCTAGTTACAGGTTTTCCTTTCGATGGTTATGGATGAAGTTATTTCGTACCGCTCGCTGGAGATAAAGCTTTAGCAATGCGTATATATGCATTGACAACAACTTCATGCACCAGTTTTTTACGCGTCATGTTCAGCCGACTGATTTTATGCTTACGTTTATCAGCCTTCACAGGTTTCTAGAATCATAAGTGACCAGCTGTAGTGGTTTTACTCAGTCCCCGATTCGGATACTTGAACGTCTGAAAACATTTCTCAATGTGGCCTCATCCACTCAGTTGCGTACAAAGAGATGAAATGTTCTGGAGCTATTTCAACGTGCTACACGCTTAAGCGGTTACTCACTTAGTCGTAAGTTTAATGTAGTGTGTAGATCTGGCGCGTTTTTCAATTTGCAAAATAAGTTGACAGAATTTGGCGTCCATTTTTGAGCCAGCAGTCCACAGTTGAAAGCAATATAGCTTACAACCATCCAATCGCTGATCCTGTGGTCTGGGAGCATTGTTTGGAATGGACTGTTGTTCACGCAATCCTGAGTTAAGATATGGCCAGCTATGCATGCGATCACAGGCGGTTCAAATGCTAGGATTGCAACATTGCAACACTGATAACCTTATGGTCAAAACAATAAAAATAAACGTGTAAAAATAAGGCTAAAATCAACAAAACGTAACAATAGAGGATGAAAACGGAAAACAGATATCCTAAAGATCAGGACACCATATAGTAACTGAGCACATGATGGAAGTTGTGATATACGCGTCAATATAGAACTTACATCCAAATGGTGTATGCATGAAACATACGATAGAAAAACGCATACAGTAACAACGCTATATGGACAAATAAACATTGTCCTATGCGGAGTGTAACAGACGGACGCCAGTTTTAGACCGATGAGCTACGTAACAGGTCTGGGGAAAGTTCGGTCGTTAGAAGATAGTGCCCTCGACCGCCGGTCTGTGCCATGCGTACAGTGACCGTTCGATTGTGAGGACACATCACAAGTAGCCAATGAACCCTCGATTGACGATTCATGGAGTGTAGGTTACGGCTATTCGGCTGTCAAAGCGCAGTCACCCATTAGTCAGTGTGTCCTCGGCTGGCAATTCAGGCGACGTGTTTCGGGGCGGTTCGATCATGTGATTGACCTGCGGGGTGCACAAGCGGAGAATGATGGCTTTGTTGATGTGCGTAGGTTTGACGACAGTAAACCAGGTGCAGGTGAATCATCCAGTCGTGGGACTCAAAAACAAAGCTCAACAAACATGAAGACGTCCAAATTTCAAGCACATCGACTGTTAACCCACTGTCCCGACAACAGCCAGAGGATTATTTGAAGAGATCAAAAAACAGTTCTGTGAATGACGAAAAAGGGAGTGATAATCAAATCATCCTCATCCTCATAGACGGCAACACAGCGATTCTCACTGACGCTTACCCGCCAGATAACCATGAAGAAAGAAGCAAAACTCTGTGCAGAAGAAAGAGGGGGTGGGAAAGGGACCTAACTACTAAAATAGCTACGTCTATATTCAAACATTCAACATCAAGGTGCCTACACCTTGCAAACAAACAACCGAGCTGTAAGTGAAAGTAAGGCGTCATCAGCAAGACAGCTTCCTTACGGCTTTCACTGTTCCGCATCATTAAGTGCACTCACTTCACAGACAACCCGGACAAACAACAACATTCGTGTCTCTGAGCCTGACTGGCCGCCATCTCACTTAATATCTCCAGTCACCGACTTTGTTAGTCACCAGGTTCCCAGTCTGGGGGGAGGGGGTGGCGAACCCCACTACAGTAGCTAATCCTTTGGTGAACGATTCATTTGTCTACGCCAGGTCATCATCTGTCCACCTCGCACCTTGCGCCAGTCGGCCGCAGCGTCGGCAAACGACTAGCTGGCATCCTTAGTACATGACCTAACCATCTAAGTCTGTGCAAATGTAGCGACTGAACAAAAGAACTCGTTTGACAATCACTACCAAATACCCGCTTCCTAACCTCCTCGTTGCTTACTCGCTGGTGCCACCCGATACGAGCGATCGAACGCAGACATCGGTGGTCAAATACCTGAAGACGGTTCACGTCCTCTACCCTGAGTGGCCAGTTTCGCTGCCGTAAAGTAATACAGTTCCTCACAGTCAGTGTCCAAGCACCTGGAAGTTACGAAGTGGCCTGTAGTTACCGCTGCTTTTCAACAGAAGTTCTGAGTCTTTTTACTAATTCGTCTCTGTCGAACATCCTCGATGTTCAAACAAAGTTGATACAGAACCCAATCAGTGATATAATATTTTGTGATGCTCATTTCTAGACAGATGCTTCATGGCTGATTTCGGCTTTATTCGGACTGAGTAGTTAGAAGTGATCTGAAAGGAGTTCTAACCAAAAATGCTTCATGTCACGGGCCCTGCAGTGTCCATCCATTCGAGCGTAGGGTAGCTGAATTATATAACAATCACTAATATGCTTCGTGTGTAGTAAATAACATTCTCCACCATATCGTTTGCAGCAAGTAGGACGAGTAGTTTTATTTAAGCTTGAAAACTGGTTGGTGACCAGGTTTTATGAAGTAATGCGGATTGAACATCATTCACAACCGATTGCAGCTTTCGCCCACAGCCAATGAAGGGGTTGGCTGAAAATTCTGTCGGAATGCGAAAGCTTGAAAAAACTGAGCAGGTTGTCTACTTTGTAGTGAACCAATCAAATTGATCAATTTGATTGGTTCACTACAAAG